>CANNZV010001310.1:107849-413574 GCA_947561585.1 Caprella mutica | reverse complement strand
GGGGACTTTTGACCGGGGGGGGGGGACTTTTGACCGGGGGGGGGGACTTTTGACCGGGGGGGGGGACTCTTGACCGGGGGGGGGGGCGGACTCTTGACCGGGGGAGGGGCTCTTGACCGGGGGGGCCTATGACCTACACCCAGTACCGTAGTAGCAGTCACTAGTACTAGTAGCTATCTAATCACGTATTCTAATTCACGTTAATTAGGTATACCTAGTGACTATTCGTATTCTATGATAATTAGCCTATTAGGTAGGTAGTACGTACTTACACAGATATCAGATTATTGATTTTCATACGAGAAACTTGTCGAAGAGCCATATTAATGATTGCAAATAGGTAATAAGAATAATTGTTTAACTGCACCTACTTCTGATATCAAAATCTGGAAACTTGGATAGTGAAGTGGAGACTATTTACGCCTTTTAGTTTAAGTAACCGGTTGAAATAAATCAACTTTTTATGATAAAATTTCATATGAATATGGTATAACTACAAAATGTTAATTATATCTAATAATTACATACGTTGAAGGAAAATTAAATAACTATTGTTTTAGTATTATGTAATATACCTAGGTAGGTAGTATAACTTTTCAGCATTAGGGTAAGTTACGAATTATTGGTCGGTTTCCCATCCTATAAGAAAAATAATATAGTTAATATTTATATTTTACAGGCATCCCCGCTTTAGTTACCAAATCACGACTCAGATAAGTTACCGAACGGTAACTAAAGCGAATAAAAGTAATAAGAAATTTATAATTGTCACTCCTCGATTCTATATATCCATAGCTCTCACTCAGTATAGGTGGGTAATTAATAGATACTTAGATTTCTATAATTATTATTCTACATTCACCAAACATCAGTTTTATGCTCTATGAAATATTTTTGGTAGGTAGTAGCATAGTAAACAGAATAGTATAGTACCCCAGTTACATGTATTATTCAAATTTATTCTGGGTAGGCTGTGACGTCATGTATGTAAGCAAGAGGTCACGTCATAGTAAACAGAATTGCTGTGAGTCACGTGGAATAGAGAATTAAGATGGCGGCCAACGCGACCGTTCTGACTAATGATCTAATTATCTTGAATAAATCGTCTTCTTCAAGACTAAAAATTTGTTACTATTTTGGGTGTAAAAAGACCAGTAGCAATTTCATCAACAGTCATTTTTTAATTTTCGTCCGTATGACTATAAAGATTGAATAATAACATGCGGTAATGTGGAATTTAAAAAAATATCACCGAAAACGTTTTTTAACAAAAGTTGGGTGTGTTGCAGCCATCTTTTGTGTTTGTACTGTATGTACGAACGTACGCACCATTGTTGACATGTGACGTCACAGCCTACCGGGACACGCGTGATATCCCCCCTATAGCTCTGGGATACTATATATTCTCTGTACTGTGGTAGTAGCTAGTGTATTGGTTGGTTCTACAATTTCTGACACGTCAGAAAAGAAAATATTATAATTATTATTTAACTTCTATTCTAATTGGTAGCATGGATACCAATTGAAATAAAAGTTTTAATAATGATTATTATATAAAGATTTTCACGTGTTCGAAAATATGGAACCGTGCCATAACACGGAACTTGCCCTAAAATAGGACATGTTGAATTTCTGAACCAATTTCTTCTAATAACCTCATCTGGATTATAATTTTATTGTTTTTTTTTAGTTACCGTGGAATAATCACAAAAAAGTCTCCGTTTTCTATGTCTACGAACGGTTCTTATTTCGAATCATGACTCAAACTAAGTACAACTTATGTTAAAATGAGTTGTACTTAAAGGTCCCCTCCAAGCAAATATTTTTATTGCCTTAATCAACGAGGCTATTGTTTCTTATCATTTTGCTGCAAACCGCATTTAGTAAAAATCAGGTTTTACTAAAGAACTATCGATGTATATGTTGTTGCTATAGAAAGACATTAACACTTGCGTGTTATATTCAAATAATGCATTCTGTGTTATTTCTACCTGCTGTGAGTAGAAAAACATCTTTGGAAAGTACTATCAGTACCTTTACAAAAGTGTATTCACTCACTGGAAGGTTGAACCCTCCTTGTCAGCCCTTTAAAAGCTGTTAGCATCTAGCTAACGCGTTCATAGTTCGCAATAGTCTATTGAAAATGGTTGGCCCTGTTCCCCGGTCAGAACTTGACCACGGCAAAGGGGTACCTACGTGAGATGGCTACTCAATATCCTAGTTTATTTAAAACCTGTGTTAGTGATTGGTGATGTTTAAATCCACCGTCCTTTATTTTAAAAGACTTGTGCGTAAGTCTTAGAACTTTGTAATATTCCAACTTAAATCAGATTACAATCATTAAGGAACCAATCCTCATCCTGTGTTTAATTTCTTTCCTAAAACTTTTAACCAATCTTTACCATTTATAGTCACTTTCATAGAATTCACATAATATCCCTCAAGTTAAGAAATATACATAAAAAGAACCCGGAGACTTAAGTTACTCTAAGGGACAATTTTTTATTATTATCTGAAAACCATCTAATTAGAACTAGATTGATAATAATTATTACTCCCAAATCTATTAAAGGGCAATTTAATAGGAGGTGCGATATTCCAAAGGAGTTCCCCGGGGATATTGTCATGTTACCTGGGTCTGCGTCCTCAAGGCTCTGACCGGCGCCACTTGAGGTCTCCAAACCCAATTGAAAATAGGAGCAGGTTCGAGGCAGCGGTTAGCTGATCGAACTAGTCACCACGGCAGTAATTCTAATCAGTCATAACTGCGCAGAACTACTCTGGGTAAATGCTCCTATTTACCTAGCGCGCTGCCTAACTGCGGATGCGCGGCCAGTAGCCACGACTGTAATATTATATTTCTAATATAGCAGTTTTGGCCGAGAGCCTCGCGTCCGCAGTTAGGCAGCATGCTAGACAAATAGGAGCAGGTGCTCATGATAGTTCTGCGCAGTTACGACGGAGTGGAATTAGCCCTCAAAGCGGTCAGTTTGACTTCCACGCTGCGCTCTTTCTGCTCTCTTATTAACCGCTGCCTCTTACCTGCATGCTTTTATTTTCAGTTGGGAAAGGAGACTCTATTCCAGACTTTCAAGGCCTTCATGCGACCCATCACCAAATATTTGTCCTCAGTCTGGCACTCAAACTCCTTGGCAACTGCCCTGGAGTGTCTCCAGAGACTCCAAAATCACGCCCAACGGGTGTGTACAGGCAACCTTCAAATAAACGCATTACACCATCTGCAATCGGATTGCATGGGTCTCCCTGTAACCCAGCACCTCGACCTCATCTGCAAGCAGTACCTCTTGAGTACCCTCCACCCCTCTCATCTTCTTCACCTTGACTCTCTTTTCCCCGATGATTCCCGCGCTATGAAGAGCATGTTGTCCTCCCTGTACCTTGCCAATGTATCTCATCTTGTGGTCGACGGAGTCCTTCCTGAGGATTCGTACAGGGAGGCCATCAGGTTGGCCAACACGGAGGCCACCGAGGGTTGCATAGCCGGGTTGAAGCAAAACCGTATATTGCAAGCACCCACCTCTCTCGTCTGCCCCTCAGAGACCGGTTTCCCACGCTCTAACATGTCCACCCTCTCCCAGCTGAGATCGGGATTTTGGTACAGACTGGGAGACTACAGGACCTACTTAACAGCGGCTCGGGAGACCAAAATGTGAACCATCCATTTAACTGCGAAGGGAGCACCACTTCGCTTTCTATGGTTGATATCTGGTTGTAGCGGACCATCTCTTCACGCTCCATAGATTCAGACATCTCCCGAGACAACCTCCCCCCCCCCCCTAAACCCACACCTCATACCCCTCCTGACCCCCACATGACCTGCTCCACCCTTTCCCGATATCCTCCATCCCTAGGCTGAGACGAGCACAATCATTTGAAGTGGAATAAACTACAACAACAACAGACACCTTTAAACTACATTTCCGACAATACCTCACTACAAAAACACATATAGACACCACCTTCACACAGAGAGCTCTAAACTTCTATTCTCGGCCTCCGGATATAGACCAGGGTGAGACCCACATGTTTCGGCAGAATATAGTCAACCTATCTCGTCTGAGATGTGAACACCACCCTTCCACACTTACAGGATTGGGAGAACAGCCTCTGATCGGCGAGAGTTCTGTCTGCACTGGTCAGAGGTCTGTCTCCCACAATGTCGGTTCCTACAACAATACAGGATTACACACAACATCCGCACACTGGAGCACTTTTGAACTCCTCTTCAGGAAGTTGTTAACTTCCTAAGTGATTCGGGTTTCTTATAAGCCCACGCATTCTCGCTGTGCCTCGGATGGGTGACACCCGAGGTGCCCCTGGCCGCACCAGATGAGGAAGTTGGGGAAGCTAAAAAGCAACAATATTAGTATTTACAGCAGAACAACCTTTCGAATCATTCACTACTTTGAACTTTCAGGAGATTCTAGCAACAATCACCACAATATACGCTAAGTTGAAACCATTTTATTTTATTTTTCCTCGTGGAAGATGAAATGGATAAGTAGTTACAAATATATAATAATTTCGATTAATGTCTCTCTTTTATTTTCATTTGAAATAAATCTGAGTCGTAATTTTGGTGATAAATGCGGGGCCTGGCTGTAATGAAGGTCAATATTAATACCTCTGACTATAACCAGATACTTTAATCCTTTTAATTTAAAGTGACCTCTGTTGAAGTTACATGTATCCGCAGGCTTTAAGAGCGCGTTATTTTTGCCTTTTGTAGAATCAACATTTAACCAGCATTACCTGTAGTTGGCTTTTATTTCTTTTATCCCTCATCCCCTATTAGAATCATAATGAATTCTGCTGTTTTACAATTTTCTTCATTGCATAACATTTTATTAGAGTGAATTTCCTGCATAAAAACCTACAGTAAGGAAATTCAAAGACGTGTAAAGTTAAATACTAAATTTTACATGACAAGTAACATTTGGGAGAAGTAAGTAGGTACTTCACACAATTTGAAAAACCAAGGAGATACTCAATGAGGAAATCAATTAAAAACTGTATTGTTTACATATAGAGTAATGGATATACATAAGATATTTTTTTCGTAAATTGAAATGAAATGGACTGTAATATCTCAAAATAAAAATAAACGCATGATAACAAGGAAAGGAAACAGTATCAGTTATCATGAATAACTCACTTACACTTATTAACAAAGATAATTAGATAAAACCAGTCTATAACCTATAATTAATTTAGTAGGGGTTTAACGTGTGCTTCGGAATTAAAGGCCATATCGCTGCCGTCAAAAGGAAATTAGATACAAGAGACTAGAAGAAGCACTCGGAAAGAAAAGTGGCTCCATGAACAAAGTCACTTACCACCGTCGGTGGCAATGCTCATGGATGCAGAAAAGCTACTCCGTGGAAACTGTCGCTTACCAAGGAATGTGACGAAACGGGACACAAGCACCGGTGGCTGCACTAACGGATGGAAGAGGAATTAGTATAAACAAACAAAATTAGTACACAAAAACAATTACAAAGTAAGAAGATAATGACAGATATGTAAATAACTTTTAAGTATCAATCCAATTCTTAACAAATCTACTGCTGTTCCTACACTGACGGTCAAATTGCAGCAGTTTCCATACCATGTACTGTTCCTTATTTAGGGAAATGCGCTGAGAACACTTTAAGCAATATTAACACGACTGTATTATCTACACATTTAAAAATTGACCAACTTACATTTAACTATGATTTATCAAGGTTTCAAAGCAACTATACTGAGGTTGTTTGCTCGTCGTGTGCAGTCTTCCAGAATAGTTTTGTTGAGAAGTAGCAAATCTCCCTTTCCGAAGTATTTTCTAAAACAGATATCACAAGCGAAGATATTCTCCTTTTAAGATGGTGGTAGTTGACATAAGATATTAGGCCTGTGAAGAGTTTATACATGTTTTTTCAGGTAAGTGGCATATTGGTCTATGCTTATTTGGTAAGTTTTTTGCTTGTTTTTTTGGGGAGAAGTATTGCATCACCTGAAGTAAACAATGCTGGTATATTTACTACCTTGTTTGGCAGAGGATGGAGAGTTAGTTTTTTCCAGCCATTATCTAGGCACTTTATCAGGTAGCTATTGTTGCTAAGTAAGATAGAGAGTTCTCCAATAGTTTTTCAGATGTAAATGGTCTGAAGGTACTTGGAATGAAATTTTATCATATTTTATTTAGTTGATTAAATTTATTGATAATGAATGTTGAGAGTTCATTGTGTTTTTTTTTTCTAGCAGGCTCTTCAAGGAAGAGTTCTATACATTTGTTGCTGAACTGGTTGCTAATTGTATATTATATTTCTGCTGATATTTTTCCTGTAGAGGTGTGTATCTTGAGTAGGGTTGAGCAAATATAGTCCATTTTGTTCAGTCTTTGCTTAGGTCCATTTTCATTTTGATATCATCAGTTTTAACAAATTGAGAACTAACATAGTGAGATGAATTGAGAAATAACTTTTCTCTCAAAACAATTTTAATGGTTTTTTCACCCCTGAGTGAATTCTTTGATGTCCACTGAGATGAGATGACTTAAGGAATGACTTATCACAATAACTGCATTTGAATGGTTTCTCACCAGTGTGAATTCTTTGATGACTATTGAAATTAGATGAATCAGAGAATGACTTATCACAATAATTGCATTTGAATGGCTTTTCACCAGTGTGAATTCTTTGATGTCTATTGAGACCAGATGAGTGAGAGAATGCCTTATCACAGTAATTGCATTTGAATGGTTTCTCACCAGTGTGACCTCTTTGATGAATATTGAGATGATATGACCGAGAGAATGCCTTATCACAGTACTTGCATTTGAATGGTTTCTCACCTGAATGAATTCTTTGATGTCTAATAAGACCAGTAGACTGAGAAAATGCCTTATCACAGTAATTGCATTTGAATGGTTTCTCACCAGTGTGACTTTTTTGATGAATATTGAGAAGAGATGACCGAGAAAATGCCTTATCACAGTAATTGCATTTGAACGGCTTCTCACCAGTGTGACTTCTTTGATGTCTATTGAGATCAGATAACCGAGAAAATGCTTTATGACAGTAATTGCACTTGATTGGTTTCTCACCAGTGTGAATGTTTTGATGATTATTGAGATTAGATGACCGAGAGAATGCCTTATCACAGTAATTGCATTTGAATGGTTTCTCACCAGTATGAATTTGTTGATGACTATTGAGACCAGTAGACTGAGAAAATGCCCTATCACAAAAACAGCACTTGAATGGCTTTTCACCAGTATGAATGCTTTGATGTCTATTGAGAATAAATGACCGAGAGAACGCCTTATCACAGTAACTGCATTTGAATGGCTTTTCACTTTTGTGTTGGGTTACTTTTAAACACACTAATTCTTCATTATAAGATGCTCCACATTTTTCAAACTTTATTAAATCTTGATTAGTCACCTCTTCTAGGTGCATCAGATTCATCTCGGAATCAGATTCGTGTTTGTAACTATAATCAATATTTTCATGTTTGATAGTTATAACTTCTTCAGAAAATTCAGTCTTAATATCATTATTTAATGCAGTGTGTGAGAAAAATTCATCTTGGTCCACTCCCATCACTAGAGGGTCATTATCAACACCTTGACACGAGAGATCTGAAACATCTGGCTTGATATCTTCCTCCTCCAGTAGGAAGATCACATTGGATTGGTCTGAAACAACTCCCTCTACATTTGCTACTGTAGAAACCTCGTCTGGAAACTCCATCTGAAACAACAACTTTATTCAAACTTGACCAACTGATAGAAAATAGTTTGACCTTTGATAAAAGTCAGACATGTATGTTTCTTCATAAACTAAGTTACTTACCATCATCTGGTGGAAATGTTTATATTAAAGCTAATCAATTCAAAAGTTAACAAGAATAAATTTAAATGAACAAAATAAAGAATAATCACAAATTAATAAATAATATGATTATATGAATAGATAATAACATAGATGAATCACAGAATAAATGATAGCTTACTAAATATACATAATGAATAATCAATAGAAAAGTTTCACAGGAATATACTCACTCAGATGGTAAAGAAGTAGCGTTTGGAATGAGGACAATCGTTGAGAGGATTAGACGAGTTACGTTAATGATTTTATACGTTCTGTAAAGGTATGAATTGGAATAGAAATATTTATAGGGTGAAGTTTGAACAATGATTGCTCCTATGGCTACAGTGCAACATATGTTCCGCTCTCTAAGATACTGAATAATTTGTCAAGGTTTCAGGTTATTGGTCCCCAGTATCGCTTTGATATCAGCACAAGGTTCCCATCAGAAATATTTTCAATAGCTAACAAAAAAATATATATATTGTGAGCAAATTTAACCCTTTAGTGAGCTACTTTTTTTTTCTCTCTCTGACTTTGAAAATAATATTTAATAACTTTTTTTGAGTTTAGACATCAGTGAAGATATAAAAATTATTTGATAAGAATTTTTTTTTAATTTATAAAAAAAAAATTGAAGAGGACACATATGGCCAGTTGGTCCCATGGGACTACTAAATGAAAGGAGACATGAGTGTCCACCTGGTCGCTAAAGGGTTAATCATGAACAAAATCTTAATATTCACATTATATTAAATATTGAAATTTTCATTCATCCATCTTAATTTTTCTTTTTCTACTCACGCATTCCTTAGCCCACACCAAACAACTGATCTTCTAACAGTGACCATTAGCAAAGATTGAAATGGTGTTAGTAGTCATACAATTGGCTTCGAAATAAAGGAATAGCTATAGTAAGGGTGAATTGTGTGACGTTTCAGATATTATAATCCATTGGGCATTTCATGAAATTTATGTGTGGAAAATACACAAGAAACAGAACTGAACTGTCTAACCAATTTGGAAAAATTAAGATCAGGGGACTGTCACCCACAATGTCGGTCATTACAACAATACAGGATTACACACAACATCCACTCACTGGAGCTCCTTTGAACTCCTCCTTAGGCAGTTGTTAACTTCCTAAGTGATGCTGGTCTCTCTTAGGCCCACTCTTTCTCACACAGTATATCGATTGGGAGATACCCGAGGCCATACCAGATGAGGATGTTGGGGAGGATAAACAACAACAACAATATTAGTATTCAGCTGAGGTTATTAGAAGCAGTTTGTTCAGAAATAAGTTTTTATAACAGAACAACTTTTCAATTCATTCGCTACAAAGAACTTTGAGCAGTTTTTTCAGATGATTATAGCAACAATCACCACAATCTACACTAAGTTGAGCCCTCGAAACCATTGTATTTTATTCTTCCTCATGAAAAATGAAATGGTTAAGGAGATACAATTATATAATAACTTCGAGTCATTACTCACTTTAATTAGCTGCCATTTGAAATGAGTCAGAGACTCAGAGTCGTGATTTTGGTGATAAATGAGGGGCCTGCCTGTAAAGATTATCAATTTTAATACTTCTGAATAAATCATTATAATTTAAAGTGACCGTAATTGAAGTTGCATTTAATCGCAGACTTTAAGAGCGCTTCATTTTTGGTCTTTGTAGAATCGGCAATTTAACCAGCATTACCTGTAGTTGGCTTTTATTTCTTTTATTCCTCATTTCCCATTGGATTTTTCAAGTGCTGTCATATATCATAATGAACTTTCTCTCCTAACATTTGATTTGAATGAATTCCGTGTATAAAATATCTACAGAAGGGAAATTCAAAGACCAGTCCAGTTAAATAATAAATTTTATACAAATAGTAACATTTGTGAGAAGTAAGCAACACAATTTGAAAAATCCAGGTGATACTTTATGAGGAAATCAATTAAAGATTAAATTATTTACATATATGTATAAGATATTTCTTTTGAAAATTAAAGTTATGTTTCCAGTAAATACTATGATTTTTTAAGTCAAATTGGAAATGGACTGCGATATCTGAAAATAAATGCATAGGATAGCAAGGAAAAGAAACGGCAGTAGATTAATGAATAAGTCACTCGCAAACAAATAATAGAGACCACAGAACATTGAATAAGAAGAAGCTCGGATAGAACGTGTACACAGTCATAAAAATTCAACCAATCACGTCCATTGATCGCTGACGTCACTATAAACGCTCTCTCGAAAACAGTTTGAACGTGCATTCTACCTCAGCTCATTATCTTTGCTGGGAGCCATATCTTCCTACCAAATTATATACAAGATTATCTATATTCTATAGCCCAGCTACGAAGCAATAATACACTAATCTTCTTTGCAACAAACACAAACGGACACCATTTTAGTTGTAATATGCATGTAAAATAATGGACTCTAAACAAAACTGGTGAAACGAAGCCTCTAATTGGCTGAGTGGCTCTAGTTAAAGTGATGTCACTGTAAACGGCACTCAAGAGTAATATAATGGGATCTACACTTCTTCTATTCAATGTTCTGTGATAGAGACTATCAGACTAAGTTAGTTTACAAAACTATAAACAGTACACTAGAGCCACTATAAACAATTAGAGTTAGAAGATAATGATAGATATATAAACAAATTTTAACTATTAATCCAATTCTTAACAACTCTGCCCCTACTCTCATGTCCAGTGAAGAGTTTGTAAATGTTTTTTTAGGTAGGTGACATATTGTCTTTATTTATTTGGTAAGTTTTTTGCTTGTTTTTTTGGGGAGAAGTATTGCATCACCGAAAGTGAAAATTCTGGTATATTTCCTACCTTGTTAGGCAGAGGATGGATTGTGGTTAGTTTTTTCAGCCATTATTCAGGCACTATATCAGGCAGCAATTGTTGCTAAGAATTAGGGTAGGGTAAGATGGGGTAATTTGATACAAAACTTTATTTCTAATTTTTTTAAGGACTTATATCTCAAAAAATTACCATCTGATTGTTACCCTATTGGTATCAACTGAAAGAGGACATTTGAGAGTACTAGAAACATGTATAGTTTCATTATAAATAAGCCATGATGATACAGTGATGTGTCAGCATGGTAGGTTTTTTATTTTTTCAAGAAGTAAAATAAAATAAAACAAGATACTAAAAAGCTTATAACTTAGAAACTTACAATCGGACTGTGCTTTTTGTGGTCTCATATGAAAGAAGTCACTTCGAAGTTATAGACACATGAATAGTTTCACTATTAATAAACCATTAAAATATGTTACTGTATCAAAATGGCAGGACGGTTGCTTCAATAAAATATGATTTTTTAACCAATAGACTCAAAAATTTATAATCTGATTCTGTTTTTATAAAAAGCATAGTTTACTTATTATAAGCCATAATGCTACATTAATTCCCTCAAAATAGCAGGAGGATTTATAACATCACAGACTCTGACAGTGAAAAAGAAAAGAAAATATTGAAAGTTTTTGACACAATGTTATGACCCTGTTATCATCCAATTATTTTTTTATACTATCATTAACAGTTTGATAACTCCCTAAAGAATATTAGGAGCAAGTAAAGATAACGGAGCACAAATGACCAAGTAAAGTTAACGGACTAGAAGTGAACCTGTTAAAGATAACGGACCAGAAATTCAGCTAGTAAAGTTAATGGACCACAAACCTTTTTTTTGTTTTAAAAATATTTGTTTTAGTATTTCAGAAATATACAATCTTATAAATGATAATATTAATGATTATACATCAATTTTGGATATTTTATTAATTGGAATAATTGATAAAAAAAACTTGATCCATTTTGAAGTTATGAAGAACGAATAGTAAAAATATGGAAAAAAATCTGCATAAATCCTTTAATGTGGTATCTATAATTCCAACATTATATTCTTATTCCAATTATTGGTCAAATATTAATAATTTAACCAAGTAGATATAACAGACCAGAATTGAAGCTAATAAACATAACGGACCAGGATTTAACCAAATAAAGTTAACTGACTGTGGTCTGCTATTATTGCTCCGAATATTATATAACACCTTTTGGCAGCAACTTACGTGTCATTTATAATTAAAAAAGAAGGTTGTATCAAATTATCCCAAAGGTGGGGAAATTTGATACATTTATATTTTCTTTTTCAAATGATCGCAACGGGGTGTATGGAATAACATATTTAGCTAATTGAATTATTAAATAAATCGATCCTGAATGGGAAGAATAAAAATCAAAATTGTGAAATATTTGTTAAAAAGTCCTTGATAAGGCAAAATCTCAATTTTGTATCAAATTATCCCATCTTGAGCTGGTTGCTTATTGGATATAATATTTCTGCTGAATTTTCCTGTAGAGGTATGAATCTTGAGTAGGGTTGAGGAAATACAGTCCATTTTGTTAAAGTCCTCTCCAAGCAAATTTTTATATTACTTAAATCAACGAGGCTAATGTTTCTTATCATTTTACTGCAAACCCCATCAAATTTGATAGCATATTTTTAATTTTATATGCTTTTAAAGATTTTTATAATCCAAACTCTACAAAACCTACTTTACTTCTGACTTTATAATTTTCAGTCTGAAGAAGAAGAATGTACACCATTTGTTTTGATTGTCAACTAGGTATTCGGTTTAATAAATCTATTTATTATTAGTTTAAAGGTTAAAATTTGGATTAACTTATTATAGAAACAAAGAGTGTACAATCTTCTTTCTCAGCGTCAGGTTAGAGATTTGCTCGATTGTTGCTCACATAGTATTAAAAAACTTTAAAAGCAAATTATAAAATATATACTGAACCGAATTGTATGCGGTTTGCGAAATAATGATCGTAAACCTTAGTTCTATAATATTAAGTTATAAACTCATTTTTTTCCCAGAGCCTGGAGAAGACCTTAAAGTCTTTCCTTAGGTCCATTTTCACCAGTTGAATTGAAAAATACTTTATCAGCTGTTGCATTTTAATGGTTTTTCACCCCTGAGTGAATTATTTGATGTCTACTGAGATCAGATGACTTAAAGAATGACTTATCACAATAACTGCACTTGAATGGTTTCTCACCAGAGTGAATTCTTTGATGATTATTGAAATTAGATGAATCAGAGAATGACTTATCACAATAATTGCATTTGAATGGCTTTTCACCAGTGTGAATTCTTTGATGCCTATTGAGACCAGTTGAGTGGGAAAATGCTTTATCACAGTAATTGCATTTGAATGGTTTCTCACCAGTGTGACTTCTTTGATGAATATTGAGAGTATATGACCGAGAGAATGCTTTATCACAGTAATTGCATTTGAATGGTTTCTCACCAGTGTGAATGCTTTGATGATTATTGAGATTAGATGACCGAGAGAATACTTTATCACAGTAACTGCATTTGAATGGTTTCTCACCAGTATGAATGTTTTGATGATTATTGAGATTAGATGACCGAGAGAATGCCTTATCACAGTAACTGCATTTGAATGGCTTTTCACTTTTCTGTTGGGTTACTTTTAAACACACTAATTCTTCACTGATAGATGCTCCACACTTGTCAAAATTAATTAAATATTGATTACTCACCTCTTCTAGGTGCATCATATTCATTTCAGAATCAGATTCGTGTTTGTTACCATAATCAATATTTTCATGTTTGATAGTTATATCTTCTTCAGAAAATTCATTCTTAATACTATTATAGGATGTATTGTGGGAGAAACATTCATCTTGGTCTACTCCCATCACTAAAGGGTCATGATCTACACCTTGATACAAGAGATCTGAAATATCTGGCTTGATATCTTCCTCCTCCAATAAAGTAGATCACATTGGATTGGTCAGCAACAAATACTTTATTCAAAACTTGACAAACTTATAGAAAATAGTTTAAACTTTGATAAAGTTGTCAGACATGAATGTTTCTTCATAAACTAAGTCACTTACCATCATCTGGTGGAAATATTCTTATAAAAGCTAATCCATGAACACTATCACTAAGGAAGTAGAAAAGAAGAGATAGAAAGTGATGTTGCACTGCACTCATAGTAAATAAACATGACAGCTGTTTCAGGAAGATCCCATTTTAGCAGCAAAGCAACGTAACAGAAATCAAACTAAACAATCAAATAATTTTCACAGTTACCAAACAAACAAATATAGAATTACGGTAAATTAACTTAAGAAAGAACACCTGATGATGTTAACAGATAAGATTCATATTTTATTTTTAGTGTTGATATTTATCCTTTGAAAGAATCGAAAAAACCCATCAAAATTATTGTGGACACCAAGAATATTAGCCATTGACAGCTCTTCTTCATAGATTTCAAACTTCAGAATCTCTCTTTGCAAACGTAGTGTTTGGCAGCGCAATGAAGAAAGAGGTGTTCATTTTCATTATTACAGAAACAGCACGAAGGCAGAAATAATATATATTATTGTTCATAAGATAGTCGTGGGGGAGTTCGGTATGGCCAAGCCTCAGTCTGTTCAGAATAACTCAGTCTATTTTAAATAGACCAAGTTTCTTCCCTATATATGGATGATAATTATATTTTTTAATTTGTTACGTGTTGTTTGCCACTTGATTTCCCTTTTTATCTCTTAATTTCTCTTTAATTGTGGTGAATTGAGGAGTCTTTATTGCGACATAACTTGCCGTTGCGTCCGCTTTTTCATTTCCGGGTATTCTCCTGTGTCCAGGTATCAATATTAATCCAATTTGTATATCCCATGGATAACATTCTATGAAAGGTATTTTGTAGGCTATTAATAAGGCCCATACTATACTAGCAGTTTCAACACCACGTTTTCACTGCCCTGTTCACACTTCATAAAATTCAAAATACACTAGGCGTGAAAACGAGTTGTATACGACGCTTCGAGCTTATAAGCTACTATGCTGTGTGCTGCGCACGGAATAGTATGTCAGTAGACATAACTTAACATTTATTGACATTGAATACCCGACTGAGCGCTGTGCTGGTTTTGATTTCATCACCAATATGTACCGCAGAAAAAAATCGGACAACGATGGTTTCTCTAGTATTACATGTTCCAAAGGATTACACATGCTGGCAGATTTTTCCGTTGAAATTTTCCAATATTAATGTTCTAGCAGTTTTATAAGATTAGGTATCTAGCTAAACTACAGTATTCAGTGAGTAAGTAGTAGATTGCCATTTGCTACCTATTTTAATATCTAATTTATTGTCATAGCTAATGATACTATCAAACGGTTCTAAGACAATTCGTCGCCGATTGATATAATTTTTGTATAAACAATAATTTATAACTTAGGCTCTGAATTGTCCCGGGACGAATTGTCCGGGGAGGAATTGTCCAGGCAACAAATTGTCAGGACACCCTATCAGACTTCATATCTAATAATAAATAAATCGGTCTATATTTCCTTTTGTTTTAATAGCATACTCCTCGAGTCTTTATTAAAGTACTGAAAAATAAAATCCTCAGTGTAAAGCAAAAGTAATTACTCTGTAGTCTGATTTCCATGCTCAAGTCTTTCAGTTGCCTGAATGACACAAAAATAATTTGTCAGATAGCTCACACTGTATTAATCACCCTACACTAAGTTTCTTATGATCTAGGACAGAGAATTTTTCAGGCACAAAAGTGAAGGGTTAGGATTATGAAGACAAGACAGATCACATATAAAGATTGACTGGTAGAAAGGACAATCACAGGACAGTAATCAGAAGGTAGATATTATTTATTTTATAATTAAGTTAGCTAAACTAAATAAACTTCAGATTTAAAGGGGAAAGAGGGAGTGAGGGATAATATCCCCACAAAAGAAACAAGAATAAAGTGAAATAAACAAAATAAATATCATTCTGGGGACAACAGATATCTAGTCCCTATAAACTCCTGTGAAAGAAGAACAAAATAAAGCACAAACATGAATGAATGAACAAAAAATATAAAGAAAAACATAAATGAATGACAGAATAAATAATAGCTAACTAAATATACATCATGAACAATCAATGGAAAGATAACATATGAATATACTCACTCAGATGGTGGAGAAGTAGCGTTTGGAATGAAGACAATTGTTCAGAGGATTAGATGAATTATATTAATGATTTTATACGTTCTGTAGAGGTTTTAATTGGATAAGAAGCATTTATAGTGCGAAATTTGAACAACAATTGCCTCTATGGCCACAATGCAACACGTATTCAGCTGACTAAGAATTGAAAATATTTTGTTTAGGTTACAGTTCCCAAATATTGCTTTGATATCAGCACTCGGTTCTAATCAAAAACATTTTCATTAATAAAAAAAATTAGAACAAATTTAATCACAAACAAAAACTTATTATACACACACTATATTAAATATTTACATGTTCATTCATCCATCCACATTTTTCTTATTTAGAATATTATTTCTAATGGAGAAAAATTCCACCGACAAGTTGGTAGAATTTACCATGAAATACAGTCTGGCATGTATATATCCCCCTAACCCCCCTGAGGCCCTGACAGGTCATCAAAAAATCATGAAGACAAAGTTAACATAACAATATCAGAATCATAGCAGATTCTTCTTCAGCAGTGGGATAGTAAAGCTATCCCTGAAGACTTTGGGCAAAAAGGACATCCTTTAGCCACCCAGCCTGGTCACTAGCTAGTTTGGGGTTTTCCTCAGAGGAGTTCTCTTCCACTACTCCATCCAGCTAAGAGCTCTGAGCATGGATGGAGTGTGTACTGGGAAAAGCACAAGCAGAGGGGGTTCTCTTCCACTACTCCATGATTCCATCCAGCCACTGAGTTTATATAGGTATGGAGGTAGCATGCCTTGCAAGGAAAAGTGATGCCAAAAAGTGGCGCCATGGGCGTGTCTTCCCCCAATGCACCCCTGCCACTCGGTGCAATGGGGTTGTATGATGTATGCCCCTCCCTATGAACGGTGACCCAGTCTGCAAAGCGCGTCCATGTCGCCAAAGATCTTTGGAGACTATATTTGAGGGAAAATTCATCAAAACAAGATCTTGGTGACTATTTTCTAATTAATTCCTATGTTTAACCCTTTCGAGTCTCCTGGGACACATTTGTCCCGCAGAATTGTTTATAAAGTCTACTGGGATGAATTTGTCCCAAAACCGTGTAGGAATTGCTCCAAACAGACCTTATAGGCAAATTACATCATTATTACCTATTGCACCATAATTTCATCAGCATTCATGCGCACAAAACGCTTAGTGTCAACAATGAAGTGGTGGAGAGAGGTTCTCGTCGTCTTATTCTTCTATTCAGACTGATATACCTTGTCGATAAATCGTAAGTATTAATTTTTTGTTAAAGTATATATATGAGATCTAATAGTAGAGAGAATTTAGAGACTGAATTATGCTCAAATTATGAAATATAATAGATTTTTCCCATTCTGGGACGCGGGTGTCCCAAGAGGCTTTTTCAAAGATCAAACGCGGGACACATGTGTCCCAACAAACTTTCATTACTATATAATCATTTTTTTGTTTCCTTCTTTTATATAAATATAACAAGTCGTGTTACAATAAGTTACATGTTATTATTATTAATTTATCTTGCAGATGGCCAAATCTTTGAATGAACAACAGATAGAAGATATGTTGAAGAATATAGGAGAAACTCCTAGTGATTTTAGTGATGATGACTCTGCAGAAGACTCTCTATTGCCCTATTGCAAGAACTGTTTTGCATTCTGTCATAATTAGATGACTAAATACAAAGGATATTATATTATTATGTTTTATATATATCAAGATATATAATAAAAGGATTTAGTTTTCTTATGTTGCCAAAGATATGTTATTACCTGAATATTATAACCTGATATAAATGGAAACAATTAATAAATCACTTTTTGGTTATCCTATTTATTACAGTCTGCTGGGACATAAGTGTCCCATAGCAAAAAATTTTATAATTATATGTAATTTCATTAATTTTTCAATCAAGTTTCATTTATACATGTCTAATGATTATATATACAAGTTTTTGGAGCTGTAAATCAAATACGCGAAAGCTGACTTGAAAGGGTTAAATGTTATTATTGGAGACATTTTGAAGAAATTTGGTAATTGACATTTTGGAGACAAATTTGAAAATTTTTGGAGACTAATTGTCCTGATATATGAAATCTTGGTGACAGATTTGACACACTTTGCAGACTGGACGGTGACCCCTCCTCTAATGCTCAGTGTTAATCGAATAACAGTCGAGGGAGGTTATGTTGTTCTGTAGCTACTGCTTGTAGCTATCACAATTTTGATAACAAATTATTTACCAATAGTGACAATTGTGAGGATATTTTATTTCTGAAAAAATATTGTTCACTAATTGTCGCAATTGGTGAGATTTATGAAAACATTATTTTTTATAGTTGTCTTCTCATTCAATTTTATTATATTTACATTAAAAGGTAAATTGAAAAGGTTAAACTATCATAATTGTTTTAATCACAACTCATTTTTAACACTTTCTGGTTTAGAGGTAGACTTGCATGCTTCATTTACTATCTCTTTTCGAATATTTTCCTCTTAGATTTTATGCTAGGTAGGAATTTAGGTTTGATTTACTTACTCATTTTCTTCTTCCATCTGTTAGTTCCATCTTTCCCAGTCCAAATTCTTTTTAATTAAGTAACTGCTTTTCTGCATACCTCAGATTGGCTAACGAATTGTGGTAGATGAATTTGTTCACGGAGCCACTTTCATTTCTGACTGCCTCTTCGAGTCCCTTGTATTTAACTTCCTTTTGATGTTAGCGATATAGTTTTGTTTCTGAAACAGACTTAAGATTTTAGAATAAAAAAGTACCAAGTTGCATAGGTGGCTTTTACCATTAAACTCAATTGTACTGAATGTAAATGAAAATAATATGCTGCATTATAAGGTGGGATACATTTAATCCCACCGTGCAAATTGTGTTCATGAATGATATTTTTATGGTGGTTTACATATTATCCCACCAAGTAACAATGTAACATATGTAACAAAATAGATAAGTTAAACCCCTTACATATATATTGTGTTTGTACATAAAATACTTTTATTTATTATTTACTTCCTTTGTACGGTAATTAATACATATAATTTCTCCATGCTGATCCGATGGCAACAAGAGTTATAAGTATATTTATATTTTGCATTCAATCTAATAGAATGATCATGTGGTGACATCACACTAAAGGCCCTTTTACACGTACACTCATTACCTTCGGAATTCCTGCTTGAGGCACTAAGCCCCGCCCTCTATGAGCCAATATAGCCTTTATTGCGTGAGCGGCAATAGTGAGGAACACAATCCCGTCATAAGAAGCATATCTGATTTATGAATCATGAGCGGCAGTGATGAAGAACGGTGATATTGATAATAGCTCTTGTAGTTGTATAATGTCAACAGTGATGAATCAAACTTTGTTTTCCTCAGGAAAATAGTTTCAATCAATTTTCAATAATTAATATGAAACTGGAATATTTATTCGCTTCCTGCATATTATTTAATAATATTATTTTATTACGTTATTATGATAGATAAACATTAATTATATAATCATATAAAATATTTCAGATGAAAATACTGTATTTTCAGAGAAAATAAGGTTTTTATTGGTTAACATTAGTTCACATTGATCTTCTTTTGAGTTTTTTCTCTTGTTAATACAATTAAACACAGTGTTACTTTTCAACTATAATCCAAGAAGGACATACCGCAAGTAGTGAACGTCTGCAATGGCTGTACGTGTAAAAGCGCATCAGTAATCACTCACGCTCATTGCTTGTATGGGCGGGGCCTAAAATTACTCATAGGGAATGAATGTGGGGAAAAGAGTGAACGTGTAAAAGGGCCTTAAGTTTCGGGATATACGTGTATGGGCCATTGCTTTCATTTTTCTTATAATGGAATTTAATCTCAAACTTTCGTTTAATAAATTAGTAGCATTGTTTTTCTTTTTGAGAAGTAAGTACATGCTTTGACCCATGGATAAATTCTTAATTTTTTATGGTTTAATAGTTTTTTTGTTATGAATTTATTATGATTTGAGCATACATTCTCTCTGTTCATCTAGTTATTACTGTAATAAAATCATAGTTTTAGTGAGAAGTCAAAGTATGGTTAGTATTCAAATCATACACTTTTCATCATAGAAATTATCTGTATTCGTCATGTAAGTAACTATTAATTTTTTTAAAAAGTAGGGGTTCGAGAAGTGCATGAGGTAGAAAGAGTTGTTAAAATGAGGTGCGTCTCACACGCACATCCTTTCCTTTTCGTGCATTCTGTAAAACTGATTTGAATGGGAGGGGCGCCATCCATGATATAACTACTCTATAAGATACGCTCGCAAAAGAGACGAAATTGAGTTTCTTCTGAGCAGCCCCCTTCGTGACATCATAGAGGATGGCATTGTGTATTAAATTTTTGTCACTCGTATAGCAAATTCATTTTGAAAGTATCAATTATGAGTGAATTATCATAGTTTCTTTTTATTTATTTAGGTAATATTAAGCAATCAGAAAAGTGGTAAATAAGTTTAATAAACATAAATATTAATACCTAAATAAACATTAATTAATTGAATTATTTTTCCTTTGGTTCAAAATTAGTGTTTTCTATAATAAATAGTCTCAGGTAATTTTTTAAGTTAATAGACATGATTTGGTACAACTATGAACATATGGCGATTAATGAAACGAAGAATTAATAGCTCTCAAATGCATTTCAACTGGACGGAATCAGTGTACGTGACAAACGAACGAACAAACAAAGAATGCAATACCATAATAGAAAACTTCCTTGAAGAAAACTTATCAGGGGTGACTCAACAAAATATAAGACATGAATTTAAGTTGATTCTAATAGAATTAATAACACCGTGAATTAATATATTTTACAGGTCATGAATTTTTATAGGTAGATCACATAAATATAACTTTAGTTGTCCTTTTCCTTGAAATAGCATGGTTATCATACCATGCTAGGGTCACGCAGGTAAATTGCGGCCCTCTACAGAGAGTCTCTAAAACATTCTGAATCGAAATACATTAAAATGTTGCATATCTATCAAAATAAGTACAGTGATAAGTACCACTTATCAATTTAAGTTTTAAACGAGTGTTTTGAAGCTATGATATTCTGTTGTTAGAGGCCAAAGTTAGTAAGTTTGCCACAATTTACCTGCTTGACCCTATATTGCCATACCAAATACATGTAAATATACGAAATAAAAATTATTGTAAGTAGGTAAATAAGTATTTTAGACAAAATAAGATGAAATATTCGTATTTCTCGTAAAATTCTTCATGTGAATGTCATGAAAATGGAATGTAGTAAGCTGTATTTATCTATCATTAAATATAAACAAAATAGCATGGTAAAGGCTCCCTTCCCCAGCTAACCATATCCTCTCTGTCCCGCGTGGGACAGAGGGGGACATCCCTCGCTAGCGAGGGACAGAGAGGGACAGGGGAATTCAGACGTCTGCAGACGTCTGAATTCCCACGTCTTTCCAACGTCTGAAATCCCACTCACGTCCCACGTCTTACATAAGCGGGATGTCCCTCGTCTGTCCCACGTCTTAAATCCCACGTCTTTCCCACGCGGGATGTCCCTCTCTGTCCCACGCGGGATGTCCCTCTCTGTCCCACGTCTGTCCCACGTGGGATGTCCCTCTCTGTCCCACGCAGGATGTCCCTCTCTGTCCCACACGGGATGTCCCTCTCTGTCCCACGTCTGTCCCACGTGGGATATCCCTCTCTGTCCCACGCGGGATGTCCCTCTCTGTCCCACGTCTGTCCCACGTGGGATGTCCCTCTCTGTCCCACGCGGGATATCCCTCTCTGTCCCACGTCTGTCCCACGTGGGATGTCCCTCTCTGTCCCACGCGGGATGTCCCTCTCTGTCCCACGTCTGTCCCACGCGGGATGTCCCTCTCTGTCCCTCGTCTGTTTTACGCGGGAAAAAGTTATACTAAAAAGGTATATCTATCTCAAGCTTTATTTACGTATCATAACTAGGTAGGTATTCATAAACAGATGTAGGTATCTACTATCTAGGTAGGCATTGATGAATAATACTAGGTAGTAGGTAAGTAGGTACGGATTGATGAACACTACCTAGTAGGTATACTAGGTAGGTAGGTATTGGTACTGGTAGGTATCTAGGTAGGTATTGTCAAACAGTTATAGGTAACTAGATAAGCATTGATAAACACTAGTGGATAACTAGGTAGGCATTGACAAACAGTTGTTGGTAACTAGGTAGGTATTGATGAATACTAGTATTTAACTAGGACCTATATTGGTTTTTATATACAGTTGTAGGCCACTAGGTAGGCAATGTTAAACACAAGAAGGTAACTAATTAGGTATTGATAAGCAGATGTAGGCAACTAGGTAGGCATTGATAAACACCAGTAGGTAATTAGGTAGGTATTGACAAACAGTAATGTAGGTAACTAAGTAGGTACTGATAAATACTACGTAATAGGCAAGTAGTGATAACCACCAGTAGGTACAGATTGGTGGTTATCACTTGTAGGTTACTAGGTAGTTATAAATAAACTCTAGTAAGTAACTAGATAGGTATAAGGTAGTGATATCACCAGAAGGTAACTATAGGTAATATTAATTAACAGTTAAAGGTAATTAGGTAGTTAATAACAATAATTAACATTATCATTACAAATATTAATAAATAACTTTATACACATTCTTATCATTTACATTAAAAAATAAAAGATACCAAAATGTAGAATATTTAATTATATTTATTTAAAATAATTTTAAGAAGCACGCAAGTAATCAAGTTGGATAAAGATCATTTTAATACTACTTCTACCATGTCCAGGATGGCTGAGAGGTAGAGACGCAGGCTTCAATAGTACATCACACTAGAGTCCTGAGTTCGATTCCCGAGATGACCACTACAATTCTTTCTCCATTTCTTCCCATTTAATTTGTATATAACAATATGTAATATTAAAATAAATGATATACAGTCAAATGTACATATACACTATATGCAATATGGTTAGAAATTGCAATAATAATTAGTATGATCTTTTTTTATTTCTTATACATATTTATATACCCCAATTAACCGAAGTAGTTTGAGCCAAAAGAGAGATATGTCCCCCTTGCAGAGGGGGACATCCACACTCTGTCCCACGTCTTGCAGAGGGGGACATCCGCACTCTGTCCCACGTCTTGCAGAGGGGGACATCCGCACTCTGTCCCACGTCTTGCAGAGGGGGACATTCGCACTCTGTCCCACGTCTTGCAGAGGGGGGCATCCGCACTCTGTCCCACGTCTTGCAGAGGGGGACATCCACACTCTGTCCCACGTCTTGCAGAGAGGGATATTCCCACTCTGTCCCACGTCTTGAATACCCACTCTGTCCCACGTGGGTCCCACGTCTTATTTCCCTCTTCCCTCTATAGCGAGGGACATCCGCACTCTGTCCCACGTGGGTCCCACGTCTTGAATCCCTCTATAGCGAGGGACATCCACACTCTGTCCCACGTGGGTCCCACGTCTTGAAAACGGAGTGGGGTAAGACGTGGGACAGGTGGATGTCCCCCTCTGTCAGAGGGGGACAAGACGTGGGATCAGACGTCTTGCAGAGGGGGACCCCTGTGCAAATGAAGAGGGTTAGACGTCTGCAAGACGTCTGATGTCCCCCGTCCCACGTCTTGTCCCACGTCTTAAATCCCTCTATAGCGAGGGGTATCAGACGTCTTAAGACGTGGGACAAACAGCTTTTGGTTAGCTGGGTCTATGACGTCACAAAATACTCCCGCACGGTTGTGGGGGTTTGGGGAGAACCTGCGCGCGAGCATACCTGTTAAAAGTTATTATATCATGGGCGCCATCGGTTTAGACCACAGCTCATAGAATAGGGTCCCTATTCTATGAACTGTGGTTTAGACCACAGTATAAAAATATACATAGTAATGACAATAGAGTGATAAGTAATGACAATTTTGGTTTTAGACTGTTGCTTTGATGACGTCACATACACTAAACGTCTCGATTGTCACTACATATTCCATATGCTGGGGTTTAGACACGCCCATGGCGCCACTTTTTGGCATTACTTGTGCCTCTGCTATGCTACCTCCATCTTTATATACAATAATACACTCAGTGCATCCAGCCCAGAGCATGGATGGAGTGTGTACTGGGAAAGAGCACAACCAGAGGGGGTTCTCTTCCACTACTCCAACCAGCTTAGAGCACAGATCATTGAATATAGAAGATATCCCACTACAGTATTTTCAATTTTCTAGCGACACTTGGCATCGGAGGAGTGCGTAACGTGACGTATCCTTGGAGTTGTCTACGATGATACGTATCTAAAAGCTGAGCGGCGCACACCAGTACGGCGCACCAGATTACGGCGCACCACTGTACATTCTATTAGATAGGTAATTTGAATACAGATTAATGACAAATGGAGTGAATTTGATAGGTAATTGTCGTATCAAATTTATGTCTGACACCTGACGGTACCTGAATCAAATGTTTATACTACACAGTTTAATTATTTGACTGAGATGTTTAATTTGGAATAGAAAATAAAATTCATCATAGAAAACTGTAATTGTAATTTTATGGACCCCCTGCCAGGTCATTAAACAATCATGAAGTGTGCAGAACAACAAACTAGCGGATACAACAAACTACATAACAGTTTTTCACATTGAGGTCATTAATAGAAAGTACAGTGGTGCGCCGTATTGTAGTGCGCCGTAATGTGGTGCGCCGCTCAGCTTTTAGATACTTATGTCTACGATTGATATATTATTTTGTTTTAATTATTCAAAAAACGACAAAAAGAGAATACTATTGAATTTAAATATGCTATTTAAAATCAAAACATTTATTTAAGATATTAAACTGATAATAAAACTATACATGTAACATTTATAAACAATATAATTATTTCTGTTCTGTACATGTTTTATACGTGTGTGTGTTCAGTACGAATTTGAATTTTTGATTTATTTCTGATGTAATATCATGAGTGGAGGATGTGCGCTGTATTTTCTGCCTAATTCAATAATTTTCTTATCTTTAAGCAAAATTAACTGCTGAAAAATGAGCAATGCGTGAAAATGTTCATTTTTCTTTTGTACCAATACATCTAAAGATGGGTACAAGTTGTTTTTATTCAGAAAATATGAAGACAATCTGTGGCTAAAGGCTTGCACAATGGCGTTGAGACTGAACAGTTAATAAGACACTCTTCAGTTTGCTCGAAATATTTAAGTTTCGGCTTCGATTCTTGTTTTCTGTTCTATAATAAATATACATTAAAATATACGACTTTAATTACCCTATTTTCCTGAAAATTAAAATTTCTATATCTGCTTATAGGAAGTAGCGTCGACCCGGATCGGTTCCCGCAGTGAATGATCCAGTGTCGGTTCCCGCACTCTATATAACTTCCGAAAGAAACATTATTTTTCAAATCTGTGAACACAGTCTAAAAGAACTGTTTCTTAGCAATCTTTTGATATATTTACATTTGATATACTCTCGATAAGTAAAATTCTATTCGCAATCAAATAAAACATACATTTTAGGTACCTGAAAAATTTTCAACTGATGTTTTCAACTATCGCGCAAACTTTGACATTACAAGTAAACGAAAGATGATACCTATCTAAAAATTGGTATGCATATAGGGTATGTACTTGGTTAACATGCTTTAAAAGGAATTTTGTCAACTCAAGCCATTTCTAAAACTATAAAGGAAAATGTAAGTGCGAGAATCGACCCGATCGATAAATATGGGCTAGGGTCGCTTCCCGCACTTTTTCAGGGTTGGTTCCCGCACATCAAAATATCCATATTAGGTATATATTATATGTTTAGAGCGTGAGTAATATATTATATTTCTTCCAGGTTATCATAACTATTAAATACATTACATAACTTGTTTGATCATGCCGAAAAAAAAAATTCAACAAAAAAAAAAATGAGAAATAAATTAGATGAAAGCAAAGTAAGAGATGCGATTGGTAAAGTGGGTGGTGGACTCTATCAAGGAAAGCTGCAAAATAAATTGGAATTCACGAATGGGCTTTCCGTGACCGAATGAAGAGAACTAGGAGCAATAACAGTGATAGCAGTGGCCGGAGATAAGTTACACCCACGTATCATTTTTAAAGGTGAGACCTGACGTAATAGTTACAAATTATGTAGTTCAGTGTTAAAATCACTATAAAATTGCTAATAGCGTATCATGCAGAATTGCTCTATACAATCAAACTTTATTTACAGGTGTCAACCTTATGGCTATTGGCACGCTCCCAATCCTTATCCTGGGACACAACATGCACGATCGGAAAAGCAGTGAAAGAGAACCACCACTAACCTCCCGAGGAGAAAAGGAAACTCACACCTCAAGCAAGTCCCCAAAAGTAGCCAGGCGATATAGAAGAACCAAACATATCTGGTAGAGCCCACATCAATTATCACAAAGAGAACACTTTCACTGAATTGAATACCTCATTCTATAAGAAAGAAATATCTATCAATAGGAGTTTCGAGCAGATTTTGTAAGACCACTTCACACAAAGAGTGCAACATCGAAAAGTTCGACGTAGGATAAATCTTGAAGCTCAAGTTCTGACAATAGATGAATTAAGAATTTTGTGATGAAATAGAGAAAGAAAAGAAAATGAATTGTTAAAATAGGAAAACGGAAAAAGTAGATGAACAGTTGCAGCCAATTTGCTCCAGCACTAGTAGTAGTGCTGAAGAATCAGACGTGGATTTTAGGAAATTCTGTATCTTAAATAAAGCATTTTCATAACTTGTTTCATTTAACCTGGCAACGTTATCAAAAGCAGTCATTATCGTAGTGTAGTTGAGGACTAGCTACTCTTCATGGCTGATTCCCACAACGTGGTAGATAATGAATGAGAGTCGGTTCCCGCACTGCGGGGCAGTTCAAAAAGGGTTGGTTCCCGCAGTGCGGGAACCGATCCCAGGCACTGCGGGAAACGACCCCTTAAAGTCAGAATTCTCCCCCGCATATATTTCATCCCATAAAAGAGAAAGTACTAGAGATAGAAACTTTAGAATTACTACGATTATGCATCATACAGAGGTGAATACTCATGCCAATTTTTGTTAAGATACCTAACTTATTTTCCAGTTAAAGCAAAGTTTGCGCAAATTGCGGGAAGCGATCCTGGTCGACGGCCTATAAGAAAATGTAGCTATGATATGACCGTTATGTATATACTTATAAGTTATACCCGTTTGTGAGTACGTTTGAAATATGTGACGTCACGTTACGCCTCTCTCTGATTGGCTGATACGCTCTCACTTAAATAATTATTTGGCCACTAGCGTCCACGTAGGAGTGGGACATCTTCTATATTTAATGATCTGTGCTTAGAGCATGGCTGGAGCCGTGGAGCGGATCATAGCGGATACAGGTTACAGGTTGTTGGTCCCCCAGTATCGCTTTAATATCAGCACTAAGTTTCCATTAAAAATATCTTTATTAAAAAGACTCTAAAATCTAAAAAAATCTAAACTCATTATTTACAATATATACAATATTTACACATTCATTCATCCATTCTCAATTTTCTTCTTCTCCACATACACTCCAAGTATCTTCTACACTTCCTTGCCCACACTAAACCACTTCCAAACAACTGATCTTTCACACTAACACCACTCATTCCAAATTCACTTCTCACACACTCATACCATTCACACACACACAAAAAGTGCTCCAAACTCTCTACCACTCCAAAGTCACATGCAACACAATCAACATTTCCATTCACATATCTCTCTCTCCACTTCAGCCTCAGACTATTACTCCTACATCTATACAGCAAAACAGATCCCCAGTCATTCTCATACAATCCTTCATCTCTGATCTCATTCTTACATTCATTATACAAACTAATTGTACTTTTTTGCATTCTCTCCTCATTCCACCTATCACTTTCCCATGCATACACCTTTCTCTTTATACATTCATTACTCATATCATCCAATTCATTCACTCGCACTCCCACTCTCTCTCTATACACTTTCACAGTCTCTAACCATTTACACTTGATCCATTCACACATATCCTCATACATCATTTTCAACAATTCATTCTCACTGTGCCGGAATAGCCGGCAATTCTAAATTTATATATGTTTAACCTTAATTTTGATTTGTTTTATGTTCATCGTATTTCATTGCCATTTATCGTTTCATCTATTATTTATAAGAAAGTATTATAAATGCCATTTTAGGGTATCTTTTGCCACTATCTAGGGACATTCTTTCGTCCCAGTTGTGGTTTGTTTTGACTGAGATGATAGAAAAAAGATTGACACCCTTGTTTTCCCTGTTCTGTATACAAACTGATTGTCGCAATTAAATAAGCTATAGTCCATCACCAGCTGTAAGTACATCAAATTGTGATAGGTTAAAGTATATATTACTGTCCTCAGATATTCAGTTCTTGTATAATAGCCTCAAACTTATTTTCATGATACCTTTTTTATCCCACCATGTCAATAATATTTATTTGCATCAAATGTGTAATTTAGTTTATTGTTCACAGAGAACGTGTTGTATGTGGATTTTCGGAAGTAAACGGAGAAACAAAACCTATTCTTTCACTGAAATTTTCCATCTGGCGTGCCCAGAATAGTTCTAGCTGAGGAAGAATCTCTGGGATTACTGGACCAGTGGACCAGAATTTCTTGGATGTTAGTGTCTCGAGCTGAGACACTTGCCACTGTAGTCGGTTTGAATTCGACATTGAATTAGTTTAAAAATTTGCCAGATATTATAGAATAATAGTACATAACCACTAGCGAGTTAGCTAAAATATTTATATCTAGGTTTACAAAGTGTAAAAGTTGTAACTAAAACTAGGTAGCGACGCTCAGTCACAAAATTCTAATCACACTCGTCGCAATCCAGGTTACTGAGTGTGCCCCTAATAACACTCGTGACTCGCCAAATTGTTAAATATCCTTCTAAGAATATTGTGGATTTGTAATATGTTACTTATGTAGTTTATAAATAGATATTGGTTAATAAACTATCTAGGTATCTTATATTTTATATTAACTCCATTTATTTGGGTGATATCATTGATTCAATTCATCATTTTGAGTAGCTAATTTTGGATTGTAACATTATCTTAACATTTATAACTAGTTGCTAACATATTATTTAATATTTAAAAATAATAATTTTCTTTTTCAAATATTATTGATAACTAGGTATATTGTGCAGCAAAGGAAAAATATCCTCAAAATGCAAAATACCAGAAAATCTCTGAAGCCATTGCCGCTGTTAGAGAATATGGTGGAAATCTTGGAAGCAGAGATCAGAGAATTTGTTGATATTGAAATTAGAAATTATAATTATGACCTCAGTATCATTCATGATGAACTCGTCAAAACTAAAGTGAAATACAATGAATATATTGATTTAAATCGTCAATTAGTTCAAAGACTCTTCGAATCAGGATCCTTAGACAGAGGTCTTGATTATAAAGCCCAAAGAAGAGAATTGGGTGTTGACCTGAAAGAAAGTATAGCATGCATCAATGCTCTACGTAAAGACAAAAATCTAGAATTAGAATCATATATAGATACAGGTAGTTCTCGTGCATCAATGGCAGACTTTCATCATAGGGAGAGTGAACAATATCAAACTTTATCTGTGGCAAGTGGAAGTCATTATTTTGATGATACACCATTATTCACAGGGCACAAGAAAGTACGAGACTACCTTGAAAATCAAATGAGCACGAGCAAACAAGGGAAAGATGTTGAAAAAGTCCAGGAACAGAATGCACCTAATGAAAAGAACAATAATATAGGAGTCAGCAATGCACATCCCAGTATTTTGACGGAAAATAATATTGATAAACAACAACAAAAAATACAGAGAGATCCTCGTATCTACAATAGCAGTAAATATGAGGAAGAACATTATGATCATGGAGCTGAGCCTTTCCAATTTGCCAATAATGTTCAAACACAAAGAAATGCAACCCAAGGACCAAATTACAAGGTACACCGGAAAGAAGTCAATGATGAAAGTAAACCGATATATAGTGCTCGGAATATAACAGTAGGGAGTTCCACAATATACAAACCTAATAATGATTTACCTTTCAAGTCAAGAAACTGGAGTAATAGTTCTACAGCTGATTCATCTATTGCTACACATCTCTTGAAGCAAGAGTTGTTCAAGAGAGGTTCATGCATTTTTATTGGAGAACCACATAAATTTCATTCATGGCTGAATGTCATTAAGAGTAAAATTGATGGTGTTAATCTCTCAGCCTGGGATATACTAACAATTCTATTTGTCAATACAGCAGGCAAACCACAGGAATTGATTGGAACTTACATGGACATTGGAGGGGCAGACCCTGAACAAACCCTTCAAGATACCTGGTCAGCCCTCTATGAGAAGTTTGGTTCAAGTTCAAGAATATCTACTTCACTCATTAATAAGATCAAAGAATTTAGTCCAATAAAAAATATGAATGACCCTGACAAGTTATCTGAATTGTTGAGCTTATGCCAGCTCATTTTGTGCAACATGAAAGTGTCTCGGGAACTCCAGTCATTCGATCTAGCTCAAGGTACAAGTCTAGTATGGGATAAATTACCTCAATTCCTGAAAGGAGGATGGAGGACTGCAGTATCAGAGTATAAGAACGAATGTGGAGACTGTCATCCTCCATTTTACAAATTTGTTGAATTCCTTTCCAAGAAAGTGAAAGATTACAGTGAGCCATGTTATAGAGATGTTTACATACAACCCGAGAAGAAAACCAGAGTAAGCACTGTATTGAAAACGGTAGAGGAAATTCCTGAAAATGAAAATACACACAAGGTTGATCAAGGAGAACCTGAAAATCAGGAAAAAGAGTCCTGCATTATTCACGAGACCTTCAAACATTCAACATCTGAATGTAAGTCTTTTGAGAGACTTCCATATCATGAGAAGAAATCTTCATTACTGAGAAATGGGAGATGTTTCCGCTGCACTGGTCAACACATGCAGGCAAATTGTTCGAATACAATTTCATGTTCTCATTGTGGCGGACCACATATCTCTATCATGCACAAACGTGAGACTGCAATTCCGAGAGAATTCAATCGTAAATGGACATCACATGATAATCAAAGGGATTGACAATCAACTTATGCATCATGTCCCACGAGTCAGGTGCTCTGTACAAAACATAATGGTGAAAAAGGATGCACCAAAGTGATGCTTGTTGATATAACTATTCCATCGAAGTCAACTCGGTCTCTTAGGTGTTACTGCCTTATAGATGAGCAATCATCTTCCTCTTTTGTTGATCCTAAAGTTATTAGATATTTTAATTTAGATTTTCCGACTGGAAATTTCACAATGACTACTGCAAATTCATCTAATACTAAATGTTCGGGCATGATTGTTGATGGGTTGCGTGTCAAAGGAGTATCTGAGAAACGCAGAATTACTTTACCTAAAATGTTTACTTTGGATACAATTCCTGACTGTAAACACGAAATAGCATCTCCAGAAACTGTTAGAGCCCATGGGCACATTGCTCATCATGCAAAGAATTTTCATGCAATTGATCCTCTGGCAGAAGTGCTTCTGTTAATTGGACGTGACTGTGGTCCTGCGATGGAAACAAAATGCTTTGGCCATAGAGCGCCATTTGTTCATCACACCTCCTTAGGTTGGGCCGTGGTTGGTCCGATAATCAGCAACCAAAACAAAACGGATAGACTAGTTATGAAACTGGATAGTGAACCTAACATATCAGAAGTGAAATCCTACCATCCACAAAACCATTCACTACACGAGCTGAATATATTTAAAGAATTTTCAGATGATGAACTGGATGGTAGATCACGTGACGATGATCTTTTCATGTGTATTCTCTCAGAGGGTATACACACAAATGATGAAGGTAATATCACAATGCCATTACCGTTTCGAAAAAATAATCCTATTTTCCCCGATAATGAATCTGCTGTTTTCCATCGTACGAAAATCACGCTATCAAGAATTAAATCGAACCCATCAAAATTGAACATGTGTGTAGAAGCTATGCAAAAGAATCTTGACTCTGGTCATGTAGAGGAAGTGCCGATCAATGAGTTGAAAAAAGAAACAAACGAAGTATGGTTCATTCCCGTTTTTCCAGTTTTTCAACCAAAGAAGAAAAATGCTCGACTGGTTTATGATAGCTCTGCAACCTATCACGGAGTCTGTCTTAACAACGAACTTCTCCAAGGTCCAGATGTGAATAACCAATTAAGGACTGTGTTAATTCGGTTTAGAAATGGTAACATTGGATTTACTGCAGACATCCAAGCAATGTTTCATGCTTTTCACCTACAAGATGATCATAAAGATTTCACGAGATTTTTTTGGTTTAAAGATAATGATCCCGACAAGCAATTGATACAATATCGAGCTAGAGTGCACATATTTGGGAATAAATCAAGCCCTGCAGTTGCAAATGTTGGACTCAGATATGCCGCTCTTAACTCAAACTGTGATTCGGAAGTTAAAGTGTTTGTTTTCGAGAACTTTTATGTGGATGATGCTTGTGGACGAGCAGATTCAGAGGAAAACGCTATTCATATCTTGAAACAAACTAAACAGGCTCTACAGAAATTCAACATCCATTTACATAAAATTCGGTCAAACTCGTCTGCAGTCGTAGAAGCATTCGATAACACTCCCGGTCAAAAGCATGATCAAACTGTGAAATTTTCTGATGACGGAATAACACACACATTGGGTGTAGAATGGAATACCATGAGTGATGAGCTCGTACTGCGGACAACAATTCCAGAAAAACCCTTTACAAAGCGTGGTGTTCTGGCTACAATCAATTCAACATTTGATCCTTTGGGATTGGTCTCTCCCTTGCTACTTACTGCAAGGATTCTTCAACGCTCCCTAGTACCCTCTAAGAAAGTGAACTCGTCAATTGCATCCCTTGGATGGGATGATCCACTTCCAGAAACCTACAAGAAACAATGGGATGATTGGAAAACGTCATTGAGAGTAATTGATGGAATTATCACCATTCCAAGATCGTACTGTTCGGCAGAATTTGGAAAAGTGACTCGACAAGAACTACATATGTTTTCTGATGCTTCTGAGAAGGCTACTGGATATGTTGCGTATATAAAGTCTCTTGATGAAAACCAAGAAGTTAATGTGTCACTGGTCGTGGCCAACTCCAGACTTGCACCACGGACAGCCACTCCAATTCATAGACTTGAACTTTGTGCTGCTCTGGATGCAAGTGTAGCTGCCCAACAAATACTAACAGATCTGCATTTAGAGGCATGTGCAGTTCATTTGTACTCAGATAGTAAAATTGTTCTAGGGTATTTGACAAATGAAAATGAACGATTCTCCAAGTATGTAACTCGCAGAGTACAAGTGATCTTAAAGTGTTTTCCCTCAGTCCAGTGGAATTACATCGACTCAGAATCGAATCCAGCCGATATTGCTTCTCGTCCTCAGGATCCAGATTCCCTTTTGAGGTCATGTTGGTTTAAAGGACCATCATGTCTATTTCAGGCACAAAATTTCGATGAAATTTATTCAGTTGGAACTGAAATCATCCTCCCAGAGAGAGAAGAGTCGTCAACTGTACTGAAAACAGCTATGCAGAATGGATTTCTCTCATCTATCTCAAAAAACGTAAGTTCATTGAACAATCTTGTGAAAACAATACAATTCACTAATACTTTCATAAGTAATTGCATAAACAAGGTTCAAATTTCGAAAGGAATGCCAACTATTAAGCGACCAGAAATGACGTCAGATGAAACTCTGAATCAGATTCTCAGACTTACTCAACATGAATTTTTTCCTAAATTGCTTGATAATCTGAAACATGATAAAGTAATTCACATAATTTCTGTAGACATTTCTAAACTATCTCCATTCCTGGATGACGATGGCTTAATTCGGGTTGGTGGAAGACTTCGAAATTCTTCTCTCGAACACAAGATTAAACATCCCATACTGCTATCTGGTGATGATCAGATTTCCTTGTTGTTAATTGAGAAGTATCACAAGCTCATTAAACATCAGGGTCGACACATCACAATGTCAGCTATCAGAGAAGCAGGTTTCTTGATTCATAATGGAAATAAATTAGTAAAACGATTCATCAACAACTGCATAATTTGTAGAAAACTGCGTGGGAAAATGCTTAACCAAAAAATGAGTGACCTACCTTCCGATAGATTATCGGAAGCTCCACCATTTACACATTGTGGGATGGATGTCTTTGGTCCATTCACAGTAAGCGAAGGAAAGTCAACACGAAGAGTTAAGTCTGACAAGAAGATGTGGGGTCTCATATGGACATGTCTCGTATCAAGAGCGGTACATATTGAACCGTTGCCACACCTCGACACATCTACTTTCAAGAATGCACTCCGGCGATTTTTCAGTATTCGAGGAGTTTGCCGTTCAATTAGAAGTGATCAAGGTACGAACTTTATCGGAGCTCGCAATCAAGACATTTCAGACATTGAGATATCGGTTCCTGACTTGGAAGAAGTAATGAAAATTCATCGTTGCGAATGGTTATTGAATCCACCGAAAGCAAGCCATTTTGGAGGAATTTGGGAAAGGAAGATTGGTTCAGTGAAACGTATTCTAGATTCCTGCCTTCTTGAAATTAACCCTCGCAAGCTTACATGTGATGAATTCCAAACCTGTTTACAGGAAGCAGCTGCTATCATCAACAATACGCCAATGTGGGAAATATCTAATGACCTCAATGAACCATATCCTCTTACTCCAGCTAATCTCATAACACTGAAAGATGCCCCGAATCCTCCTCCACTGGAAAGCTACAGCAAGGCTGATATCATGGCATATGGTCCTCGTCGTTATCGTCGAGTACAATTTATCAGCGACCAATTTTGGCATCGCTGGAAGCATGAGTATATTCATCATTTACAACCTCGGAAAAAGTGGATTACTGAAAAAAGATCAGTTAAAGTAGGCGATGTTGTACTTTTGAAGGACAGAGCTTTAAAAAGAAACTGCTGGCCGATGGCAATAGTCTCCAATGTAAGAGTTAGTGCTGATGGTCTTGTGAGATCAGTTAGTTTGACTGTTTCTTCTAGAGATGGGTCACCACCGAAGTCTCTTATTAGACCGATCAATGATATTGTCTTATTGTTGGAAACATCTGATTAGAAAAAATGTTCGTAGATTAGTAAACTAATATTATTAATAGAAAAATGGATATTACTTATGCTTACGAACTAATTGTTCGAGTAGGGAGTGTGCCGGAATAGCCGGCAATTCTAAATTTATATATGTTTAACCTTAATTTTGATTTGTTTTATGTTCATCGTATTTCATTGCCATTTATCGTTTCATCTATTATTTATAAGAAAGTATTATAAATGCCATTTTAGGGTATCTTTTGCCACTATCTAGGGACATTCTTTCGTCCCAGTTGTGGTTTGTTTTGACTGAGATGATAGAAAAAAGATTGACACCCTTGTTTTCCCTGTTCTGTATACAAACTGATTGTCGCAATTAAATAAGCTATAGTCCATCACCAGCTGTAAGTACATCAAATTGTGATAGGTTAAAGTATATATTACTGTCCTCAGATATTCAGTTCTTGTATAATAGCCTCAAACTTATTTTCATGATACCTTTTTTATCCCACCATGTCAATAATATTTATTTGCATCAAATGTGTAATTTAGTTTATTGTTCACAGAGAACGTGTTGTATGTGGATTTTCGGAAGTAAACGGAGAAACAAAACCTATTCTTTCACTGAAATTTTCCATCTGGCGTGCCCAGAATACTCACCATTCCTCACATGCTTCTCATAATTCAACTTCACCTTCATATCTCTTGCTCTCATACTTGAAGACCCCACCTCACCCTGGAGAGTTACCAGAGGTGCATATGATGGGGCCCCCAACACACACCTCCATACAGCATTCTCACATTTTTGCAGTCTCTCAATATCACTCACATTCCAACAAAACACACTACTTCCATACAACAAACACGGCATTACTACACTCTTCCAATACGTCTTCCCAATCAGTACTCTGTTCAGTACTCTCAATCAGTACTCTCAAGAACATAAGTATACGGGGACAAAGTGCGAACGCCACGTGAGACTCACAGGAGGTTTCTCCTGTGGTTCACATTTCTTTGAGTAAACAAAGTTGTATTTAACTTTTTACAATTTTGTTTACATATTCGTGTTCACGAATATCATTTACTTCCTATTGCTCAATAAAAGTAATACATTTAATGTATAAGCGAGCATATTAGTATTTTAGACTAGTTAATTTGAACCGTACGTGGTCGCCACCTGTGGGTCACATTTATATTATTTGAGTGTGATTGGCATATTCTAATAGTATTCTCATGGTATAATATTAAAATGCACACTTCAAGATACATAAATCAACACTTGATATTTATTCAAATGAATAGATTACTCATTTAATACTCATAAGAACCGTAAGTGGTCATCACCTGTGGGTCACACTAAACTCCTGTGGGTCACACTTATCTAATTTGAGTGTGATTAGCGTATTCTAATGGTATAATATTAAGATGCAAACTTCAAGATACATAAATCTTAGATTTTTGTGACATGAAATTGTTAATGTAGTTTGTTGTATCCGCTAGTTTGATGTACTGCACACTTTATGATTGTTTAATGACCTGGCAGGGGGGTTCGGGGGGCGGCACGCCCCCCGATATACGTATTTGTGATGTTATATTTGAAGTAAATGGCAGATGTACCTTTCCAGACCCCCAAACAAAACGGTCATAACCTAACCTATCGGAAAATTAATTGTGCTATATCTCGAAAACGAAGAGTTTTCACAACAAATCGTATTCGTGAAAAACGTCTTAAAATGGCTTTTTTAACCTATTGTTGATGTCAAATTAACAAAAATCTTAATAAAGATAGATGTATTTTAAAAAACGCGACCCACAGGAGAAACCTCCTGTGAGTCTCACCTGGCGTTCGCATTTCCTTCCCGTATGTTACTCCCTAATTGTATTTAGCGCGAGGGAAAACTAGAGTGTTGCCATAAGTTTGGAAATACCTTTGAACTCAATTGCGTTGTATTTTAATCAGCAAATTAATTACTGTAGTGGTTGTAATGGATTATGAAAAAATAGTTGTTAAATAATTATGCAATATTCGGGTTGCAACATACTGTTGAGGTTATTAGAAGCGATTGGTTCAGAAATTAGTGACAAACAAATTTTCGATTCATTCGCTATACTTTGAACTTTCAGCAGTTTTTTTCAGTTGTTTTAGCAACAATCAATCACCACAAAGTCAAGACCATTATATTTTATTCTTCTTCATGGAAAAGGAAGTGGTTAAGAAGTTACAATTATATAACAACCTCGAGTCATGTGTCACTTTTAATATCATTTGAAATAAGTCTGAGCCGTGAGTTTGGTGACAAAAGCAGAGCATGGCTGTAATGATTCTCCAATAACCAGATACTTATATCCTTATAATTAATAATGTCCGTTATCCCCCATATTCCAATAGATATATGGAAAATTTGCTGCCATATAATCATAGTGAACTCTACTGTTTTTCAATTTTAATCCTTACCTAACATTTGATTTGAATGAATTCCTTGCATAAAATACCTACTGGAAGGAGATTCAAAGAACGGTCAAGATAAATAATAAATTTCGCATGACAACATTTGAGAGAAGTAATTAGTAACAAACACAATTTAAAAAAACAAGGTGATACTCAATGAGGAAATCAATTAAAGACTAAATAGTTTACATATACAGCGATGAATATATAAACTATTTCTTTTGAAAATTAAAGTTATGTTATCATTAAATACTATGATTTTTAAGTCAACTTAAAAATGGACTGCGATAATTCAAAATAAACTCATAAGATAGCAAAGAAAAGAAACAGTATTAGATGTAATGAATAACTCACCAATTAATAAATAAATAATTGAGACTAAGTTAGTTTACAAAACTATAAACAGTACACTAGAGCCATAATAAACAATTACAAAGTTAGAAGATAATGATAGATATGTAAACAAATTTTAACTATCAATCCAATTCTTAACAACTCTACCACTACTCTCAAGTCTTCGTACCTGCACTGACGGTCAAATTTCAGCAGTTTCCTCTCCATGAACTGTTAAATATTTTGGGAAGTCCGTTTATGACACTTTAAGCAATATCACAACGACTATCGCATTTAAATATTGACCAACTTACATATATTTATGATTTATCAAGGTTTAAAAGCAACTATACTGAGGTTGTTTTCTCGTCGTTTGCAGTCTTCCAGAATAGTTTTGTTGAGAAGTAGCAAAGCATTTTCTATAACAGCTATCACAAGTAAAGATATTTTCCTTTTACATAGTGGTAGTTGACATAAGATATTAGGCCTGTGAAGAGTTTGTACATGGTTGTTTAGATAAGTGGCATAGTGGTCTATACTTATTTGGTAAGTTTTTTGCTTGTTTTTTGGGGAGAAGTATTGATTGCATCAACTGAAGAGAAAAATTCTGGTATATTTTCTACCTTGTTAGGCAGAGGATGAATTGTGGTTAGTTTTTTTTTCAGCCATTATCTAGGCACTTAATCAGGTAGCTATTGTTAATACGAAATAAGGTAGGGTAAGACGGGGTAATTTGATACAGGTGGAATTTGATACATGACTCTATTTTTAATTTTAAAGGCCCTATATCTCTAAAAGTTACCATCTGATTGTTACTTTTTTGGTCTCAAATGAAAGAGGACAAATGAGAGTATTAGAAAGATGTATAATTTTATTATAAAAAATCATGATGATGTAGTAATGTGAGAGAATGGAAGATTTCTTATTTTTCGAAAAATAGAATAAAATACTAAAAAGCTTATAACTTTGAAACTAACATTCGGACTGTGCTTTTTGTGGTCTCATAAGAAAGAGGTAACTTCGAAGTTATAGACACATGTATAGTTTTACTATTAATAAACCATTATGATATGTTAATGTATCAAAATGGCAAGATGGATGTTTCAATAAAATATAATTTTAACCAATAGAATTTAAAATATGCCAATAAATCAAAAATTTAAAATCTGATTCTGTTTTTCTTAGTTTCATTTTCTATTGAATTTTAGTTCCTTATTATTATTTTATGCTATAGCAGGCTCGTCAAGGAAGATTTCAATACGTTTGTTGCTGAAATGATAGCTAAATCGATATTATACTTCTGTATTTCTTCTGTTGAGGTTTGAATCTTGAGTAGTGTTGAGGAAATACTGTCCATTTTGTTAAGTCTTCGCCTAGGTCCATTTTCATTTTGATATAATAAAATTTATTCATGAAACTTACAATTTATTCATACCTACAACAACCTACTATCATATTTTTATATAGAAGGTTACAATGTACAAGTTTCATGGCCCTGTAAGCTCAGAGGCTTTTAGGGCAACCTATATAAAAAATGAATATGTATTTATGGAATTTTTAAAGGAAAGATTAAAAAAATAAATAATAATTATTAAAGTTAGACAATACGGTACTGGATGCATTTAAAATAAGAAACAAAGAAACACAATAATATTACGATCCATTATACAATTCACCAAGGTGCCTTCTGAAAATTAAGAGACGTTACAGTCTTAATTTCCATTGGTAAATTATTCCACAATTCAACACCTCTAAACAGAATACAATTTTGTGAAATAGCTCTCCTGTATCTTGGTAAAACATAGTCATTCCTATTACAGGTGATAATAGAGTGTACATCCCTATCACTGACAAGCATATTCAAAAGATTACAATCATACCCAACATTAATTGTCTTAAACATGTATATTAGTACAGAGCGTCTATAAAGATCAGGTAGAGTCAATATTTTAGAAATACTAAAATAGTAAAATGATAAATTCATGATAAATACAAATTTATCTTGTTATCAGTGGGAAAGTAATGCCTCACTTTGTTCAATATACCGGAGGACCTTTAAACCTTACGGGAAACGTGTTCAACGTGTGAACCAAATCTTAGATTCTCATTCAAGTGCAATCCCAGAAATTTCACATTTACAGTCTTAACTAGAGTAATTGCTCCAAGTCTAAGTTTTGATATGGTTATTTTATTCTTGTAGGAAAATATAATATATTTGGTCTTTTCTACATTAATTCAAATTTATTAAAACATAACCACTTAAAAACTTGATCTAACTCTCTATTCACAATGGTGCTGAACAAATTAAAATCTTGTGGACTAAAACTATACGTGATAGTGCTGTCATCAGCGAAATGATTGAACCTAAGCATATTAGATGAATTAGGGAGATCATTGATCAGGACTAAAAATAAAAACGGGCCAAGAATTGATCCTTGGGGTACACCATGAGTTAGAAAACAAGTTGATGAATTAACATTGTCTATATTAACATACTGAGCACGCTCACTCAAATAAGATTTCAGTCAATCATAGGTAAAGCCCCTCACACCATAGTGATACAGTTTGTGCAACAGCACGCTGTGGTCTACAGAATCAAAGGTCTTCTGAAAATCTAAGAATATTGACGAAACGTTGCTTCCCTTATTCAAGTTATCATACAGACACTGCATTAAACCAGCACACGATTGCAAAGTACCCCTCTTTACTCTGAAACCAAATTGACCGTTGAAAAATGAATCCCTATCCTCGAAGTAATTATACAATTGCTGATGAACGGCCTTTTCAAATATTTTGCTATAAACAGACAATACAAATATCGGCCTGTAGTACGCAGTATCAGCAATCTTATTAAGAGGAATAACTCTAGCTAATTTCAAGGACCTAGGGAACACACCAGTCATCACAGACTTATTTATTAGAATACATAAAACAGGAGAAATTATTTCGGTAGTATATTTATGAATATGAACTGGAACGACAGTAACTGGACATGATTTAATCTTTAATGAATTTATAATTTAACACACATCAGAGGAGAACAAAGGTTTGAACCGGAAAGAATTGCAGTAATTACCAGTTAACCAATTTGAAAAGTAACTACTAACATTAGGACAAGACTCGGCAATTCCGCTACCAACATTCGCAAAATCCACATTAAACTTCTCAGCAATATTCAATGGTTCATCATATGCAGTCTCACCATCAACAATCTTCATAATGGTTCTCTTTTTGAGTGAATGGCCTGGCTTAATCACGCTGTTTATCAGACTCCAAGTCTTTTTTAAATTGTCTTTGCTTTGAATAAATTTCCTACAGTAATAAAATTTCTTAGCAGTTCGTATTTTTGATGTTACATAATTTCTAAATCTATTAAAAAATGTTGACACCTCCTAATATCATGTTTACTATCATCGGAAATCCAAGGCTTCAATTTGGCTTTAAAAGACACTCTTTTAGTTTTTATTGGACAACGAGCGTAATAACAAGTGAAAATAACATCAGCTAAATTACTCACAGCCTAGTCAACATCAGCACATTGAACAATAGAAGAAAAATCAAACATTGCTAATTCTCTATAGAGTCTATCCAAAGAATCACCATTCACCAGTCGGTAAGAATGTGTACTGTCAGCTCCAGTGCAATTATCATCGACAGAAAAATTTCTACTAATCAAAAAGTTAAGGAAATGATCTGACAGGGTACAAAATATATTCCCAGATACAATATCTTCAGGTATGGTGACAAAAATATTATATACCAATGTAACAGAATTGGCATAAATTCTCGTTGGTTTAGTAATTGTAGGGAGAAGCGAATGAGAGCTCATGGTATTTAAGAAATTTCCCGAATTACCGTTTTCCAGTGAGCCCAATAAATTTATGTTGAAGTCACACGTAATCACACATTAATTGTTTGGTTTCAAGGAAGATATTACATGGTCCAATTTCTGGAGAAATACATCAATACTAAATCGAGGAAGTCTATACACACTGCCTACTATAACTCTCTTATTACCAACAGTGCACTCGACAAACAGGCATTCAGTATTATCATCAATAGCACACAAATGTTCAAGTTTCTTAGAGTTAAGTCCCAATCTGACAAATATACTCACACCTCCTTCTCCCATTCCTGATTAGAGGAAAAGGAATATATCCCAGTAAGTTTACCATATCCAATGTCATTGAGCCAAGTTTCCGTAATACAAACTACATCAAAAGTACATCCAATAAGTCCAAGAAAATTAGAAAAATCATGATGCTTATTGAAATTTAACGGATATTCATATGAAATGTGCATAAATCAGTCCGATTTCCCAAAATACAAGAGTTGAAACTATCAATATCATAATACTTGCAGGACACATTATTACTTATATCAGGATAAAGTTCATTAAAATGATTGACTTCAGGATCCACTTCCGAAAACTGATCATCAACATTCATGTTATCAGAGAAATTAGTCAGAGGAAGTAATATTTAAAATTAATAAACACACAGTCGCCCAGTGTTCTACAGATACTAATGTTTAGGGTAATGGTCATATTAACGATACTGACAAAAAATGAACAGTAAATAAAGATCAGAGTATTAGGTTTAGTATTGACTAGAAAAGCATAATATGAAAGTTTAATTAGCGTAGTGTTAGAAACAATAGGATAATATTCAACAGAAAAATTAGTTACATATATATGACAATGCAAGTATATTAAAAACTTGAACATGAAGTAATCAAATGAGACCATCATCGGATCTATTTACTCTTTTCTTGGCTTGAACTACCTTACACTATTTTTCTGAAAAATCAGTAACTCCTAGTAATTTTACATTAGACAAACATATTTTAGCTTCATTATTGATATTACTACTCAAAAAATCTAAACAGTCTTACTCATCCCAATCATCACATTCAATTATCACTTTACAAGACGCAGTCAGATTTTTAATATTCTTCGAGCTGATACTTTTCGTTCCTGCTTTTGCCCAGATCTGAAGTGAGTTCCACTTTCCATCAATCGAAGTAGTTTGCTTTACGATAACTTTGTTAGGTGCTCTTTCCTCTTGAATCGGGTTGTTTCGCTGTTTAGATACCGAATCTTGATCAAGTCCACTTTCTACATTTAATTCATTTCTATCATCTCTGGTTAGTGAAGATGAAGAGAGTTCACCAGAAAATGAGTACATAGATGCTTTAATATCGCCGATGATCAAATTAGGGAGATTGTTTTTACAGAGAAGTTGATTCAGAGATTTTTCAAATACACCTGGCTCTTAAGCTTCTGACATAGAAGCTATAGTGATACACATATTCGCTTTAATAATGTTAGAAAAAACATCAGATTGGTAATTAGGGTGAAAATCTCTGGTAACAGTCTTGATATTTGTATTGTTCGCTGCCTTGGTAACAAAAGAGTATGATTTATTGACTGAAGAGTCTGTTTGTCTTCACTGCTGATTTCCTTAACGGACAAGCATAAGACATAGTTTTGTGTGAACCATTACAAATAATACACTTAACATCAGAAGATTGGCAATTATTGAAGACATGGTCAGTGGAGCTACATTTTGAACAGATTTTAAAGTCAGCGCTCTTGGTGCACTGTTCAGCAATATGATCCTCCAACTCAAAGCACCTATAGCAATATTTAATAGGTACGAAAACATCCTTCACTATTTGACTTGGAGATATGGAGAAGTACAAAATTCTGATGCCATTCATGAGACTTTTTTGTGCCATTTCCTGAGTTGCAAAAACAAATTTCACTGATTTAGATTTGGAAAACTTGTAAATGCAACCAATTTAAGAGAATCGTTTTAGGATTCTATCTCAATTCTCATTTCGTCGACGTCCATGTCAGTTATAGATGAGTCTAGCTGTTTGAGAATACAACATCTGTTTGCCTGACTTTGAGGTGGAATGATACCAACACATCCATAAGATTTCATATCATTGATGCATTCGGTGGAGAATACTATATCTGCTTGTGCCTCATCATTGTAGAATATTTCAGGAATATCATTTTTGGAGTTAAAACACTTTGGAAAATTACTCTTAGAATTTCACAAGGGTTGTTGACAGTTTATCTCGGGCGTCCCCACATTCACATCTCACTTTGATTTTCATAGCGATTAGGTAGTAAGTTTATACTGGAAGAACTGTAAAAATATACCCAGCCAAGGAGCTACTCAGACAACTGACAACCTTTCAGTAGTGTGTTAGTAGTCTTACCAGTTTTAACATATTGAGGACTGACAAAATGAGATGATTCAGAAATACCTTATCAGCTGTTGCATTTTATTGGTTTTTCACCCCTGAGTGAATTATTTGATGTCTACTGAGTTGAGATGACTTGAAGAATGTCTTATCACAAAGACTGCACTTGAATGGTTTCTCACCAGTGTGAATTCTTTGATGATTATTGAAATTAGATGAATCAGAGAACGTCTTATCACAATAACCGCATTTGAATGGCTTTTCACCAGTGTGAATTCTTTGATGTCTATTGAGACCAGTTGAGTGAGAGAATGCCTTATCACAGTAATTGCATTTGAATGGTTTCTCACCAGTGTGACTTCTTTGATGACTATTGAGATGACATGACCGATAGAATGCCTTATCACAGTAATTGCATTTGAATGGTTTCTCACCCGTATGAATTTTTTGATGTCTATTGAGACCAGTTGACAGAGAAAATACCATATCACAATAATTGCATTTGAATGGTTTCTCATCAGTGTGACTTTTTTGATGTCTATTAAGACCAGATGAGTGAGAAAATGCCTTATCACAATAATTGCATTTGAATGGTTTCTCACCAGTGTGACTTTTTTGATGTCTATTAAGACCAGTTGAATGAGAAAATGCTTTATCACAGTAACTGCATTCAAATGTCTTTTCACCAGTGTGACTTCTTTGATGAACATTGAGATTAGATGACCGAGAGAATGCCTTATCACAGTAATTGCATTTGAATGGTTTCTCACCAGTGTGACTTTTTTGATGTCTATTGAGATCAGTTGAGTGAGAAAATGCCTTATCACAGTAATTGCATTTGAATTGCTTTTCACCAGTGTGACTTCTTTGATGAACATAGAGATTAGATGACCGAGAGAACGCCTTATCACAGTAATTACATTTGAATGGCTTGTCACTTTTGTGTTGGGTTACTTTTAAATGCCCAAATTCTTCATAGGTGGATCAGATTAATCTCAGAATCAGATTCGTGTTTATTACCATAATCAATATTTTCATGTTTGATAGTTATTTCTTCTTCAGAAAATTCATTCTTAATATCATTACTGAATGTAGTGTGTGAGACACATTCATCTTGGTTCACTCCCATCACTAAAGGGTCATGATCAACACCTTGACACGAGAGATCTGAAATGTCTGGCTTGATATCTTCCTCCTCCAGCAAGTTGAACACATTGGATTGGTCAGCAACAACTCCATCTACATCTGCTACTGTAGAAACCTCGCCTGAAAATTCCATCTGAAACAACAACTTCATTCACACTTGACCAACCAAGGTATTTTCACAACAAGGTAGAGTATTGCGCAGGTTCATATCAAGATGATTACAGTTTTGTTGTGAAAGACGCTGGCTGGTGTGCGGCCGTGTGCCCCATGATAATTATTTTTACATAGAAACAAGGTCTGTTATTCATTCTTTTTCGAATAAAATGCCTTTCAACTTGTTTTTTTGGACTAAACTGGCTGTATTCAGCATTGTGAAAACTTCCCATTTATTTTTTAGTAAGGTTTAATAGGGAAAAACGTATTGTTTTTCTTCAAAGTACGTTTATGTAAGAGCTGTCGATCCTGTCTCTTCTTATCCTGTCTATTTCTTCCTAATTCCTACATTTTTAGAAAACCTAAATAATTTAATCAGAACAATTACACATTTTTCATTGCATCCGCACACAGCATAAACAACCACAGCAAAAATTCTTATATATATATACTAATTAAGTAGCTGTTTCTATTATTGCAGGGGCACACGGCCGTGTGTTCGTATGTGCGTATTTGTTTATGCGCAGTGGAGTCTAAAATTCGTATCAAGGCGTAGCATACCTTGTTAAGTTAATATACCTTGTGACCAACTGATAGAAAATAGTTTGACCTTTGATAAAAGTCAGACATGAATGTTCTTCATAAACTAAGTCACTTACCATCATCTGGTGGAAATGTTTATATTAAAGCTAATCAATAAAAAAGTTAACACAAATGAAGTTAAATGAACAAAATAAGAAACAATCACAAAAGAATATATAACACAAATAGATGAATCACAGAATAAATGATAGCTAACTAAATATATCATGAATACTCAATTGATAGATTACATAAATATATACTCACTCAAATGGTGAAGAAGCAGCGTTTGGAATAAGGACAATTGTTGAGAGGATTAGATGATTTATGTTAATGATTTTATACGTTCTGTAAAGGTATGAATTGGAATAGAAATATTTATAGGGTGAAGTTTGAAAAATGATTGCTCCTATGGCAACAGTGCAACATTGGTTCCGCTCACTAAGATACGAAATTGTTTGTCAGTTTTTCAGGTTATTGGTCCCCAGTATCGCTTGGATATCAGCACTAGGTTCCCATCAGAAATATTTTCAATAACAGAAAAAAAAACAAAAAAAGAGCAAATTTTATTATTAACAAAAATCTAATATTCACACTATATTAAATATTGAACTTCTCATTCATCCATCCTAATTTTTCTTTATCTCCTCACGCATTCCCTAGCCCACACCAACTAACTGATCTTCTAACAATGACCATTAACAAAGATTGAAATGGTGTTAGTAGTCATACAATCGGCTTCGAAATAAACGAATAAAGTAGAAGTGGATTGTGTGACGTTTCTGATATTGTAATCCTTGGGCATTTCATGAAATTATGTGTGGAAAATACACAAGAAACAGAACTGAACTGTCTAACCAATTAGGAAAAATGAAGGTTGATTTCACGATTTTTAATGAGCTCATGGAAAGATATTTTAATCAGAAGAGACTAATATAAATTCATAATACTAGAGTAACTCAAGTTGGTTATGCATGCATTTTATTGTACTGACATAAACTCTTCAGGAATCCACTAATTGAAGGTCTACGAACAATATTTTATTAGTAGCACATTTACCACACACGCCGAAATAGCTGAAATGGTCACGCCCTTTTTTACCGTGACTGTGATTACAGTACCGTTGAACTTAAGATGTTGTCCGATCCCTCAAAATTTGCGCAATAGCCACGTTATGGGGCTTAGTTATATATATTCGCATCAAAAAATCAATAGTTTTTTTTAGATAATTGCCAAAAACTGATTTCAGCGTGCTACGCACTAGAATAATATTCGTAATTGTTCCTTTTGATCAATTACTTGATTACTGAAGATTCCAGACTGGATTCGAGTCTACACTATATCATAACCTCTTATACCCTTTTGCATCTTCTTGTTTTGGAATGTAGCCTTTACTACAACCTCAAAATGTCACACCTCTAATTTTCTTGAATCTGCAAATGCACGTATTGGTACACACTCAATTGATACAATATTCTATTGGCTATTTGCATGGAGTAGGCAATACTAGGCATGTTATCGTATCTGCACAATACTGGCAGTATCTCTAGTGTTATGCAATCATTTTTTGCCTCATATTAGTACTGTAGTGGATCTGGTTTGTTGACGGCAGGAGTAGGGACTAGCGACCACATCTTACATAAAAGATATGATTGCTGCATGTAATCTCGTAGCGTTGATGAACAACACACAAGCTGGTTGAAGTTCACTTTTTTCTTGCAGTTGTGATACTGCTCTCATTCATCGAAAATGGAACCGTCGGACTATAAGCAATCAGGCTTATTGGGCCTTACTACTCACGTATACTGTTTTTTTTTAATATTGAGGTATTTTGATACGAGTATTTCTCCCAGTACTCGTATCTAATGTATGGGAGCAGTTTGAAATAAATATTTGAAATCTTTGGTCTTCTTTAATTCAGAAATAAGGAGCGGAGACGATAGGTACATTGACTATGCTAGAGAAAGAGGTTACATTGTGATTGAATACATGAAGTATGAATTGACAAGCACATCCCAGTTCCTCACCACTGAATGTTAATATGGTACCAAATTGAAGAAGCCTGATAAAGCCTATTTAGCCAGGGAACATGTCAGTCGCCTTCCACAGAAGACGAAGAATGTAAAGAGTGACGCTCAGATCACACTAAAGGTCTTCATTGCACTTGTTTGTAAACTACCAATGAAACAATTGGGCATGAATACTTTCGTAGAATTGACTGAGAGTCTTTCAACCAGGATTCTTTCTACCGACTCCTATATCCACAAGAAAAGACATATTTTAGGTTTGTCAATAAACAAGAAAATCCAACGGACAGAGAGAAGTTCCTTAAACAAATCACAATCTCCATTCAGTCTCACGATTAAAACTCCTTGTCGTTCTTTATATGTTCTGTTTCTCAAAGTTCGGTTGTAGGAGCATGTTCTCAAATGGATCGTGCAGACTGTTGTGTCGGACAAGGAAATTTTTTATGGAGGAGTTATGGAGCAATGGAGGTGAATGTAGAAAACAATTAGTTAGCACTGAAACACAGATCACAGAACACGAGATTCAATCAGGCTTGATCAACTCGCCTGACACAGATGTCCTTGTCAATTTCATCTTCTACTTCAACACAAACATGCAACTACAAAAGCTGTACGTGTAACTTGGTAATCGAAAAACAAAAAATTCTACCAGTCAACCTATTGATGGACCAACTGGAAAACGATGAAGTGTCGTGTCCGTCTCCCAGCCTGGTATGCTCTCAGCGGTTGCGACAGTATCAACAAGGTGGAACCAAAACCTTCGGGCCTGAAAGCATCCATTGATCTATCCATACAGGAAGAGTTTGGAGTTGAATAATTGTTACCACAGATAACAAGTATTGTTGAAAAGTTACTTATTTCTGATTTGAAGAAGACAGACTGTGCCATTTTCTATGAGAGCAGTACAACAACTCTAAGAAATAAATGGACTTCAACCAGCTTGTGTGTTGTTCATCAACGCTACGAGAACACATACAGCGATCATATCTTTAGTTTAAATTGTGGTTGCTAGTCTTAACTCCTGCCGTCAACAAACCAGAACCACTACAGTACTAATATAATGAAACAAATGATGGCATAACACTGGGGATACAGCCAGCATTGTGAAAACTCGATGACATGCCTAATCCATGCAAATGACCAACAGAATATTATATGAGTATAGTATGTAACAAAACGCATTTGCAGAGACAGTTAATTAGAGATGTGTCAATTTGAGGTTCTATAAAGGCTACCCAGTAAACATTACAATGGTGGACCAGCCGTAGCCCAATCCAGAAGGAAATTCTGGGCCAACGTTCTCATGCCGGTCTCTGTGTATTGGGTCAGCAAAGGCCCGACGTTGGCCCATCTCACGGATGTCTACCGGCCCAGAACAGTATAACCACGTAAAAACGACTTATTGGTACCGGCAATACTTAACGTTGTTGATGTAGTTAGTCCTAGTGTTGGATTGGGCTAGTTTAAAGCCGACGTTTTGAAACTCACAGACTCAGTTCTGGAAAATAACTTATAAATGTCTCATGAATAACTTGAATAAATTATAAACCTGTTATTAATACATAATGTTGCCGCTGTCATGCCGGTCTACGGCCAGTGCTATTTTTAGATTAGATATACAGAACACAAGAAAACAACGATTACTTCTCACAATGTAGTAATCCGTCCTATAAATACATCTTATATATCAAAATTAGGGGGAAACAATAAAAAACAGTTACCTATTCAAACTCAAATTTATATTATTTTACCTAAGCTAATTCAACCAAATAATGATATTTTAATTTAAAATTGAATAGAAAGTTTAATTTACAATTTAAATAATACTTTAAATCGGAAAAATATCTTTTTACACTAAATCTATGAAATAACCAGCGGCCAGGCTCATATTTATGAATGAAATTAATTTAGTGTTAAAATAATAATTGAAGGGATAAAAGGCCCATTTATACTAATTTGCCAGAAACGGCTACTCAATTGAGGATATTAAATTGGCTAATTTGGGGTGATTAAAGTTTGAAGAGATCGTTTGCACCTAACCTCTCTGATATTCTGACGATAACTGCTAAATAGGTCCGGTAGACCAGTATAATAAATATACTGGTACATCAAAAAATCACTGGATTGTTAACCAATGTTTCCCTTCATTGGGCCAGTGCTGTTTGGCAACCGTTGGCCCAGTTTCGTTTACCATACTTGGCCCAGTGTATAATAGCACTGGCGTGCCAATGCGAATCGTGCCTTTACTTTGCCAACGTTGGCCCGATAGTGCAATGTTATCAGGGTACATTCAGAAATAGGAAGAAGCAAAAGGTATAAGAGGTTATGATACAGTATACACTCGAATCTAGTCTAGAATCTTCAGTAATTAAGTAATTGAACAACAGGAACAATTGCGAATATTATTCTAGTGAGATGTGTACACCGCCCTTCCTTACCCTTTCACACTTACTGGATTGGGAGATCGGTCTCTGATCGGTGAGAGTTCTGTCGGCACTGGTCAGGGGTCTGTCACTCACAACATCCGCTCAGTGGAGCTCCTTTTTAACTCCTCCTTAGGTAGTTGTTAACTTCCTAATTGATGCGGGTTTCTATTAGGCCCACTCATTCCCACACAATATATCAGTTGGGTGACACCCGAGGCCGCAACGGAAGAGAACGTTAGGTAGGCTAAACAACAACAATATTAGTATTCAGCTAAGGTTAATAGAAGCAGTTGGATCAGAAATAAGTCTTTATAACAGAACAACCTTTCAAATCATTCGCTACAAAAAACATTCAGCAGTTTTTTCAGATAATTATAGCGACAATTACCACAATGTACACTCATTCGAGCCCTCGATACCATTGAATCTTATTCTTCCTCATGAAAAATGAAATGCTTAAGGAGATACAGTTATATAATAAATTCGAGTTATGACTCGTTTTTATTAGCTACCATTTGAAATGAGTTTGAGTCGTGATTTTGGTGATAAAGGCGGGGCCTGCCTGTAAAGATTATCAATTTTAATACCTCTGAGTATATCATTATAAATTGAAGTGACCGTTGTAGAAGTTACATGTACCCGCAGACTTTAAGGGAGCTTCATTTTTGGTCTTTGTAGAATCGGCAATTTAACCAGCATTACCTGTAGTTGGCTTTTATTTCCTTTATTCCTCATTTCACATTAGATTTTCTCAAGTACTGTCATATATCATAATGAACTCTGTTGCTTTACAATTCTAATCCTTTCCTAACATTTGATTTGAATGAATTCCTTGTACATATAAACTACCTACAGTAAGGAAATTCAAAGACCGGTCTAGATAAATAATAAATTTTACATGAATAGTAACAGTTAGGAGAAGTAAGTAGCACAATTTGAAAAATCAAGGTGATGATATTCAATGAAGAAATCAAAAAAAAGACAAAATTGTTTAATAGAGTAATGAATATATATACAAGATATATCTCTGGAAAATTAAAGTAATGTTTCGATTAAATATGATTTTTAAGTCAACTTAAAAATGGACTGCTATATCTCAAAATAAACGCATAAGATAGCAAGGAAGAGAATCGGCATTAGATGTAATGAATAAGTCACTCACAAAGAAAGAATTGAGACAAAGACAGTTTACAAAACTATAAACAGTACACTAGAGCCACAATTACAGAGTTAGAAGATAATGATAGATATGTAAACAAATTTTAACTATCAATCCAATTCTTAACAACTCTGCCCCTACTCTCATGTCCTGTGAAGAGTTTCTATATGGTTTTTTAGGTAGGTGACATATTGTCTATATTTATTTGGCAAGTTTTTTGCTTGTTTTTTTGGGGAGAAGTATTGAATCACCGAAAGTGAAAATTCTGGTATATTTCCTACCTTGTTAGGAAGAGGATGGATTGTTGTTAGTTTTTTTAGCCATTATTCAGGCAGCTATTGTTGCTAAGAATTAAGGTAGGGTAAGATGGGATAATTTGATACAGGGGAAATTTGATACGAAACTTTATTTCTAATTTTTTAAAGGACCTATATCTCAAAAAGTTACCATCTGATTGTTACCCTATTGGTCCCAAATGAAAGAGGACATATGAGTGTATAAGAAACAGGTATAGTTTTATTATAAAAAGTCATGATGATTTAGTTATGTGACAGAATGGAAGATTTTTATTTTTTTCGAAAAATAAAATAAAACAAGATACTAAAAAGCTTATAACCTAGAAACTTACAATCGGACTGTGCTTTTTGTGGTCTCATATGAAAGAGGTCACTTCGAAGTTAAACCTAGACACATGTACAGTTTTACTATTAATAAACCATTATGATTTGTTAATGTATCTAAAATGGCAGGATGGTTGTTTCTACAAAATATGAGTTTTTAACCAATAGAATTTTAAATATGCCTATAACTCAAAAATTTAAAATCTGATTCTGTTTTTCTTAGTTTCATATCAAAGAGGACACTTGAGAGTAATATAAACAAGCACAGTTTACTTATTATAATTCACAATGCTACAATAATTTCCTCAAAATGGTAGGGGGATTTCTAACATAACAGGCTCTGACAGAGAAAACAATGAAAATATTCAGGGTACAGGAACCAAAAGGGTAGGGTTGGACGGGGTATCACTGAGCACAATCCCGCAAACTCTGTATTTACTCGAAAACTAAAGGTACTAGAAAAACTCTTTTTTTTTTCGTGATGAAATGGTCATGAATGAGGATGGTTCTCAACCAGTTTCAAAATAATACATGAATAAATGAAATAATTATTGGCCATTTTTTGTGCGTAATTTTTAGTGAGTGCATCGGGGTATCACTGCGCACATGAAGGGGTATTACTGCGCATTGCTTAAATACAGCACTTCTCTCCACCACCTGAATACCTCCTGTCCCCATTTTAATGCTCCTCCTCCCCCTATCTAAATTCCTTCTTTCCCCATCTAAATATCCCTCTCCTCCCATCTTTATCACCCCCTCTCCTACCATTTTAATCATACTTTCTCCTCATTGAATCCTCCTTCTCTTCCCATCTAAAACCCGCTCTTTCCCATATATTTCTCCCTCTTCCCAATCTATTTGCCCCTCTCCCACATCTAAATCCTCCTCCCCTTCATCTTAACGTCTGTGTTTCCCTCTCTACATGCCCTCTCCCCAATCTACTTGTCCCTTGCTTTTTAAACACATATTTAATGAATCTGCAACAAATTTAACTCTTCAATTTTACGCAACTAGTTAACTACTTATATCAAGTAATATAATTCGATCGTACGTTTATTGTTAATAAATATTTAATTCAAAATATTTCAGCTGAAAATACTGTATTTTCAGAGAAAATATGTTTTTTTTTTATTAAACGTCTGCATTGGTACTGTACGTGTAAAACCGCACCAGTAATCACTCACGCTCATTGCTTGTGTGGGCGGGGCCTAAAATTACTCATAGGGAATGAATGTGGGGAAAAGAGTGTATGTGTAAAAAGGCCTTTAGTCAAATTTATAATTAATTAACACCTTATTCAATATTTATGCCTTTATTTAGAGCTAAAAACTCATATTTTTTATATTTATTTACATACAAATATGGTTATTAATGATGCGCAGTGATACCCCTCTACCTCTAAATTATCTGGGGTATCACTGCGCACGGTTGTGGCAGGAAAACCGTTGAAACTGAGAAGTTGAAAATTTGACATAATGTAACTGTTATTGCTTGTGCTAACATTTTAAAACAATATGAATCTATAAATCTTGGTAAAAAAAGTTATTGGAGAGTTTGCGGGATTTAAAATCACCAGCGCAAACTTTTTTCAGATAGTTCTGAGAGCACTACATATATCGCGACTCAGCTCTAGAACTACTAATAGGATAATGGTGCTTCAAGATGTTTATGGGAGAAAAGAAGATGCTTGAAATGATGGTGAAATCAGATTTAGGCTAAAACAAGTGGTTTTAAAATTATAAGGGGAGCGGAGTGATACCCCATAAAAAGGGTATGCGCAGTGATACCCCGTCCGACCCTATAGTAACTAGTAGACGACACAAAAAGTTGACGTCACCACAACAACACATTCCTTGTTTGTGACCGAGCGGCTCACAATTCTTCGTATTTGCATGTTAATATCGAGAAGTTTAAAGTCATTTCATAAGGGTTTCGTGTAAAAGAAAAGTGAAAATGGCGGTTTAACCTCAAAGTTCAATATATAGAAATAATTCGGGTGTGTTTTATTGTTCATTTCTTTAACTTATCTATAAAAAACAGGGTCTTAAAAATATGCTACCTAGGAGCCTAAACTAGTTCTAGTTAACTGCTAAATTGTAGTTCCTATGAATAACAATTAAGGAAAAAAATTATTGAAATACAATTTAGCGAATGCCTAGTTAGTAATTGATAAGAAAAAAATTAAATTTAGATGTGACTAAGTTAAAGTACATGAATCGATCCTGAATGGGAAAAATATAATCAAAATTGGGAAATATTTGTTAATAACAGTTCTTAATTAGGCAAAATCTCAACTTTGTATCAAATTACCCCATCTTGCCCTAGAGAGTCCTCCAATAGTTTTTCAGATGTAAATGGTCTGAAGGTACTTGGAATGAAATGTTATAATTTATTATGTAGTTGTTTAAATTTCTTGATATTGAATCTTGAGAGCTCATTGTGGTTTTATCTATTGAATTTCTGTTCCTTATTATTATTATTTGCTATAGCAGGCTCGTCAAGGAAGAGTTCTATACGTTTGTTGCTGAGCTGGTAGCTAATTGGATATTGTATTTCTGATGATATTTTTCCTGTAGAGGTTTGAATCTTGAGTAGGGTTGAGGAAATACTGTCCATTTTGTTAATTCTTTGCTTAGGTTCATTTTCATTTTGATATCATCAGTTTTAACATATTGAGAACTAACAAAGTGACATGAATTGAGAAATACCTTATCAGCTGTTTTATTTTAATGGGCTTTCACCCCTGAGTGAATTATTTGATGTCTACTGAGTTGAGATGACTTGAAGAATGACTTATCACAAAGACTGCACTTGAATGGTTTTTCACCAGTGTGAATTCTTTGATGACTATTGAAATTAGATGAATCAGAGAACGTTTTATCACAATAACCGCATTTGAATGGCTTTTCACCAGTGTGAATTCTTTGATGTCTATTGAGACCAGTTGAGTGAGAGAATGCCTTATCACAGTAATTGCATTTGAATGGTTTCTCACCAGTGTGACTTCTTTGATGACTATTGAGATGATATAACCGAGAGAATGCCTTATCACAGTAATTGCATTTGAATGGTTTCTCACCCGTATGAATTCTTTGATGTCTATTGAGACCAATTAACTGAGAAAATGCCTTATCACAGTAATTGCATTTGTATGGTTTCTCACCAGTGTGAATTCTTTGATGTGTATTGAGACCAGCTGAGTGAGAAAATGCCTTATCACAGTAATTGCATTTGTATGGTTTCTCACCCGTATGAATTCTTTGATGTCTATTGAGACCAGTTGACTGAGGGAATGCCTTACCACAGTAATTGCATTTGAATGGTTTCTCACCAGTGTGAATTCGTCTATGTCTATTACGACCAGTTGAGTGAGCGAATGCCTTATCACAGTAACTGCATTTGAATGGCTTTTCACTTTTGTATTGGGTTACTTTTAAATACCCAAATTCTTCATTATAAGATGCTCCACATTTGTCAAAATTTATTAAACCTTGATTACTCACCTCTTCTAGGTGCATCAGATTCATTACAGAATCAGATTCATGTTTGTTACCATAATCAATATTTTCATGTTTGATAGTTATAACCTCTTCAGAAAATTCATTTTTAATATCATTATTTAATGTAGTGTGTGAGAAACATTCATCTTGGTCCACTCCCATCACTAAAGGGTCATGATCTACACCTTGACACGAGATATCTGAAATGTCTGGCTTGATATCTTCCTCCTCCAGCAAGTAGATCACATTGGATTGGTCAGCAAATGCTCCCACTACATTTGCTACTGTAGAAACCTCGCCTGCAGACTCCATCTGAAACAATTACTTTATTCACACTTGGCCAACTGATAGAAAATAGTTTGACCTTTGATAAAAGTCAGACATGAATGTTTTTTTCACAAACTAAGTCACTTACCATCATCTGGTAGAAATGTTTATAAGCTGCGTCCATCGCTTTATTGCAAATCACTATTTTGTGAATAATTTTAATAATATTGATCGTACAGTAGTGAAACTTTGGTCACTAGAAGATTGCGTCTATGTTAATATCTTGCTGAATTATTTTTTCAATCCTTGAGAAAAATGGAAAGTTATGAACGTATATTTATTTTGAAGGCATTTTAACTGTCCATCGCTTTATTGCAGCTCTGTGAAAAGGCCAAAAAATGGGTGATTAACTTCTACCAAGAGGGTAAAAATTGTAGCAGGTCCTGCAGAAGGACCTTCTTCTATATTTAGCTAATGAATTTGGGAGGAATAAGAAGAAACATAGTTTCTATTGTGGACACCAACCCAAGGAGAGATGAGGGTACGAGGAGAAGCTTTTTCCTCTCGAAATATACGAAAACTACCCAGGCAGGTTATAAGGCAGCCAAATAACACTATGTGCCTCCATTTTCGGCAAGGCTGTCATTGGTTATTCGTCCAAACAGTGTCTTAAATGAGACGACAAGGAACGTGGAGTCCATTTCCATGCCTCCTATGGACAAGACCAAAAAGGAAAAAGGCATTAGATGTACACAGAATTACTTGAAAACAAACTTCCTACTTGTTCTTTTAACAGATGAGGAAAGAGCCAACCTTGATTGTCTGGATGGATGGGTTAAAGTTTGGATCCTACTGGAGCTGTTTATCCACACTGGTTTCGTCGTCAACAAGGAGGCTGTGGCTTTATGTTTTAAGCGGGCATCATTGTTGAAACGTTAATTGGCCCTCTCCAAGTACCAGAGGGTGTAAACCTAACAATCCAATCCTACATTGCCTCTTTTGTTGAGTACTTGTTCCCTTGGCCTAATAGTTTGCAATTATCTCGTTGGCAAAAGATGATTTTCTTGTATTACTTCGAACAATCCCATGCTTGAAGGGTTACAACTTCTTTCCTCACATCTCTTGGCATCAAGTGAGAGACTCACATGACTTGATTGCCCTGTTCTCTGGTCTTAAGAGTTAAGCCCCATTGAGCATTTTTGACTGTTTCATTTGAGACATTACATCAGGACTGTTTTGACGTAAGACCAATGACAGCCTTGTCAAAATGGAGGCACTAGTGTCATTTAGCTGCCTTAGGACCTGCCTGCGTATTTTTCTCATATTTCGAGGGGAAATTCTTTTTCTCATACCCTCATCTCTCCTTGGGTTTGTGTCGGGATTTTCCACAAAAGAAACTATTGTTCTCTTAACCCTTCCAAGTTATAAAGCTAAATATAGAAGAGTCCTCCCTTCTGCCGGACCTGCTACAATTTTTACCCTCTCGGTAGAAGTTAATCGCCCATTTTTTTGGCCTTTTCACGGAGCTGCAATAAAGCGATGGACAGTTAAATTGCCTTCAAAATACGTAAACGTTAATAACTTTCCAATTTTCTCATGGACTCAAAAAATATTTCAGCAAGATACTAACATAGAAGCAATCTTCCAGTGACCAAAGTTTCACTACTGTACGATCAATATTATTAAAATTATTCACAAAATAGTGATCTGCAATAAAGCGATGGACGCAGTTTATTAAAGCTAATCAATAAAAAAGTTAACAAGAATAAAGTTAAATGAACAAAATAAAGAATATTCACAAATGAATAAATAACACAGATAAAAACAGAGATGAATCACAGAATAAATGATAGCTAACTAAATATATATCATGAATACTCAATGGAAAGATTACATAAATATATACTCACTCAGATGGTAAAGAAGCAGCATTTGGTAGAAGACAATTGGTAAGAGGATAAGATGAGTTATGTTAATGATTTTATATGTTCTGTAAAGGTATGAATTGGAATAGAAATATTTATAGGGTGAAGTTTGAACGATAATTGCTCGTATGACTACAGTGCAACATATGTTCCGTTCACTAAGATACAAAATTATTTGTCAAGGTTTCAGGTTATTGGTCCCCAGTATCGCTTTGATATCAGCACAAGGTTCCCATCAGAAATATTTTCATAGCTAACAAAAAAAAAAATATTAATAAGAGCAAATTTTATTATTAACAAAAACTCAATATTCACATTATATTAAATATTGAACTTCTCATTCATCCATCCCAATTTTGCTCCATCTCCTCACGCATTCCTTAGCCCACACCAAAAAACTGATCTTCTAACAGTGACCATTAGCAAAGATTGAAATGGAGCTAGTAGTCATACAATCGGCTTTGAAATAAAGGAATATAGTAAGGGTGAATTGTGTGACGTTTCAGATATTATAATCCATTGGGCATTTCATGAAATTATGTGTGGAAAATAAACAAGGAACAGAACTGAACTGTCTAACCAATTTGAAAAATGAAGGTTGATTTCACAATTTTTAATGAGCTCATGGAAAGAGATTTTTATCAGAAGAGACTAATATAAATGCATAATACTAGAGTAACTCAAGTTGGTTATGCATGCATTTAATTGTACTGACATAAACTCTTCAGGAATCCACTAATTGAAGGTCTAGGAACAGTATTTTGTTGGTAGCATATTTTCCACACACGCCGTAATGGCCACATCCCCTTTCTACCGTGAATGTAATTACAGTACCGTTGGACCTAGGATGTTGTCCGATCCCTCAAAATTTGCACAATGGCCACGTTATGGGGTTCATTATACAACTTTGCATCCAAAAATCAATAGTTTTTTTTAGATAATTGCCAAAAACTGGTTTCAGCGTGCTACGCACTAGAATGATATTCGTAATTGTTCCTTTATGTTCAATTACTTGATTACTGAAGATTCGAGTCTATACTATATCATAACCTCTTATTCAATCTGCATCTCCCTATTTTGGAGTATACCCTTTACTACCTCAAAATGTCACATTACCAATTTTCCTGTCTCTGCAAATGCACGTATTGGTACACTCAACTGATACAATATTCTGTTGGCCATTTGCATGGAGTAGGCAATACTAGGCATGTCATCGTATCTGCACAATACTGGCAGTATCTCTAGTGTTATGCCATCATTTTTTGCCTCATATAAGTACTGTAGTGGATCTGGTTTGTTGACGGCAGGAGTAGGGACTAGCGACCACATCTTACACTAAAAATATGATCGCTGTATGTAGTCTCCTAGCGAAGTCCACTTCTTTTTTGCAGTTGTGATACTGCTCTCATTCATCGAAAATGGAACAGTACCCCTAGAAGCAATAAGGCTTATTGGGCCTTACTACTCACGTATATTGTTTTTTTTTTTAATTTAGGTATTTTGATACCAGTATTTCTCCCAGTACTCATATCTAATGTATGTGAGCAGTTTGAAATAAATCTTTGAAATCTTCGGTCTTCTTTAATTCAGAAATAAGGAGCGGAGACGATAGGTACATTGACTATGCTAGAGAAAGAGGTTACATTGTGATTGAATACATGAAGTATGAATTGACGAGCACATCCCAGTTCCTCACCACTGAATGTAAATATGGTAACAAATTGAAGAAGCCCGATAAAGCCTATTTAGCCAAGGAACTTGTCAGTCATCTCCTACAGGAGATGAGGAATTTAAAGAGTGACGCTCAGATTAGACTAGTGGTCTTCATGGCATTTGTGCGTAAACTACCAATGAAACAAACAGGATTCTTGCTACAGACTCCTATCTTCACAAGAATAGACATTTTTTATGTTTATTAATTTACAAGCAAATTCAACGGACAGAGAGAAGTTCCTTAAAACAAATCACAATCTCCATTCAGTCTCACAATTAAAACTCCCTGTCGTTCTTGATATGTTTTGTTTTTCAATGTTGAACAAAATTCAGTTTAGGAGCATGTCTTCAAATGGATCGTACAGACTGTTGTGTCGGACAAGGAAATTTTTTATGGAGGAGTTATGGAGCAATGGAGGTGAATGTAGAAAACAATTAGTTAGCACTGAAACACATATCACAGAACACGAGATTCAATCAGGCTTGATCAACTCGCCTGACACAGATGTCCTTGTCAATTTCATCTTCTACTTCAACACAAACTTGCAACTACAAAAGCTGTACGTGAAACTTGGTAATCGAAAAACAAAAAAATCCACCAGTCAACCGTTTAATTGACCAACTGGTCAAAGATTAGGTGTCCTGTCCGTCTCCCAGCCTGGTATGCTCTCAGAAGTTACGACAGTATCAACAAGGTGGGTTCAAAACCTTCGGGCCTGAAACCATCCATTGATCTATCCATGCAGGAAGAGTTTGGAGTTGAATAATTGTTACCACAGATAACAAGTATTGTTGAAAAGTTACTTATTTCTGATTTGAAGAAGACAGACTGTGCCATTTTCTATGAGAGCAGTACAACAACTCTAAGAAATAAATGGACTTCAACCAGCTTGTGTGTTGTTCATCAACGCTATGAGAACACATACAGCGATCATATCTTTAGTTTAAATTGTGGTTGCTAGTCTTAACTCCTGCCGTCAACAAACCAGAACCACTACAGTACTAATATAATGCAACAAATGATGGCATAACACTGGCGATACAGCCAGCATTGTGCGAACTCGATGACATGCCTTATCCATGCAAATGACCAACAGAATATTGTATGAGTTTAGTATGTAACAAAACGCATTTGCAGAGACAGTTAATTAGAGATGTGACATTTTGAGGTTCTATAAAGGCTACCCAGTAAACATTACAATGGTGGACCAGCCGTAGCCCAATCCAGAAGGAAATTCTGGGCCAACGTTCTCATGCTGGTCTCGGTGTATTGGGTCAGCAAAGGCCCGACGTTGGCCCACCTCAAGGATGTCTACCGGCCCAGAACAGTATAACCACGTAAAAACGACTTATTGGTACCGGCAATACCTAACGTTGCTGATGTAGTCCTAGTGTTGGATTGGGCTAGTTTAATGCCAACGTTTTGAAACTCACAGACTCAGTTCTGGAAAATAACTTATAAATGTCTTATGAATAACTTGAATGAATTATAAACCTGTTATTAATACATAATGTTGCCGCTGTCATGCCGGTCTACGGCCAGTGCTATTTTTAGATTAGATATACAGAACATGTTAAAACAACGATTACTTCTCACAATGTAGTAATCCGTCCTATAAATACATCTTATATATCAAAATTAGGGGGAAACAATAAAAAACAGTTACCTATTCAAACTCAAATTCATATTATTTTACCTAAGCTAATTTAACCAAATAATGATTTTTAATTTAAAATTGAATAGAAAGTTTATTTTACAATTTTAATAATACTTTCAATCGGAAAAATATCTTTTTACACTAAATCTATGAAATAACCAGCGGCCAGGCTCATATTAATTTAGTGTTAAAATAATAATTGAAGGGATAAAAGGCCCATTTATACTAATTTACCAGAAACGGCTACTTAATTGAGGATATTAAATTGGCTATTTGGTGTGATTAAAGTTTGAAGAGATCGTTTGCACCTAACCTCTCTGATATTCTGGCGATAACTGCTAAATAGGATCGGTAGACCAGTATAATAAATATACTGGTACATCAAAAAATCACTGGATTGTTAACCAATGTTTCCCTTCATTGGGCCAGTGCTGTTTGGCAACCGTTAGCCCAGTTTCGTTTACCATACTTGGCCCAGTGTATAATAGCACTGGCGTGCCAATGCCGAATCGTGCCTTTACTTTGCCAACGTTTACAGACGTTGGTCCGATAGTGCAATGTTATCAGGGTACATTCAAAAATAGGAAGATGCAAAAGGTATAAGAGGTTATGATACAGTATAGACTCTAATCTAGTCTAGAATGGCGGGGCCTGCCTGTAAAGATTATCAATTTTAATACCTCTGAATATATCATTATAAATTGAAGTGACCGTTGTAGAAGTTACATGTACCCGAAGACTTTAGGAGCACTTAATTTTTGGTCTCTGTAGAATCGGCAATTTCACCAGCATTACCTGTAGTTGGCTTTTATTTCCTTTATTCCTCATTTCACATTAGATTTTCTCAAGTGCTGTCATATATCATAATGAACTCTGCTGCTTTACAATTCTAATCTTTTCCCAACATTTGATTTGAATGAATTCCTTGTATAAACTACCAACAGTAAGGAAATTCAAAGACCGGTCTAGATAAATGATAAATTTTACATGAATAGTAACAATTAGGAGAAGTAAGTAACACAATTTGAAAAATCAAGGTGATGATACTCAATGAGGAAATCAATTAAAGACTAAATTGTTTACATATAGAGTAATGAATATATATACAAGATATATCTCTGGAAAATTAAAGTAATGTTTCGATTAAATATGATTTTTAAGTCAACTTAAAAATGGACTGCTATATCTCAAAATAAACGCATAAGATAGCAAGGAAGAGAATCGGCAGTAGATGTAATGAATAAGTCACTCACAAACAAAGAATTGAGACAAAGACAGTTTACAAAAATATAAACAGTACACTAGAGCCACAATTACAGAATTAGAAGATAATGATAGATATATAAACAAATTTTAACTATTAATCCAATTCTTAACAACTCTGCCCCTACTCTCATGTCCTGTGAAGAGTTTGTTATATGTTTTTTTAGGTAGGTGGCATATTGTCTATACTTATTTAGTAAGTTTTTTGCTTGTTTTTTTTTGGGGAGAAGTATTGCATCACCGAAAGTTAAAATTCTGGTATATTTCCTACCTTGTTAGGAAGAGGATGGATTGTGGTTAGTTTTTTCAGCCATTATTCAAGCAGCTATTATTGCTAAGAATTAAGGTAGGGTAAGATGGGGTAATTTGATACAGGGGAAATTTGATACAAAACTTTATTTCTAATTTTTTAAAGGACCTATATCTTAAAAAGTTACCATCTGATTGTTACTTTATTGGTCCCAAATGAAAGAGGACATATAAGAGTATAAGAAACAGGTATAGTTTTATTATAAAAAGTCATGATGATTTAGTAATGTGACAGAATGAAGATTTCTTTTTTTTCAAAAATAAAATAAAACAAGATACTAAAAAGCTTATAACCTAGAAACTTACAATCGGACTGTGCTTTTTGTGGTCTCATATGAAAGAGGTCACTTCAGAGTTATACCTAGACACATGTATAGTTTTACTATTAATAAACCATTATGATATGCTATTGTATCAAAATAGCAGGATGGTTGTTTCTACAAAATATGATTTTTTAACCAATAGAATTTTAAGTATGCCTATAACTCAAAAATTTAAAATCTGATTCTGTTTTTCTTAGTTTCATATCAAAGAGGACACTTGAGAGTATTATAAACAAGCATAGTTTACTTATTATAAGCCATAATGCTACAATAATTTCCTCAAAATGGTAGGGGGATTTATAACATAACAGACTCTGACAGAGAAAACAATGAAAATATTCAGGGTACAGGAACCAAAAGGGTAGGGTCGGACCAAGGTATATTAACTTAACAAGGTATGCTACGCCTTGATACGAATTTTAGACTCCTCTGCGCATAAACAAATACGCACATACGAACACACGGCCGTGTGCCCCTGCAATAATAGATACAGCTACTTAATTAGTTATTTATATATAAGAATTTTTGCTGTGGTTGTTTATGCTGTGTGCGGATGCAATGAAAAATGTGTAATTGTTCTGATTAAATTATTTAGGTTTTCTAAAAATGTAGGAATTAGGAAGAAATAGACAGGATAAGAAGAGACAGGATCGACAGCTCTTACATAAACGTACTTTGAAGAAAAACAATACGTTTTTCCCTATTAAACATTACTAAATAATATATGAAAAGTTTTCACAATGCTGAATACAGCCAGTTTAGTCCAAAAAAACAAGTTGAAAGGCATTTTACTCTAAAAAGAATGAATAACAGACCTTGTTTCTATGTAAAAATAATTATCATGGGGCACACGGCCGCACACCAGCCAGCGTCTTTCACAACAAAACTAATCATCTTGATATGAACCTGCGCAATACTCTACCTTGTAGCTAATATACCTTGGGTCGGACGGGGTATCACTGAGCACAATCCCGCAAACTCTGTATTTACTCGAAAACTAAAGGTATTAGAAAAACCTACCTAAACCTCTTCTTTCCAAATCTAAATATCCCTCTCCTCCCATCTTCCCATCTCAATCCCCCTCTCCTACCATTTTAATCATACTCTCTCCTCATCGAAACCTCCCTCTCTTCCCATCTAAATCCCGCTCTTCCCCATCTATTTCCCCCTCTTCTCAATCTATTTACCCCTCTCCCACATCTAAATCCTCCTCGCCATCATCTAAGCGTCTGTGTTTCCCTCTTTACATGCCCTCTCCCCAATCTACTTGTCCCTTGCTTTTTATACACATATTTAATGAATCTGCATTATATTTAACACTTCAATTTTACTCAATTAGTTAACTACTTATATTAAGTAATATAATTCGATCGTACGTTTATTGTTAATAAATATTTAATTCAAAAACCTCCCCCCCCCCCCATCCCTAAATACCCACTCTCTCTATTTTAATACCCCCATATCAAGTTGCATGGCTACTTCGATCGTAAGCTTATAGTTAAGGCCCTTTTACACGTACACTCATTACCTTCGGAATTCCTGTTTGAGGCACTAAGCCCCGCCCACTACAAGCCAAAATAGCTTTTATTGCGTGAGCAGCACTAGTGAGGAACACAATCCCGCCATATCAAACATGTCTTGATTTTTGACTCATGAGCGGCAGTGATGAAGAACGGTGATGTTCATAATTGCTATTGTACAATGTCAACAGTGATGAATCATCTTTTGTTTTCCTGAAGAAAAAGTTTTAATCAATTTTCAATAATTAATATGAAACTGTAGAAAATTTATTCGCTTCATGCATATTATTTAATGATAAAGAAAAGAATGAGAGAGGCTGTTATGATAGATTGTGATATATAAACATTAATTATTTAATGATATAAAATATTTCAGCTGAAAATACTGTATTTTCAGAGAAAATGTTTTTTTTTTGGTTAAACGTTGGTTGAACGTCTGCATTGGTAATGTACGTGTAAAACGCACCAGTAATCACTCACGCTCATTGCTTGTATGGGCGGGGCCTAAAATTACTCATAGAGAATGAATGTGGGGAAAAGAGTGTACGTGTTAAAAGGCCTTTAGTCAAATTTATAATTAAATAACACCTTATCCAATATTTATGCCTTTATTAACACTTTCACTACGTATGAATTTTTCGATATATTTAAACAGTGCTGTGTGGTACATCGTTTTGGAAGCTCTGGAATGATTTCTTTTGCAATATACAGATCTAGACTTATAATTCAATAAAAATACTGATTCAATTTTGAATCATTAATAAACTATTTATTATTTGCAAGTTAAAAAAGCGTATTGAACCACCGGTGGCTCAATACGAGGGGAACGTGTTAAGAGCTAAAAACTCATATTTTTTATATTTATTTACATACAAATATGGTTATTAATAATGCGCAGTGATACCTCTCTACCTCTAAATTATCTGGGGGTATCACAGCGCACGGTTGTGGCAGGAAAACCGTTGAAACTGAGAAGTTGAAAATTTGACATAATGTAACAGTTATTGCTTGTGCTAACATGTTAAAACAATATGAATCTATAAATCTTGGTAAAAAAGTTATTGGACAGTTTGCGGGATTTAAAAATCACCAGCGCAAACTTTTTTCAGATCGTTCTGAGAGCACTACATATATCGCGACTACGCTCTAGAAATACTAATAGGATAATGGTGCTTCATGATGTTTATGGGAGAAAAGAAGATGCTTGAAATGATGGTGGAATCAGATTTTGGCTAAAACAAGTGGTTTTAAAATTATAAGGGGAGCGGAGTGATACCCCATAAAAAGGGTATGCGCAGTGATACTCCGTCCGACCCTATAGTAACTAGTAGACGACACAAAAATTTGACGTCACCACAACAACACATTCCTTGTTTGTGACCGAGCGGCTCACAATTCTTCGTATTTGCATGTTAATATCGAGAAGTTTGAAGTCATTTTATAAGGGTTTCGTACAAAAGAAAAGTGAAAATGACGATTGAACCTCAAAGTTCAGTATATAAAAATAATTCAGGTGTGTTTTTATTGTTCATTTCTTTAACTTATCTATAAAATATAGGGTTTTGAAAATATTCTACCTAGGAGCCTAAACTAGTTCTAGTTAACTGCTAAATTGTTGTTCCTATGAATAACAATTAAAGAAAAATAATTGAAATACAATTTAGCTAATGCCTAGTTAGTAATTGATAAGAAATAAATTTAGAAGTGACTAAGTTTAAGTAGGTTTTCCCATGTTTCAAAGTGTGGTCAGAGTCGCCAATTCCAGTCATCCGGTGGTCATGTCAAACTAGATTCGATCAGCTGATTACCATACCCTATATGTTACTGTATCCTGAAAATATTGTCTGTTTTTGATGCAATGTTCTGACCCTGTTCTCATCCAATTAGAACTATCATCAACAGTTTGAGAACTTCCTAAAGAATCTTATAGAACATATTTTGGCAACTTATGTGTCATTTGAATTTTGAAATTAAAAAATGAGGTTACATTAAATTACCCCAAAGGTTGGGAAAAAAATATAATCAAAATTGGGAAATATTTGTTAATAACAGTTCTTAATTAGGCAAAATCTCAACATTGTATCAAATTACCCCATCTTACCATAGAGAGTCCTCCAATAGTTTTTCAGATGTAAATGGTCTGAAGGTACTTAGAATGAAATGTTATCATTTATTATTCAGTTGTTTAAATTTCTTGTTTGAATCTTGAGAGCTCATTGTGGTTTTATCTATCGAATTTATGTTCCTTATTATTATTATTTGCTATAGCAGGCTCGTCAAGGAAGAGTTCTATGCGTTTGTTGCTGAGCTGGTAGCTAATTGGATATTGTATTTCTGCTGATATTTTTCCTGTAGAAGTTTGAATCTTGAGTAGGGTTGAGGAAATACTGTGCATTTTGTTAATTCTTTGCTTAGGTTCATTTTCATTTTGAAATCATCAATTTTAACATATTGAGAACTAACAAAGTGACATGAATTGAGAAATACCTTATCAGCTGTTTTATTTTAATGGGTTTTCATCCCTGAGTGAATTATTTGATGTCTACTGAGTTGAGATGACTTGAAGAATGACTTATCACAAAGACTGCACTTGAATGGTTTTTTTCAGTGTGAATTCTTTGATGATTATTGAAATTAGATGAATCAGAGAACGTCTTATCACAATAACCGCATTTGAATGGCTTTTCACCAGTGTGAATTCTTTGATGTCTATTGAGACCAGTTGAGTGAGAGAATGCCTTATCACAGTAATTGCATTTGTATGGTTTCTCACCCGTATGAATTCTTTGATGTCTATTGAGACCAGTTGAGTGAGAGAATGCCTTATCACAGTAATTGCATTTGTATGGTTTCTCACCCGTATGAATTCTTTGATGTCTATTGAGACCAGTTGAGTGAGAGAATGCCTTATCACAGTAATTGCATTTGAATGGTTTCTCACCAGAGTGACTTCTTTGATGACCATTGAGATGATGTAACCGAGAGAATGCCTTATCACAGTAATTGCATTTGAATGGTTTCTCACCAGTATGAATTCTTTGATGTCTATTGAGATCAATTGACTGAGAAAATGCCTTATCACAGTAATTGCATTTGAATGGTTTCTCACCAGTATGAATTCTTTGATGTCTATTGAGATCAATTGACTGAGAAAATGCCTTATCACAGTAATTGCATTTGAATGGTTTCTCACCAGTATGAATTCTTTGATGTCTATTGAGACCAGTTGACTGAGGGAATGCCTTATCACAGTAATTGCATTTGTATGGTTTCTCACCAGTGTGAATTCTTCTATGTCTATTACGACCAGTTGAGTGAGCGAATGCCTTATCACAGTAATTGCATTTGAATGGTTTCTCACCAGTGTGAACTCTTTGATGAATATTAAGAATACATGACTGAGAGAATGCCTTATCACAGTAACTGCATTTGAATGGCTTTTCACTTTTGTGTTGGGTTACTTTTAAATACCCAAATTCTTCATTATAAGATGCTCCACATTTGTCAAAATTTATCAAATCTTGATTACTCACGTCTTCTAGGTGCATCAGATTAATCTCAGAATCAGATTCGTGTTTGTTACCATAATCAATATTTTCATGTTTGATAGTTATAACTTCTTCAGAAAATTCATTTTTAATATCATTATTTAATGTAGTGTGTGAGAAAAATGCATCTTGGTCCACTCCCATCACTAAAGGGTCATGATCTACACCTTGACACGAGATATCTGAAATATCTGGCTTGATATCTTCCTCCTCCAGCAAGTAGATCACATTGGATTGGTCAGCATATACTCCCTCTACATCTGCTACTGTAGAAACCTCGCCTGCAGACTCCATCTGAAACAATTACTTTATTCACACTTGGCCAACTGATAGAAAAAAGTTTGACCTTTGATAAAAGTCAGACATGAATGTTTCTTCTTAAACTAAGTCACTTACCATCATCTGTTGGAAATGTTTATATTAAAGCTAATCAATACAAAAGTTAACAAGAATAAAGTTAAATGAACAAAATAAAGAATATTCACAAATGAATAAATAACACAGATAAAAACAGAGATGAATCACAGAATAAATGATAGCTAAGTAAATATATATCATGAATACTCAATGGAAAGATTACATAAATAGCTATATACTCACTCAGATGGTAAAGAAGCAGCGTTTGGTAGAAGACAATTGTTAAGAGGATTAGATTATTTACGTTAATGATTTTATATGTTCTGTAAAGGTATGAATTGGGATAGAAATATTTATAGGGTGAAGTTTGAACAATAATTGCTCGTATGACTACAGTGCAACATATGTTCCGTTCACTAAGATATGAAATTATTTGTCAAGGTTTCAGGTTATTGGTCCCCAGTATAGCTTTGATATCAGCACAAGGTTTCCATCAAAAATATTTTCAATAGCTAACAATAAAAAAAAACAAATAAGAGCAAATTTTATTATTAACAAAAACTTAATATTCACATTATATTAAATATTGAACTTCTCATTCATCCATCCCAATTTTTCTTCATCTCACGCATTCCATAGCCCACACCAAACAACTGATCTTCTAACAGTGACCATTAGCAAAGATTGAAATGGTGTTAGTAGTCAGCTTTGAAATAAAGGAATATAGTGAGGGTGAATTGTGTGACGTTTCAGATATTAAAATCCTTGGGCATTTCATGAAATTATGTGTGGAAAATACACAAGAAACAGAACTGAACTGTCTAACCAATTTGGAAAAATGTAGGTTGATTCCACGATTTTTAATGAGCTCATGGAAAGAGATTTTTATCAGAAGAGACTAATATAAATTCATAATACTAGAGTAACTCAAGTTGGTTATGCATGCATTTAATTGTACGAACATAAACTCTTCAGGAATCCACTAATTGAAAGTCTAGGAACAGTATTTCGTTGGTAGCATATTTTCCACACACGCCGAAATAGCTGAAATGGCCACGCCCCCTTTCTACCGTGAATGTAAATACAGTATCGTTGGATCTAGGATGTTGTCCGATCCCTCAAAATTTGCACAATGGCCACGTTATGGGGTTCATTATACAACTTTGCATCCAAAAATAAATAATTTTTTAGATAATTGCCAAAAACTGGTTTCAGCGTGCTACACACTAGAATGATATTCGTAAATGTTCCTTTATGTTCAATTACTTGATTACTGAAGATTCGAGTCTATACTATATCATAACCTCTTATTCAATCTGCATCTCCCTATTTTGGAGTATACCCTTTACTACCTCAAAATGTCACATTTCCAATTTTCCTGTCTCTGCAAATGCACGTATTGGTACACTCAACTGATTCAATATTCTGTTGGCTATTTGCATGGAGTAGGCAATACTAGGCATGTCATCGTATCTGCACAATACTGGCAGTATCTCTAGTGTTATGCCATCATTTTTTGCCTCATATTAGTACTGTAGTGGATCTGGTTAGTTGACGGCAGGAGTAGGGACTAGCGACCACATCTTACACTAAAAATATGATCGCTGTATGTAGTCTCCTAGCGAAGTCCACTTCTTTTTTGCAGTTGTGATGCTCTCATTCATCGAAAATGGAACAGTACCCCTAGAAGCAATCAGGCTTATTGGGCCTTACTACTCACATATATTGTTTTTTTTTTTTAATTTAGGTATTTTGATACCAGTATTTCTCCCAGTACTCGTATCTAATGTATGTGAGCAGTTTGAAATAAATCTTTGAAATCTTCGGTCTTCTTTAATTCAGAAATAAGGAGCGGAGACGATAGGTACATTGACTATGCTAGAGAAAGAGTGTACATTGTGATTGTATACAAGAGGAATGAATTGACGAGCACATCCCAGTTCCTCACCACTGAATGTAAATATGGTAACAAATTGAAGAAGCCCGATAAAGCCGATTTAGCCAATGAACTTGTCAGTCATCTCCTACAGGAGACAAGTAATTTAAAGAGTGACGCTCAGATCACACTAGTGGTCTTCTTGGCATTTGTGCGTAAACTTCCAATGAAACAAATGGGCATTAACACTTTCGAAGAATTGACTGAGAGTCTTTCCAACAGGATTCTTGCTACAGACTCCTATCTTCACAAGAATAGACATTTTTTATGTTTATTAATTTACAAGCAAATCCAACGGACAGAGAGAAGTTCCTTAAAACAAATCACAATCTCCATTCAGTCTCACAATTAAAACTCCCTGTCGTTCTTGATATGTTTTGTTTTTCAATGTTGAACAAAATTCAGTTTAGGAGCATGTCTTCAAATGGATCGTGCAGAATGTTGTGTCGGACAAGGAATATTTTTTATGGAGAAGTTATAGAGCAATGGAGGTGAATGTAGGAAACAGTTAGTTAGCACTGAAACACAGATCACAGAACACGAAATTCAATCAGGCTAGATCAACTCGCCTGACACAGATGTCCTTGTCAATTTCATCTTCTACTTCAACATAAACTTGCAACTACAAAAGCTGTACGTGAAACTTGGTAATCGAAAAACAAAAAACTCCACCAGTCAACCGTTTAATTGACCAACTGGTCAACGATTAGGTTTCCTGTCTGTCTTCAAGCCTGGTATGCTCTCAGCAGTTGCGACAGTATCAACAAGGTGGGTCCAAAACCTTCGGGCCTGAAACCATCCATCGATCTATCCATACAGGAAGGGTTTAGAGTTGAAAAACTGTCACCCCAGATAACAAGTAATGCTGAAAAGTTCCTTATTTCTGAATTGAAGAAGAAAGACTGTGCCATTTTCGATGAGAGCAGTACAACAACTCCAAGAGAGAAATGGACTTCAACCAGCTTGTGTTGTTCATCAACGCTACGAGAACACATACAGAAATCATATCTTTAGTTTAAGAAGTGGTTGCTAGTCCCAACTCCTGCCGTCAACAATCAAGAACCACTACAGTACTAATATAATGCAACAAATGATGGCATAACACTGGTGATACAGCCAGCATTGTGCAAACTTGATGATATGCCTAATTGCCTACTCCATGCAAATGACCAACAGTTTAGTATGTACCAAAACGCGCATTTTCAGAGACAGGAAAATTGGATATGTGATATTTTGAGGTTGTAGTGAAGGCTATACATTCAAAAACAGGAAGATGTAAAAGGTTATGATATAGTAAAGACTCGAATCTTCAGTAATTAAGTAATTGAATAACAGGAATAATTACGAATATTAATCTAGTGAGATGTGGACATTACCCTTCCTTAATTGGGAGATCAGCCTATGATCGGTGAGAGTTCTGTTCCACTGGTCAGGTGTATGTCTCCCACTATGTCGGTCATTACAACAATACAGGATTACACACAACATCCGCTCAATGGAGCACCTTTGAACTCCTCCTTAGGCAGTTATTAACTTCCTAATTGATGCGTGTTTCTATTAGGCCCACTCATTCTCACACAATATATCGGTTGGTGACACCCGAAGCCGCACCGGATGGAAAGGTTGGGAGGCTAAACAACAACAATATTAGTATTCAGCTGAGGTTATTAGAAGCAGTTGGTTCAGAAATAAGTTTTTATAACAGAACAACCTTTCAATTCATTCGCTACAAAGAACTTTGAGCAGTTTTTTCAGATGATTATAGCAACAATCACCACAATATACACTAAGTCGAGCCCTCGAAACCATTGTATTTTATTTTTCCTCATGAAAAATGAAATGGTTAAGGAGATACAATTATATAATAACTTCAAGTCATGATTCGTTTTTATTAGCTACCATTTTAAATGAGTCTGAGTCGTGATTTTGGTGATAAAGGCGGGGCCTGCCTGTAAATATTATCAATTTTAAAACCTCTGAATATATCATTATAAATTGAAGTGACCGTTGTAGAAGTTACATGTACCCGCAGACTTTAAGGGAGCTTCATTTTTGGTCTTTGTAGAATCGGCAATTTCACCAGCATTACCTGTAGTTGGCTTTTATTTCTTTAATTCCTCATTTCCCATTGGATTTTCTCAAGTGCTGCCATATATCATATTCATGCTGTCATATAATCCTTGTATAAAATACCTACAGTAAGGAAATTCAAAGACCAGTCAAGTTTAATAATAAATTTTACATTAATAGTAAGTAACATTTGGAAGAAGTAAGTAGAACAATTTGGAAAACCAAGGTCATGATGATATAGTAATGTGACAGAATGGAAGATTTTTCATTTTTTCCAAAAGTAAAATAAACAAATACATGGACCAACCAACACTATACTCACTGACACACAACAGGCGAACGCTCTCAACAAGCACTATGCTTCCACAAGTAGGTTACCCACTCGCCCCGTAGATAGGATTAAACTGCGTCGCCTGCACAAAACATGCACTCGAAAGCTCCTCACACCTTCCTTCACCCCGACAATGGTTACCGAGGCCATCCGGGATTCCAAGAACACTTCCTCCACAGGTCCTGATGGCTTATCAAACAAACATCTAAAACATCTAGGGCCACTTGCCATCAGAGCCTTCACAGACATCTTCAATTTCTCACTACAGAACAATAATATACCCAACACCTGGAAACTAGCCAAAATCATCCCGATCCTGAAGTCCAACAAACCTCCCACAGAACTGGCCTTATACAGACCTATATCACTCCTCTCCACCCCATCCAAAATACTCAAGAGGCTAGTTCTAAACAACATTTCAGCACACATCCCACTATCCCCCTCACAACATGGCTTCAGATCCCAACACTCCACATCTACTCTTCTTACCCACCTCTCGAAGGCTTGAACTCCAACAAACCTGCGGATAGGACAATTATAGCTGCCATAGACATCAGTAAAGCCTTCGATACGGTACCTAGACACCTACTCATTAACAAAATACTCAACACACACATCCACGACTCATATAAAAAATGGCTTGCCAATTATCTCTCAGGCCGCTCTGGCAAAACACTTTACAACGGCAAGTCCTCCAGAACACTACACTGAAGGGGTACCGCTGGGCTCTGTACTCTCACCTACACTCTCCAACCTATACCTTCACGACCTCCCTACGCCAACACACACCTCGGTTTACACTCTTTCATATGCAACACGAGACCGCTGCCAAAAATTTACAAACATACATCTACTCATTAGAAGACTGGCTAGAAACAAACAGATTAAAGGTCTCCACAAACAAATCTTCTAACACCTTAGTTACACCCTACACCCTTGAATACAGAACCCATCCAAACATTACACTCAACAACACTCCCCTTCCCATTAACAACACGCCGAAAATCCTTGGAGTTACACTCGACTGCCTTCTAAAACATCACATTTAGAAAGTATAATTAATGATTTATGGAACTCATTCGCTGAATGAGGTTTGGGAGTCCCTGACCCACTCCCAATGGATCAAGCTGCACAACCGAAGTCAAGGCCCATTTTAGTATTAAAATAATGTTAATTCAGATTGATCCAATAGAAACTCTACCAGCTTCCTACAAGGTTAAACAGAAACATAGGAAAGATATCAATGTATTTCTGAATCATCTGTATATGATCATATAAATAGTGTTAGCTATTTAACACTGATACAGACATTGACATATATACAACTATTTACATTTTATTGCCTTTGCAAATATATATATTCTTATGTATTAGCTATTAATATATACATGAATTATCTTTACATTTTCCACTTAGGTTTCATTTTATAATATATACATTTTCCTGGATTCTTCGATGAATACTGACACCAGCCTTGCAATTTCCATTTGTTTTTTATTCTTTGGTTGGATCCTCCCAAGAGAAGCTTAAGGGAAAGTGGAACCTTTATATCTTCATTTACAAGGTTTTTTTTTAGGTTGTTTCTCTGTATAGCATGGACAGGGCAGTGCAGCATATAGTGACTAACAGTTTCCAGCTCTCCACATGCACATAGAGGACTTAGGGCCTTCTGGAATCTAAACAGATGTTGTGCTACACCTGCATGTCCTGTTCTTAACCTAGCAATGGCTGTCTCAGAAGCTCTCTTAGGGAAATGACTCCAAGGCCAAGGTTCTGCTACTTCTTTTATATTAAATAAAAACAGTCCCTTTTGCTTCTCTCTAACTTCCCTTGCATAGTCTTCATTCCATTTTATTAATTTATTCTCTTCTATGAGTTTGTAGAAATCTTCTTTGGGAATTTTATTGTAGGATTCTGCTTCACTGTCTGGAACTGCTTTTGCCAAAGCATCTGCCCTCTCATTTCCAATTATTCCTTTGTGACTTGGGACCCACTGCAATTTTACTCTATCTTGCAATTCCTGAATTAATTCCAATACACCATATGTTAGCAATTTATAGTTTTTGATATTGCAGTTTGAGATCAACTCAAGTGAGGACATAGAATCTGTGAAAATTGTATAGTTTTTTCTTTCAGAGGAACAATATTGCAAAGCTTTAAAAATGGCTAATAGCTCTGAAGTGAGCACTGAAGCTGCTTTGTTTAGATTAACTTGGTATTCTATGTCTAATTCTGGAATGCAGAAGGATGCTGTTACTTTATTCAGAGATTTTGATCCATCTGTGTATATGGCAATAGAATTTGCATAGGTCACATCAACCATTTCGCTGAAGATACTCTGGATGTGTCTAGAGTTTACATCTTTGGTATTACCTAGGAAATCTAAGTTAATTACATGGCTGATATCAATCCAGGGAGGTATAGGACTGTAGGGTAGGCAAGGTGTTCTTGATGGAGTGGGGAGTTTATATTTGATCAGAATTTCCCTACTCTGACAGAGGAAACTTTTATGGTGTGACATTTGTTGCCTATTGAACAGCAGTTTCTTCACAGTAGGTGTTGGTTCATCTTGTTCCATAACTCTGCAATAATACTTGATTGCCAACTCATCTCTTCTAAACTGAAGAGGTGGTGTGTGAGTTTCAATCTGCAGGGATATGTTTGGAGTAGTTGGTTGGCATCCAGAGATGATCCTGAGGCATTGGTTTTGCAGGGGCTCAAGTTCTTTAGTTAAGCTCTCAATGGCATTTCCATAGAAAGGGCTGCCGTAGTCTAGTTTGCTTCTTACAAGGGATGTGTATATCATCATTAGAGTCTTCCTATCTCCTCCCCAATGATTATGTGAGACAGATTTCAGTAGGGATATTCTCTTTTGACATGAAGATTTCAAGAGGTTTATGTGGTATTTCCAAGTGAGTTTAGGGGCATCAAAGATTAAACCAAGAAATCTATGTGATGTTTCATATTGTAATGGTGCATTATCAAGTTTCAACAGAGGCATTTCTGGTATGTCTGCACCAAAGACAAGAGCTTTTGTTTTGTTGGGATTGAAAGTTTGACCCCACTGCTTTCCCCATTCTTGCAGTGCATCAAGCTCCATTTGAATTTTGTTAATTAAATTTTCCTCATCAGCTCCAATTACATGTATTGCAATGTCATCTGCAAAGACTGATATCTTTACTCCCTCAATTTGGGGAATATCACTAAGTAGCACATTGAATAATAGGGGGCTCAATATTCCTCCCTGAGGAACTCCACACAAAATTTTCCTATAAGACGATTTTTCTCCTCTAAATAAGACTTTAAAAGTTCTATTTGTGAGATATGATCTCAGCCATCCAATCATTCGTCCACTCAACCCGAGTTTTGTCATTTAGAAGAGAACAGAAGTGTGGTTTACAGCGTCAAATGCTCCTGCCATGTCGAGGAATACAGCCACACACAAGTGATTCTCTTTAATAGCCTTTTTTACACTGTCTTCCAAGAGAGAAATCTGATCATATGTTGATCTTTGTTTTCTGAATCCTGTCTGTTCTGCCATAAGTAACTTGTTGTGTTCCAAGTACCAATCCAGTCTGTTGTTTACTAGTCTTTCCATAAGTTTTCCAACACAAGATAACATAGAAATTGGACGGTATGAGTTGGGCAGCATTGTAGTAAAGCAAACACAGCAATTGTGTATGCATTACTATCATCGCGAACCTATATGATTGTAAGTAAGCGACAGTCAAATCAGTTACCGATTTGCTCTCGTGAGCTACACACCTATTCTCCTGTTCGTAGTTATTTGAGACCTTAACTTGCGAGCGTTCTAGTGGAGATATTATTTGTAACCTGTGCTTGACCAATGAATATAATCTCTTTAGTGTAATTACCTTACCATTATTACCCTTAAATACAGTTAAGCTTGGACCAGAGGCCTGAGGTCGGAACCATAGTGGCAAGTTGGTTCTAGGGCATGGTACCATGAGTATCTAGTAGAAAGAGATTTATAAAGAGAAAGGAATCTGAAAATACCACAAAGTAAGATCCTAATCACTTAAGAGCCCATACACTGAGACGTTATAGTGAAGCAAACTAAGTACGTCACATTGGTGGCCACGTATGGTGCGTGATTAAGTAATTCGAATTTAATGTGCGGAAATTCAATTACTGAAGTAAAAGATTGAAAGCTTTGTAATTTACCAAAAACTAAGTTAACCATCTGATTGGAGAGTATTTGATTACAGCAAGACCGGGTTTTGCGACCCTATATGAAGGTGCGATCCAATTAAGGTGTTCAGTTTTTGTGATAAAGTATAAAGATAATTCAACTCAAGGTCAAGCAAAAGGCATCTCGAAAATTATCGGAAGGATAAGGAGAGTACAGATGGCCTAATTTGAAATTTGAATGAGCAGAGACAATCAACAAGACTGACCAGTCTGAAAAAAATAAAATTCTGGAAATTCTGGAAAATTCTGGAAAATTCTGGAAGAAACTGGAAAAACACGGAGGGAGGAAGCGAAAGGGTTAAGCGTTGCACGTTGACGAATGGTGATGGAAAACATTCGATTATAAACAACATGCAAAAAAGCCGTAAATCAACCAGAAATTGAGAGTCTAATTTGTTTAAATACTACATCTGAAAAGTATTTATTCAAACTGCAACATTCAGTGATCATTCAACATTCAGTGATCATTTAACATTCAGTGATCATTCAACATTCAGTGATCATTTAACATTCAGTGATCAATCAACATTCAGTGATCATTCAACATTCAGTGATCATTTAACATTCAGTGATCATTCAACATTCAGTGATCATTTAACATTCAGTGATCATTCAACATTCAGTGATCATTCAACATTCAGTGATCATTCAATATTCAATGAAGTTTTAACATTCAGTGAACGTTCAGTTAACATACAGTGCATAAAATACAGTGCACAGCGCTCAGTGAACAATCAGTTAACATCAACAGTTAACATCAGAGCAAAAATCAATGACAAAACCTGATAAGCGGGACCCACTGTACATGGAACTGAAAGTTGAGTATATCAGATAGTATAAATATTTTTATCACTATATGTCATCTTATCATTCAGTCTCATTTCTGAAGCGATCGGGGGAAGATCTATGTGTTAGTTCTTAGTCAGTGGTGAAATAATCTGTTCTGTCTTAGTCAAGAATTGTGTTGATGAATAAGCAGAAGGTAATTAATCATTACTGCAGCAATTATAATTATAGTGCATGCATTTCTTTTAGCTTTGTTGTGTGTCGTTATTAATTGAAAGATAGTATAAATATTTTTATATTTATTGATTTAACAAATATTGCTCTATATTAAATTATATTTCATTGATTATTATTTATTATTATTATATATTTATTATATATTATTTTAAATGGTTGATGGATTAATTTTTTTAATTGGATAGTATATTATTTTTTCTTCTTCTTTTTTCATAATAAGTGATTACACGTGCATTACACTTGATTAAGTACATAATAACACTTCATTAGGATAGGAAACACATGCCAACCTCAGAAGACGAAGCAATTAACGAGGAGGCTGTAGAACTTAGATCTGGAAGACGAACTAAACCCAGAGTACAGAAAACTAAACAACCCAAAACACCCAAATCACCCCCCAACTCACCCCCCAAATCACCCCCAAAGTCACCACCCAAAACATCCCCCAAAACATCCCCCAAAAAAACCCCCAAAAAACCCCCCAAAATGGCGGTTGAATTGACACAAGCTCAACTTCAAGAAATAATTAAAAGTCGGAGTACGACGATCATAAATTCGGATTCATTGCCGATATTCAGAGGAAGAAGAAGGCCAGAGGATCCAGCTTTCGAGGAGAAGAACACGTTTCGTCAGCACCTCAGCCTATTAAATAATCATATATCCAGCTTAGGGGATAAAGATGATGCAGAAAAGAAGAAAATCCTTTTCAGGAGCGCTGATTGCAAGCTAGGAGATTTTCAAATTACTGTTAATAACGTTGTTAACGGTAAAACATTTAAGGATAGCACATACCAAGAAATATGCACGGTACTAGAAGACATATATGTGCAGAAAGACAGCAAGGATATCTACAGTGTATGTCATGAATTATACACAAATAAATTGAAGGATGAGACAACAGCTGCAAGTGACATCTTAAGTACATTAGAAAAGATAGGAGAGGTCACGGACTTCATTTTAAATGACGACACAATGAACGCCCAATTTCCAGTAAGGACAGCAACTGAAAGTGATGAATCATTCACACGCAAATTAAAAAATCACGCAAAAGATCTCATGAATACATCAATGTATTTAACAATATTGGGTCCACAGATCAACCCCAGTATCATCAAAGGAGTCGTTGAAGGTCCTTTTAAGACAACAGCTAATTTACTGTCTGCTACAACGAAGAAAATAAGATCTTTGCCACATGATAAAAAAATTCTAATACCAAAAAAGAATTTCAATGACACAGAAACTTTTTTGATAGAAAAACCCGAGGGTGAGAGTCAAGGCAATTTTCACGAGGATATGCTAGAAGATACAGAAACATATTACACTTATGACATAAGAAACAGGGGAACAGCAGGTAGGTATGCTAGCAGAAGTAGGTATAAACATAATCCCACAGGCAGAGCATACGTACACAACACGAACATCACCCACCCTACCCCTACCCCTCACAGCCGTAGTGGTACAATTAAGTGCTACAGGTGCAACAAATTAGGACATATAGGTAGAGAATGTCGGGCTCAACAGGCCAAGGATTTTCGCAAAAACATGTAAATACAAACAGAAGTAAAAAACAAAATAGGTCTCACGGGAAAACGGTCGGTAACTCCGTGTACGAAAGTGAATTGAACATGAATAAATTAGATCCAGTGCACGTTAAATTCAATAGCAAAGGTAAATCGTCACTCAACACAAGTTGTGAATGTAAAAATAAGTTCGATCTATTAAAAGAAGAAGAGTTAAGCGTTGAGGATAAAAAAACGAGCGAAACATATATAACAGTCCAATTAGTAAAAAATAAAGATGAATTAAGCGGATTGATGGACTGTCATTATACGATAAAAGGGACTTCTAAGCCAACGATAATTTTACATAGTAAAGAATTCGATTGGGAAGCTTTAATAGATTCAGGAAGCGAGAGAACGATTTTAAACAGTCGTAATTTTAATTACAAGGCGAGTCACGAGGACATAATAAAATCAAACGTAACTATTAAAGGCATAAACGGACGTTCCGAAGTAAAAGGTGAAGTAAAATTTGAACTAATGTCGAAATCCCACAAGAAAACAGTAAACGCTTTACTGATCAACAACAGTAGCTTACCATATGATGTAATATTAGGAAGGGACGTGTTAACGAACGCGCAAATTGATTTTGATAAGAAAATATTAAAATTAGGTGAAGAAAAAATTCCGTTTATGGAAAAACGTAGAATAGCTACTAAAGAACTATTAAGCACAGATTGCTTAATATCTGAGCTGGTCCTTACTTCAAATAGGTCAAAACGAAGAACGTTGATAAGACAAATAAACGAACGCACAAACAGCCGTAGTAGTATTGCGAAAGTAAGGGTTAAACCTCAACAAAAAGGGCAAACGGAGGTTATGAAATCCGGGGTAAACACGAAGACAAGGAATAAAAAACGCGAGAAGAACGGAAATGTTCATATAAATAGCCAAGTCGTTGAGGCAAATAGCGTGCAAATATTGTATGGCTTTGTAAAAAACAACGAAGCAGGAAGTTATATAATAGCTAAAAGAAGTTTCAATAGCGGTTTAGTGATAGCCGAAACACTAATAAAAATCGAAGACACAAAAAAAGAGGGAGATAAAGTCTCAATGTGCCCAGTTTTCGTAATGAATCCGACGGATAGTGATATCATATTACGGGACAATATGATAGTTGGTAAACTCCAGACGTACGAAGAGGAAGTCGAAGTAAATATAGCGACTATATCGGAGTGTTTAAATAATAGGACTCATAAATCTAGGTTAGGAAACGTGTTGAGTGACGAAAAACCAAAGCCATTTGAACGAAACGTTACCCCTGAACTAATTTATGAAAAGTCAAAGGTACATGCAGTTGGAATTAATGGAGAGCCATTAGTTACAACGCATGGCAACCGAGATATGAAGTGTAAAATATCACGTGACGGAAGCGCTGATAGAAGCCGTGACAGCACATTAAGTGCTGATGTAGAAAACAATTCTCAGACAGTGCCATCAGCACCGAGAAGGTTAGTTAATGCTGACATATCATGTGGAATGTCAGAGTATGAAGACAAAATGACGCAGTTACTAAATGACTTTAGAGACGTAATTACGATTAAGGACGAAAAAATCGGGACTACTAGTATATGTAAACACACAATAATATTGAAAGATCCTAATATAGTTATAAACAAGATGCCGTACCGCATCCCACATAAATTTCAAGAACAACTTGAAGAAGTCAACAGGTCAATGTTAAAAGAAGGTACTATAGAACCTTCAATGTCCGAGTATAACTTTCCCGTTATCGTGGTTCATAAAAAGAATGGGGAAATACGACCCGTAATAGATTTCAGATCATTAAATAAGTGTGTCCATATACAAGGATTTCCGTTACCTAGGGTTGACGATATGCTTGGATCTTTAGGAGGATCAAAGATATTTTCTAGTTTAGATCTGAGGAGTGCATTTCACCAGGTGGAACTCTCCGAGGAGTCTAAAAAGCTTACAGCATTTGCGGTAAATGGTAAAAAGTTTCAGTTTACAAAGCTTCCATTTGGTTATGTCAATAGTCCAAAAGTATTTCAAGCAATTATGACAAAAGCGTTAAGTAATGTATTAGGGAAACTCTGTTTCGTATTTATTGATGACATCCTAATTTTTAGTCGATCTTATGAACAACATTTAAAGGATATTGGCCAAGTGCTAATGAATTTACGTGACGCTCATTTGAGATTAAAATTAGAGAAGTGTGAATTCTTTAAACACGAAATTAATTTTCTTGGACATCGAGTCACTACTGAGGGCATTCGATGTATCCAAAACGAAAAACTTAGAGAAGCATCTAGACCAACAGATGTAAAACAACTTCAGCGATTTTTAGGGCTTGCGAATTATTTTCGTAAGTTCGTCCCTAAATTTAGTCAGAAAGCCGACCCATTATATAGACTATTAAGGAAGGACACTAAATTTGACTGGACTGACGAATGTGAGACTAGTTTCATTAATCTCAAAAATATTTTGACATCAGATACGGTTTTAGCACATCCAAATTATTCCAGACCATTTTATTTATTTACTGACAGCTCAAATATCGGAGTTGGCGCAGCTTTGCTACAACCAGATTCGACCAAAAGCAAAACATTAAGACCCATAGCATATTTCAGTAAATCATTAAATTCAACTCAAAAAAGGTACTCCACGACTAAACAAGAGTTTCTTGCAATACATCTAGCCTTAAAGGAATTTCAATATCTATGTCTAGGATATCCTATTACCATTTTAACCGATCACAAACCTTTATGTGCATTTTTTGGTAATAAACTGCCTTTAGACACTGCACTAGCCAGGTGGGCAATAGAGGCGAGCACATATGATTGTACCATCAAATATTTTGAAGGTAAGAGAAATGTGGTAGCCGATACCCTTAGTAGATTAACTCCTCTAACGGAAGAAACAATAGATGATTGTGAACTTTTAACACCATCTAATGAAAGTTGTAATTCAATTGAAAATTATATAGCAACCACAAGATCGAGGGCTAAGCTAAACGTACCACAAATTATTAACGACAATGACAATGACTCAGAAACAGACTCAGAAAACGAACAAGAATCAGATACATCTAAATTGTATAAAATCAACAAAGAAAAACCATTTCTAAACTACATGCCTAAACAGGAAGACATAACATGGACTTTAAACAGACTAAAGACTGCACAGTCAAACGACTTTGCTTGTAAGGAAATAATGGATATATTACAGAAAAAACAATTAGGAACATCTAGGAACATAGCTGAATTTTTCATATTAGACGGAATATTATATCGACATCGGAAAATAGATACTCGGGCAGCCAGTATAGTTAATTATGTTATACCAAATGAAATGATCAATTTAGTAATTAATTCAATACATTTTAACACCCATTGTGGTTTAGCTCATACGCTATTTCAATTTCGACTAAAATATTATCATTTTCAAGAAAGATCGGTCATAGAATCTTTTATTAAAAGATGTGACGTTTGCAAAATCCTTAAAGGAAGTCTAGATACACCAATTAAATTAATGTCTGCCCCAGTAGCTAATACACCATTTGAAACAGTTTCATTTGATTTTATTGGACCTTTTATAACAACTGACACGAACAACAAATATATTTTATCAATAACATGTATGTTGACAAGATATAACGAATTACACGCAGTAGCTGACAAATCAACTAACACAGTAATTGATTGTCTAAGTAAAACATTTAGTCGTTGTGGATATCCCAAAACGTTAATGTCGGATTGTGCGAAAGAATTCAAGTCTAACGCAATTAGAACTTTCAGTGAAATACATCAGATATACAAATGTGAGGTATTACCATACTCAGCATATTCCAATGGAATTTGTGAACGTAATAACCAGAAAATTAACAAATTATTAAGATTCTATGTAGCCACAGTAGATCACAATAATTGGGACATGTTTCTCGATATTGTCCAAAACACAATTAACAATCAAGTCAATATGACCTTGAAGGATTCTCCCGCATACGCACTTTTCGGGAGGGACACATCTCCAAATATTCAAGCAGAAAATTTGGATAGCATTTACAATTTAGATACATCAGAATCAATAGTCAAAGTCAAGGCTAGGCAAGCTCTATTTATTCAAGATCAGATAAGAGCTAACATAATTAATCAATCAAACAAACGCACACTTTACCACAATAAGACACGTAAAGACAAAATTATACAGATAGGTGATCGAGTATTAATTAGAAATCATCAAAAAACACATAAATTACAATTAAATTGGATAGGACCAGGTACAGTATTACAAGTGAAAAAAAACAAAGCTATAATTAAATTAGGACATCAAACGATAACGAGCAATATAAATTATCTAACTAAGTTGGAAAATTTCACAACAAATTAATTAAATAATTTCATTAACATCATTAAACAGGAAATCAAATTATGAGAAATTTGAATATAAACATTATATAGAAAGTCCACAAAAGGAACACATAACACGAAGTAACATGAGTAACATGTTACATTTACACGAACACGTGACATATAACACAGTTACATGCAAAGAGTCAGAGAAATGTTTACATTTTTTTGCTTACGCGAGACAAACAAACAGAGCATGCAATTCATTGTTCAAACTACAATATTTCCTTTGCTCAGTAAGAGAATTATTGTATGTATTTAATTGTATGAATTTTAATTGTAATATTTGTATGTATTTAGTTTAAGTTGATGGGATGAATTATGAATTTTATTAATATAAAATTTCATATAATAATTTTAATAGGATTAATATTTTTTGATGTATGCATGTTAATTTTAAATTTTTTGTTTAAATGTTGGGTAACGAATAAGATGAATTATATTCTGTAAAATTGTTTGAAAAAAAAAAAAAAAAAAAAAAAAAAAAATATATATATATATATTCAAATTTAGGATGAAATACTGAAATAATTTAAAATCAAAAATGATCAATTCAAAATGAGACTGAAATATGATAAAATACCTAAAATTAACAGGGGCCATGTCTAACGGTATCGTTTTGATTTCAGTGACGAGAGGCAAAGAGGACCCAGTTACCCACACAGCCAACAGCTCCTCAGCCACAAACAGCCAGTGACTGACTCTCAGCCACTCACAGCCGGTTGACACACAGAACTGTAATTCAAGGTCGTGAGAAGTGATCAGCTGGAGCGATGGGGCAAACTCAGAGTAACTTTGACCTGAACTCAGTAGTGGAGCTGATCCAGAAATCATCTTCAATGAACAAAGCTCATTTGGAGCAAACCATTAAAAACATGGGGTCTACAAAGTACGACCTAATACCAGACTTGTTCAGCGACATTTTAGTGTTAATTCTAACACTACTGGTGGTGATGATTCTCGTATGTGGATATCATCAGTCAAAAAAGATTAAGTCAGAAGAGGATATGAAGATGTACGAAATGAGGAATTTGAGGTCTAAGATGGCGACTGAAGCTTTCAATCAGATTAAGCGAAACACCCCTTTAGATTAGAGGAACTAGGTGGAACAGTTAATATCTTTAATGATCAGGCAGTTAATATACAGGCGACAACAGTTATAGTAATGCCTCAGGCAAAACGAAGGCCAAAAATCGAAATTACCAAAACTAAACCTAACAGCATTTAAGATTTTTTTTCCTCAAACTCAATTTGATCATTATTTTAATTTTTTTTTTAATTTTAAGTTGGGTAATTTTAAGTGAAAATTAATAATAATCGTTTTTTCAATTGAATTTAATTTTAAGTTTAATTTTTTTTCGGTGTTAATTTTAAGATTTAAATTTAAAGATCACAACTGTCTCAAAATTTGATAAAGATGATCAAAATTCATATAACTTCAATTACGAATAAAAATTCATTAAAAGATCATAAAATACGATATCATAACATATGATAAATTAAAATGAAAATTTTTTTTTTTGATTATAAATTTTTTTTTTAAAAAAAGTAAATGCAGTAACAATTTGTGTAATGTATTGGAGTGATCAAAGGTCTCTGTTAATATTTAGACTAAAAATCTACATATTAGGAGGGAGGGGTGAGATCTCTAATAGATTAGGCAAGTTATTACGTTTATAAAATGAAAAAGTTGTTACATTTTTGAACTGAGACATATTAGGTAGGAGTAATTTAGATTATTTTGAGAATAAATAAAAATATTGTTAAAGCAAAATTAAGATTGTATAGGTAAGATTAAAAATTTAAGAACATTTGGTGAATGCACATTAGTATTACATATTTCTAGAACGAATTAACACTCAAATTTTTCAAGTTTCTAATAATATGTTTATTACCGGTTCGAGAAATTTCAAGAGATCCAATATACATGTTTCCACTAACAGCGTGAGCGTCTGAACATTGTTCAATATAGAGTAACAATGGGTAGACAAACCAGCTGGCAGTTTTGGAAAAATGTGAATTGTAACTTTGAAATTTTCGGAAGGGGGGAGCAATGTAGTAAAGCAAACACAGCAATTGTGTATGCATTACTATCATCGCGAACCTATATGATTGTAAGTAAGCGACAGTCAAATCAGTTACCGATTTGCTCTCGTGAGCTACACACCTATTCTCCTGTTCGTAGTTATTTGAGACCTTAACTTGCGAGCGTTCTAGTGGAGATATTATTTGTAACCTGTGCTTGACCAATGAATATAATCTCTTTAGTGTAATTACCTTACCATTATTACCCTTAAATACAGTTAAGCTTGGACCAGAGGCCTGAGGTCGGAACCATAGTGGCAAGTTGGTTCTAGGGCATGGTACCATGAGTATCTAGTAGAAAGAGATTTATAAAGAGAAAGGAATCTGAAAATACCACAAAGTAAGATCCTAATCACTTAAGAGCCCATACACTGAGACGTTATAGTGAAGCAAACTAAGTACGTCACAGCATAGAGTCTTTACCTGGTTTGGGAATAGGGCAGAGAAGAGCACCTTTCCATTCTGATGGGACATCTTCATTCACCCAACTCTGATTTATTAGCTTCAGAAGATATTCTAGGTAGCTTAAAGGCAAGTTTTTTAGAAAAGAATTCTCCACATCATCTTCACCAGGGCTAGTATTTCTCAACTTTTCAAGAGAGTAAATCAGTTCTGCCATTGTAAATAAGGAGTTATATGGTTTAACAGTTTCATCAATTATTGTAGCTTGAATTGAGAAGAACATATTATTTGAGTTTGGTATACTTCTAACATTACCAAAAGTACTCTCATATGTATCTGCAAATATTTCACTTACTACAGAGGGGACTGTATAAACATTGTCATTCTTTACAATAGTGGAGTTTATAGGAGAGAATTTGTTTCTTAGTACTTTAATTTGATTCCAGATGGTTGAAACTGGTGTATCTGAAGTGAGTTTTGATGCATATTCTTGCCAGGACTTCTTTTTTTGTTCATTTATGTAATGTTTAGCAAGGTTTTCAGCTATTCTCATTTTTCTGAAGTTGTCATTGGTGTGATTTTTGCAGAAGCATTTTTATGCTTTTCTCCTTTCTGCAACCAGTCTAGCACATTCAGTGTTCCACCAGGGCTTGTTGAATTTTGGATTATAGGTGCCTGATGTTTGTTGTATGGTATATTTGGATGATTTCACTGCTTTAATAAACACCTTGTTTGATTCTTCAAGAGGTGAATCTGGTTTCCATTCCAGTTCTAGCAGTTGTTTTGCCCACTCCTCCCACTTTACATCATCAGTCTTGTATCTTTGTCTGCATTTTACAGGATAGCACTCAGGTGTCATATCCAAGACAACAACAATGGGGAAATGATCACTTCCCATACAGGGTCCAAGAGTGACTAATATATCAGAAGAGATATCAGGAGAAGCAAAGCACAGATCTAGTACTGACATTTTTCCTGTAGAGCTGTGGATATAGGTTGGTATACCTGGCAATGAATTTAGAGAAACATTATCATAGTTTTGTAGGATTTGTGCAAGAGCATTACCAGATACATTATTGATGGAATCTTCTTTAGACCAAAGTTGGTGATGTGCATTAAAATCTCCAACAAGGACAAAGTTTCTGGATAGTTGGCAAATATATTTATTAAAAATTTGGTAAGGAGTGGAACCATTTGGGTTGTACATGTTAATTATTTGAAGGGTTGAATTTTTCATTTGAATGGTTTTTTCCTGAACTTCCAGTATATCATTATCAATTTGGAAGTCTGAAGGGATAACTGATATGTCAGATCTAATTAACATACCTATGCCTCCACCTTGTCTACCTGTTCTAGGCTTCCAGTATGATCTATAGTCAATGAAGTTTGGTGTGATTGTGGTTGAATTCATCCATGTTTCTGTGAAGCACACAACGTGTGGTTTTTTAGTGTAAATGAATATTTTTAGTTCACTTAATTTATTGTAGATACTTCGACAGTTGAAAGATATTATCTCAATTTTTTTATTGTCCATTTTTGCGGCTATTTGTCTTAGTTTGGATGATGGGACTTTGTGTAGGTTGTCTATATTGAGATCCTCTGAATGAAGTCATCAAATCTCCTTTTGATATTGTGACATTAAGATGTTCAGAGAACGCCTTACTGATCAGTACACATTTTCTAGCTGTGGTGTCTGCTTTGAGCATAGACATGAATAAATCTAGCAGACAGAATGCAAGTTTCTCGTTCTGATTTGATGCATTATTTTGATTTATTACATTAGTTTGGTTTGCTGGACTATTTTGATTTGATGCGCTTCTTTCTTCAGTGCTATTTTGTTTTTCTAAATTTGTTTGGGTGGACATTTCTTTCATAATTTTTTTATTGTTGTCAGAATTTCTTTTCGGCATTATGTTATTTTGTTGTCCATATCTCTTAGCAATGCTATTAGGGTCATCTTTTTTTACCCTCATTGCTGCATCTCTGTATGAAAGGTTTTGGAACGCACGAATATGTTGAATCTTCCTCTCGTGCATTATTTTTGTGCATCCACCATAGCTTGCAGTGTGGTTTTCTCCACAGTTTGCACATTTTTTTGCATTTCCCTCTCTTAAGTTGCAGTCTTTCACATTGTGTGGGCCAGCACATACAACACATCTGTCTCCATTTGAGCAGTTCTTGGCTGAATGTCCAAAACTTTGGCATTTGTAGCATTGCCAAGGTTTCTCAATGAATGGAGTAATGGGGAATCTACGATATAGGAGGCATACGTTTTCAGGGAGGCTATTTACATTTAGCCATATCTTCATAGTTTTTGTTATGCGTGCAGAGTCCCCTTTCCCTATAACGAATCTCTCTGCCTTTGGATTTTGGTAGCCCATTTGATTTCAGTTAGCAACTCCGACTCGACTATCTCTGCTTCTGTTATGTCCATTTCAATTGGTCCTATCAGACCAACTTTGTACACATTCTGTGTTGGTTGATAGCACTTTACTTCAAATCCACCAAGATTTGTTATTTCCAGAAGTTCTCTCATTTTGGATTTGTCTTCTATTGTTATTAATTGTATTCCCTTGTTTATATTTGATCTGGATTGGATAATATTGGCAGTTTGAAATGGAGAGTTTTGGAGCATTCTAAATAGCTTTACACTGCTGCTGAAAAATTGGGCACGACAAGTCTCTTCTGGTTGTATTATAATTGTAGTGTCTGTATTAGTACTTCTTCTGTCTGTGGCAGTGGCTCTTGGTTGTTTATTCCCTCTGTTGCTTGTGGAATTATTATTTTGGTCTCTAACTCTCTATCATTATTATTTTTCTGAGTTTGGGTATGAATTTTTTCTCTGAAATTTGTTGGGCTTTGTCCATTTCCAGATGATGAGAGTTGAAGATGTATGGACGATAAGCTATCACCAATATATTGATCTTTCTCAAGAACTCCAACTCTATTTCTTTTATTCCTTTGGAATCCAACAAAACTCACATCGTCTGAATCACTTCCAGAAAATATTGAGGTTGAATTCTTTTTCTTTTCTCTCCTTCATTCTTATCAGACATTCTGTCCTGTTCCATAAATTGATCATTTGTGCCTGAATAGAGAGTTGATGGAGGGGTTTGATTTAAAGGACTTGGAGTTGGGAGCTCAGGGAAATCATAGTTATAGCTGGTAACATTCATGTCCTCATAATCACCAGCCAAGTAATAAAGCATGTCCAAACTCGCCATTTTAATGGCGAGTTTGTGACAGTTATTTTGAGCCCTTCAATTGCAAATGGCGAGTTTTTTCTATTTTTCTCCTATGCTACAATGTTATTTTGGAGAGAATTTAAGATAATTTGATCATTTTGGAGAGAATTTGTTGAATTTTGGAGAGAGCTGGAGAGACAAATGGTGAGTTTATGAGACATACAATTTCACTTGGATCACCAGCTGCTTCAGGTTCTACTGAATGAAGAGTAGGTAAAGAAACTGAAAAGACATCTCCAGATGCAGATTCCCCTATGCTACCACTAATTTCATTAACCGAAAATCCTTTTTCTTTTTCAATATTAATTTGGGAGTAGGGAGTTTCAGGAATGATTTCCAAAGAAGATTCATACGAGTCGTTTTCTGTGTTCGATGATGCTTCAGAATTTTCAATTTCTCCGTCATTTGATTTTTGTTTTTGGGTAAGAGCAAGACTAAGAGCTTTACTAGCTTTACGCTTAGCAGCCTTCTTTTTATTACTAGTTTTTCCCATTTTTACCTGTATGGGATCTATGTTTGCAGATAATGAATTTATGTTGGAGTTAATACTAGGAATATCTAATTAATATTTTATATTCTATCATCTAAAGTTCTAAGTAGCAAAAAGTGAAATAACCTACCAATTTAAACCAATATTACAACAGCTAGATGATTTCAGGATAATTAGGTACCTAGTTTATCAACACTATTGTCTAAACTACCTAACTTTTAACTTGGGCTTGCCTAAATGATTTTAGTCAAGCCTAAGTTTAACCGGCCTATTCAAAGTTTAAACTTTGTTCCTATAATCCTACCTAACTACTATACCTAATGGCTAATTGTAAATTCTACCCTATTTCACTTTTACCCACAGTCTTATTAAAAGATTATTATTTGCTTCTTACCTTCAATTTATGTTTATTTAATGATCTCACCCATATTTTTGCCAGAAAACTCGATTTGATGACAGTTTGTTTCAGCAGAGCTGCACACATCCGATCACCGCAAATTCCACAAAAATCCTCTCTATAGCTACTTTGAATGCTCATATCCTATAAGCCGGAAATTATTCTTCAAAAAAAAATATTAATTTCCGGCTTATAGGATATTAGCATTCAAAGTAGCTAATGTTTTTTATGAACTACATAGCTCTGTTTCGGCCCGATTAGATCCGGCTTACTCCTCATTCGGTCCGTTTTGGACCACAATTAGTCCGTTTTGGTCCTCAATCGATCCGTTTTGGTACTCAATCGGTACGTTTCCGTCCGTTTCGGTGATTCTATACACCGGTAAAGGTAGAACATGCACACTGACCAATGTTTGGCATGTGCCTCAGTTAGCTTTTAATTTGCTATCAGTTTCTAGAATTACCAGTAATAATAAATCGGTTACGTTTGATAATAATTATTGTAAAATTCATGATAAAGAAGAACTAATTGCTGTTGCCAACTGTGTTGGTAAACTATATGTATTAAATGTTATGGTTCATACAGCTGTGATATCTGTTGATTCAAATAAATTGAATGATATGTTATGGCATAGAAGGTTCGGTCATTTAGGGAGGGATAATATGTGTAAAATGATCCGAAAGGATCTAGTAGTAGGTTTGAATATTAAACTAAATGCGATAGAAGGTGTTTGTAAACACTGCTATACTGGGAAAATTCATAAGTGCTCGTTTCCGATAGGAGGGAGGAAAAATCTTAAACCTCTTGATTTGATTCATTTAGATGTATGTGGTAAAATTATCCCATCATCAATAGGTAATTGCTCATACATACTTTGTAACTTTTATTGACAATGCAACGCGTTATACATGGGTATATATGATAGCAAATAAAAGTGAGGTATTTGAGAAATTTGTTGAATGGAAAGTAATGGTAGAGAAACATTATGAACGAAAAATTAAGACATTGCGTTCAGATAATGGAGGTGAATATACCTCAAATAAGTTTGAATCATTTTTAACGAAAGAAGGTATCACTCATGAAAAATCTATTCCGAAAACTCCACAGCAAAATGGAGTAGCAGAAAGATTTAATCGAACTATAATTGAAGTAGTAAGATGTATGATCTCAGATTCAGATCTTGAGAAGGAGTTTTGGGCTGAAGCTCTTGCTACTGCCACTTATATTAGAAACAGATGTATAAACTCTTTCTCATGTAAAACTCCATATGAAGCACTAAACAATAGGAAACCTAATGTAAAACATCTCCGAGTATTTGGATGTACTTCTTATGTACATTTCCCACATGATGAGAGAAAGAAGATAGATCCTAAAGGAAAAGTTTGCTGCTTACTAGGATATGGATCAGTTACTAAGGGATATAAGCTGTATGATATTGAAACTAAAAGAATTTTCTATTCCAGAGATGTGATCTTTGATGAATCAAAGACACCTTCAGAAGATTCAGACGAAGACAACCTTGCTGATGAACTTCTCATAATTCAACCACCTGTTGAATTGCTGGTGGTTAAACCAGCTGATGAACAACCAGAGGTGCAACCTGTGCTCAGACAGTCTACACGAGTGCGTCGGGCACCTGACTGGTATGGTGAATGGGATTTTTCTGAAGATGGAGGTTTTGTTAGTAAAATGATGACTGAACCCAATACTGTAAAGGAAGCTAGTTGTAGTCTTGAATCTTCTGAATGGCAGCTAGCCATGGAGCGTGAATTAGATGCTTTTGATAAGCATAAAGTTTTTGAACTAGTCGAGCCTAACTCGAACATGAATGTTATCAACTCTAGATGGGTGTTTAAACGTAAATTGGGACACGATGGTAAAATAAGTTCTTATAAGGCTAGATTAGTAGCACAAGGGTTCTCACAGAGATTTGGAATAGATTATGACGAAACTTTCGCACCTGTAGTTAGATTAGAATCTGTGCGAACTTTGTTATCGTTGGCAGCTAAAAATAATTTAATAGTTCACCACATGGATGTTAATTCTGCATTTTTGTATGGAGAACTCGAAGAGAATGGTTTTATGCGACAACCTACTGGCTATGTTAAAAAGGGAAAGGAGCACCTTGTATGTAAATTAAATAAATCAATGTATGGACTTAAACAGTCACCAAAATGTTGGAATGATTCTTTTGATGCTTATCTTAAAACCAGGGCTGTGGAGTCGGAGTCGGAGTTGTGGAGTCGGAGTCAAAGCTTTTTTAATGGAGTCGGAGTCAGGAGTTGAAAATAAAATTTGTACCGACTCCCGACTCCAAGCTATAGATATAAGTCACAAAAATTTAGGTCCATTTTATTTGTTGTTCATCATGTTAAATATCTAGTAAGAACTAATAACTACTCATAGATATGAATTAAATCAATATTCATAGTTTAAACACTCAAATGAATCAATATTGCTTATAAAAATACTGCAAAACTGTTTGTTGGAGTCGTGGAGTCGGAGTCGGTGAAATTCTTTATAAAGGAGTCAGAGTCGATAAATTCAAAATAAGGGTGTCGGAGTTGGAGTCGGAGTCGAACATTTTATGTACCGACTCCGCAGCCCTGCTTAAAACCTTAGACTTTGTTCAATCTAAATGTGACCCCTGTATCTATGCTAAGATGATTAATGATATCCCATGTATTGTGTCTGTATATGTAGATGATACAATTATAGCATGTAAGCACAATGATGACTTGACAAAAATTAAAGCTGATTTGAGTTCTAAATTTGAGATGAAAGATTTAGGATAGTTATCCTATTTCTTTGGTGTAAATGTTGTACAAACTAATGGTAAAATTGCCTTAAATCAATCTGCTTTTGTCAAATCACTATTGAATAGATTTGATTTCAATAATTGTAAGCCAGTGTCCACACCAGCGGATATTAGTTCCTATCTTGAACAAACTTCAGATGAATGTGAAATGGTTGATGCGAATAGGTACCAATCTGCAGTAGGCTCATTACTAAACTTATCTACCAAGACTAGACCTGACATTACATATGCTGTTAGTAATGTTTCTAAATTTTGTTCCAAACCAAATAGTAAACACTGGACAGCTGTTAAACGAATTTTCCGATATCTAAAAGGTACTCAGAATCTTGGTATTATGTATGGAAATGATGAGTCTGAATTAGTAGGTTATTCTGACGCCGACTGGGCTGGTGACAGAAATGATAGAAAGAGTACATCAGGATACTGTTTTTTGTTAAATGATTCTATAATCTCATGGCGGTCTGTCAAACAGACTTGTGTAGCCCTTTCAACAGCAGAAGCTGAATATGTATCTCTTTCTGGCGCTGCTCAAAAGGCGGTATTTCTAAATAAGTTATTGTTAGATCTTAAGTTATCTAATAAGAATTCTTCAGTAGTCTCGTTTGAGGATAATCAGTCTGCTATATGTCTTGCTAAAAATCCTAAAAATCATCTTCGTACAAAACACATTGATATTAAGTATCATTATGTTCGAAACTTAGTGTCCTCAAATGAAATTGAACTTAAATATTGTGCTAGTGAGGAAATGTTGGCTGATGTGTTTACCAAGCCACTACCTGCTGATAGATTTAACAAACTAGTTAAGTTGATTGGAATGATAAATGTATAACTCGTGTGAGAAGGAGATTGTTGTATTAATATAGTCACACTTTGTTATTTGTTTATATTTTGCATTTAGCTAATGTATTTTACCTACTCAGCATAATTGTCTTATGATAACATTTCCTGGTTCTAGCTATGACTCATGTTGTATACCTAATTATTTCCTGTTTATCATTATATAAAAGGATGTGTAAATCTCTCTAATTGTCAGTTGTCTGCAGTGCATCGCAGAGCGATCACCTATATTAATCACTTATAATAAACTTATACTTTTTAACTTGTAATAACCACTGTTCATTTAACCTATGTTTTATCAAAATAGTCATTTATACATAAATTCAAATTGGAAATAAATTTATGAATTTATTCTTTCTCATCTCAATTGGCGATAAGGTGATGTAACCAAGTGTTCTAAATGCTACTCTCAAATTCCAAGCTTGCAACACATGATCTTTCACTGAAGCTTGTGCCAAAAAATGGTTTTCATAACGAATGCTTACAAATATCCAATTGACATTTATATACATCATCAAAATTCGCTAAGTTCGGCTCTTAGTTTATTTCAAAGTATTTTGAAAAAAATCCAGATCTAACCACGTGAAGGTGGTTGTACATTGAGAACCACCCCATCCATCCCAACCTCTAAACCATTGATTAGCAATGTTCTCCTTTCAAGCAGTTGAAATTTCTTCCTGCCATCAATTTTTGCTATTATGAATCCATCTCTTGCCTTTTCTTCCACAACTAGTCGAGGCTTCTGTGACCATCTTGATGTATCGTTCCAAAGTTTAAGTCATGGCTTACTTAAGTATAATTAATTACATAATTTCACTTAATGATATTTACTTAATGTTAATTATAATTAAGTAAGCCATGCTTAAGTATAATTAATTACATAATTATACTTAATGATAATTACTTAATTATAATTAAGTAAGCCATGCTTAAGTATGGTTGCAAAATTGAATAATTGTTTGAAAATTTTCTCGATCCAATAAAGCACGCTACAACTCTTCTGTACAGATGCTTCGTGTTGATGGTGACTTCTCCAATTGCGTATCTTAGCAATTTATCTTCAGGTGATATGCAGGTGCATCCAACTCAAATTTATGACATTATGACTTTTTCAATAAGGCTCTGGAGTCAAATCTGAGTTTAAAAATCTACAGTTCACGGATTTCGGGGGATTCATTGCTAATCATTGAAAGAAGAAGGTTCTCCGAATAAGCAAATACGCTTTGTTCTTGATTACCATGTCAACAATTTCTCTGAATTTATTTGGCAAGTATCCAGATAATTGTACCATTTAAAAGAAGAATTTTGAAATCTAGAACTGACTCGAGATCTTCATTGAGAAAGTCATAATGCAGAAATTGGAGTTGGATAGAGAAAGTTTTCAAACAATTACTCATTTTCGCAACCATACTCATACTGTGGAATGATACATCAAGATGGTCACAGAAGCCTCGACTTCAGTTGTCGAAGAAAAGGTAAGAGATGGATTCATAATATCAAAAATTGAAGGAAGGAAGAAATTTCGAGAACTTGAAACGAAGAAATATTTTTTCCAGAGTTAAAGTTTCCATTTTTGTTGTGTTAGAGGTTGGGGTGGATCTCGATGTACAACCACCTTCACGTGGTTAGATCTGGATTTTTTTTAATACTTTGAAATAAACTAAGAGCCGAACTTAGCGAATTTTTATAATGTATACAAATGTCAATTGGATATTTGTAAGCATTCGTTATGAAAACCATTTTTGGGCACAAGCTCCAGTGAAAGATCACAGGTGTTGCAAGCTTGGAATTTGAGAGTAGCATTTGGAACACTTGGTTACATCACCTTATCGCCAATTGAGATGAGAAAAAATAAATTCATAAGTTTATTTCCAATTTGAATTTATATATAAATGACTTTTTAACGATATTGTCATGCTGCTTGTGGCAGAGGAAGATGAAGTCAAAATGATTTCAAATTTTAAATCTAATTATAATAAACCATTTTAATGATCTTTATCACTAATGCAAAATTAATAGATTGAATTTAAATTTCTAGGGAAATTTTTGAAGACACTCAATTTTTCACAAATTTTAGATTTTTCGAAGTTCTTGTGGCAGATGAAGATGATGTAACAATGATTTCAAATTTGAAAGCCAATTATATTATACCTTTTTGATGAACTTTATCACTAATGCGAAATTGATAGACGAAAATTAATTTTTTGAAGATGACATCCAACAGTTCTGAATTTTTTTATACATTCAAACTAGGTATGCAAACAACTTTTCCGCACTAATGCAAATTCGAATTCGAAAAGATGAAAAAACGCTCCACCCTACTGGGTAATCAGTTGATCGAAATCACTTTGACGTGACCACATGCAATTAAAGATTTTCCTACCTTTTTTATAGCCAATTTTACTCAAAGGTACTGCGCGAAGTATTGTCTCTACGAGTTACGACTGCTCTCCATGACACTGTCAGCTACAAATCGTGGCGAATAAATCTATTAGCTTATTCGTTATGTCTGTAAATTTTCTGATATGTTCATACTTATATAATATAATAGTATAGCGAGTTTCATTAGGAATAATAAAGTATTTTAGAAGTATTCATGATATTTATTTTCAAAATTTACTCTCTTATAGATAAGTTTCGGCAGCAAAACATTTCATAGAAAACTTCTGCTACCGTAGAAAATTCATCCATCTTTGAAGGTGAAAATAATCTAAAATATGTATTACATTATTTCTGCAACTTACGTATAGAAACTCTTTAGAATAGGATTATTAATATATTGTTTAATATAAATTAATGTATACCTACCTAGCTATATTATACCATTGTGAGAAGCTACATGATATATTGGAATTATATTTATATACATTTAGTTAGTATATACTGTATACCTATATTGTCAGAAATGGGCAAAGCGCCGCTATTTGTAGCGCGCGCTACAAGCGGTGCTTCTTTTTATGTAGCAGCACAGCCGCTGCTTCTGTGCTAATGAAGCGGAAGAGGCAGTGCCGCTACTTTTTTCAGAAGCGGTAGAGGTTTTCATGCGCTACAGCTCTGCCGCTTGTTTTAAAATCAAAAATGTTAAAAGTTATCTAGATAAAAGTCTATAGACTACAAGCTAGTGCGCAACCCTAGATAGCTAATCAGTTGTAAGTGATATTCAGACAAATTTGCGCAGTGCGACCAACTGATTTTCAAACATTTATTTACAGTACGACCATAATAATGATACGCAATGTGAATATTTGATATTTAAAACAAAACCCGCCTAATACAATCAACTTACACATCGTCTTACGCTTTTATGCAGATTTATTTTTTTGCATTAAAATGGATTTAATTCAATAGTTTGCCTTGAAAATTTCAGGAAATGTTTATCTACATTGCGATTAACTTTAAAAAAATTAAAGTAATTCAAATATTATTCCGGATGCAACAATCATTTTACTAAAAGTTACTCATTTTCAGTGTACCAAGGTCTTATATGTACATAACACTAAAAATGCATCAATAAACGTTTTAAATTATTCTATTGTAATTTTTTAATACCTCTTTTCCATCATATTTAAAAGACGCTTATCCATCAAATCTGTCAATTTCTGAATTGTATCAGACGTTATCGTCTTACAAGCTAGAGTCTTCAGTATCCTTCCAGAGCTCATCTTTCGACGAGAACTGATGTCTTTGCACATACACATTCTGCTTCAAGATGAACTGTAGTTCTACAATTGGGTTTGAATTTAGAGAGAAACTGGGCCATACCATCATCTTGTCATTGAAGAACTTATTACTCCTCAGGAAATTCACAGTTGCCTTAGAAGAGTGAAAAAGAGCATTGTTATGTATGGAAATAATTTTTTTAATGCAGCAGGTTTCCTTTTCAGCCAATGAACAAATCTACAATTTAAAAAGTAAATATAATTAGCAGAATTTTTTTTACTCCTGGAATCCTTAAAGGTCCGACCAGTTCATTTCCAATGGTCCTAGCCCAAATTATCACACCTCCACTTCCATGTTGACGTCAAATTGAGAGTTTTCACGCATTTCATTTTTGTAGAATAGGGGAAGGTAGTCAATGGGACAAAAAACACAAAAATATGGATATTTCATTTATTATGAGCAAAATATGAACAACAAAGAAAAAACATACGTAATATAGATATACCTTTATAAAATGAAACTTGAAGTGTATAGTGAAAACTAATACGACCGTATAGGTTTTATTAGCGAAGACAATGATTAGGTGACAAGGGTTGGGTAGAAACTAACCATAGAGTAATGAATAGGTGGGATTCTGTCACGGGCTGGGTAGAGTTTGTCCTGCTGTTCATCAGTCGCAGCTACTTCCTCTCCTCGTGACTCTACAGTCTTCACATGTACCCCATTAGGCTGAATGTACATGCAAGTCCAGAGGATCATTGGAGAGAGCGTGAAACCCCGCCTCAGCATGACAGCGCCTTAATTGATCGACATGACGATGCCATAGCTTCTCGCCAAAACAGACTTTATAAGTACGAGAACCGTTTCGTTCCTTAACTATTCCCTGTACCTATTTGGAAGGACCACCGTATATGCTCTGGCCCAAACAAGTTCATCTACAGAAAAGAAATATTTATTAGAATTTTTACAAATGGAAACACTTTTACAATTATCAACAACATCAATGGATTTATTAGATAAAATAGACAGGTTATACCTAACAATGTTTCCTAACACCAGCTCAGCTGGAGCAACATTAGAAACAGAATGCCGGCTATTCCTATAGTTCAAAAGAAAAAGTTGACAAATATCAACTAAACTGGCTTTTGGGAAGGTTTTAACTAAAGATTTCATTATATTCTTAAACAATTTCACCTTAAAGGTCCTCTCCAGGCTCCGGGAAAAAAAATGAGTTAATTACATAATATTATAGAACTAAGGTCTACGATCATTATTCCGCAAACCGCATACAATTCGGTTCAGTATATATTTTATTATTTGCTTATAAAGTTTTTTAATACTCTGTGAACATTAATCGAGCGAATCTCCAACCTGACGCTGAGAAAGAAGATTGTACTCTCTTTGTTTTGATTTCAAATTTAGATTTTTAAACAAACAATGCGTTTTTGCCCTTCTTATAAGATATTAATTGTTTGTAAATGTATATAAACGTTTCTATAATAAGTTTATCAAAATTTAAACTTTTAAACGAATAATAAATAGATTTATTAAACAAAATACCTAGTTAACAATCAAAACAATTGGTGTACATTCTTCTTCTACAGACTGAAAATTAGAAAGTCGGAAGTAAAGTAGGTTTTGTAGAGTTTGTATTATAAAAATCTTTAAAAACATATACAATTAAAAATATGCTATCAAATTTTATGGGGTTTGCAGTAAAATGATAAGAAACATTAATCTCGTTGACTTAAACAATAAAAAAATTTTCTTGGAGGGGACCTTTAACATCAGCTAAACCATTACTACTAGGGTGGTAAGTAGGTGTTAAGACATAGTTTATATTATTGACACTCGATAGGGGAGAACCGGGTTCGTACAGCGGGCGAATCCGTACAGAGCCATAACTCAACACCTGTTATGTTCCAACCCGTTGAAACTTGAGTAATCCTATACAGTATAATAGCAATTAGTTTGAAACGAGTTGCAGCCGCATGAGTGTGTGGTATGTTTCTTAGGTGAGAAGTCATATATTTTTAGGTCTAAAATGTATTTTTCTCACTACATGAGCTAAGCCATAGCAATTACAATTTACTACCTAGAAACTTTATATGGAATACTAGTATTCACTAAGATATTCTCTACGTATGTAAACGTTAACATTTAGTTAAAACTCATTAATATCTGATGTATTCTATTTTGAAAATAAAATGGTGGTGTGGGGTGTCATCGTACAAATATGTACGGGCACATCATCCACTGTACGGTTTCACCCCATTATGTACGACTTCCCCTCTATATTTATTTTTCATATATGCCTCGAGTATATACACGTAAAATAATGAAACAGTATGCTTCCTGTGATGTGGACAGTGGAACAGGCATGTAACGTCTGGGAAAATGGAACAGCAGTACGCAAAGCTGCTAAATTGTATAAAGTTCCTCCAACGACGCTATCAGATGCCACAAAGAGATCCAGAAGTGGTTCAGAATTTGATGAGCATAAATTAGAAAAGAAAGCTTTTACCAGCGAACTAGTATAGGATGGCGCTTTTTCAAATATGCATCCACCGAACCTACTCCAGCTTCATCATCCACCGAGCCTGCTCCTGCTTCTCCATCCACCGACCGCGCTCCTACTTCACCATCCACCGATCCTTCTCCTACTTCACCATCAATCGAGCCTGCTTTTACTTCACCATACACTGCTCCTACTACACCCGCCACCGAGCATACTCCTACTTTACCATCCACCGAGCCTTCTCTAACTTCTACCGGGACCGAGGATTCTCCTTTTTCACCATCCACCGAGTCTTCTCTTACTTCACCATCCACCGAGCCACAACCAGTCCCCTCTAGATTGAATGTTTCATTTTTAGGAACATCTTTTGAAAGCATTCGGCCATTGGCAAAGGCTCCTCGTAGAAAGTGCAACATTAGAGGCAGATAACCAAGAAGGCCAATGATAACAACTGATACCCTAGATAAGAGAGAAACAACTTTCAAGAAAGAGAAACTCAAAATCACCGGTGACGAAGCGTAGGCTAACGATGGAAATTGACGCTCTATAATCTAGTTCGAAAGACATCGGTGATGAAGCCTTTTGTGATTTTTTTTTATCTCAAAAAGGTTTTAGACAATTGTAAGGATACAGTATTCAAAGCTTCCGTAATATTTTCCATTCAATACATGAAATTCTTACTGAATTTTCCTTTTTTTTTTTCCTTGTTTAGTACTGTACGGAGTGGTACTCTGCTTGAACGAACTCACCCGCAATTCCGGGTGAATTCGTGCACACGAATACATCTCATTAAAAACGATATTAAGAGAGAAAAATAAGGTTTTAAATAATTCAGTTTGTAGTTATAACTAGTTGAATACCTATAGATTCGAGTTAGAACGAACTTGTATCCCTAATAGTTAAGATTCTATACGCCTTGAAAAGAAAAATGTACGAACTCACCCGGTTCTCCCCTACAGTAGATTTCATCTGAATAACTTCTAACCACTTAGAATAGGAATCAACAACAATAAGCCACATGTACTCCATAAATGGACCTGCAAAATCAATATGAACTCTCTGCCAACACTTAACAAATGGTTCCCAACTGTGCAAAGAAATCTTACTGTTATTGTGCATATTTTCATTACAGGCATCCCCCGCTTTAGTTACCAAATCACGACTCAGTTTAGTTAGCAAATCGTAACTAAAGCGAATAAAAGTAACAAGAAATTTATAAATGTCACTCCTCGAATATATATATATATCTCATTTTCTATGAGTTATAGAAAGAAAATTTGTTTTAGAGTTATTAATTAGAGTAATATTACGCATATAAGCATAATAATAATAATATACAGTCTTTCATTGTTTGTGACTGTGATGAAAAACTTTAAAGTCGTGCATTTATTAAATGTTTTAAAATCCATCCATAGCTTAACTCTCACTCAGTATAGGTGAGTAATTAATAGATACTTAGATTTCTATAATTATTGTGCTACTTTTAACAAACTGCAATTTTATGCTCTATGAAATATTTTTTGGTAGTAGGGTACTATAAGCTCCAAGTTATTGATTGGTTCTACAATTTCGGACACGTCAGAAAAGAAAATATTATAATAATATTTAACTTCTATTCTAATTGGTATAATGGATACCAATTGAAATAAAAGTTAAATAATGATTATTATATAAAGATTTTTATGTGTTCGAAAATATGGAACCATGCGATAACACAGAACTTACCCTAAAATGGGACATGTTGAATTTCTGAACCAATTGCTTCTAATAACCTCACCTGGATTATAATTTTGATGTTTTTTAGTTACTGTGAAATAATCACAGAAAATTGTCTCCGTTTTCTATGTCTACGAACGGTTCTTATTTCGAATCATGACTCGAAATAAGGACCATTTTTACTAAAGCGATTGTACTTAAAGCGAGGCATGCCTGTACAAGAAACGCATCCCCTAACTAAGGCTTCTATTTCAGTTGAAATACCTGGCAACCGTGACAAAGACTTCATTTTTATCATTCCAGGATGCGCCTCGTGCAATAACTCCAAAATTTGCCTACGAAAACCCAAAGGAATAATTATTCTATTATCCAAAAATAAACAATCACAATGCATGGTAATTTCTGTCTGCCTATTTTTAAATGGAATCAAAAAAGTTATAACCTAACAGGGCCATCCCTTTTTTACATAATATTTCACTAAACTTCAAATTGAATCACTTTTTATTGCCTCAGCTATTACAGTCTGATCCAGGGGTACTAATCCCAACTGTTCACCATATATACTTTTAACAAAGCTCTCGCCTACATTAAATGAGGAATCTGTTGTAGGTCAAACTACTGATACAAACTATCTGCATTACCGTGAGCTTCCGATCGCTTGTATTCAAATTCATAATTGTACCCTGACAGCAATATTGCCCATCTTTGCAATCTAGCTGCAGCAATAACTGGAATATCATCCTTTGGACCAAATATTTTCAACAGAGGTTTATGATCGGTAATGAGTTTAAACTGGTTAGCGTACAGATACTGATGAAACTTTTTTAACCCAAAAATAATACTTAATGTTTCCTTTTCAATTTGTGAACAACCCTTTTCACTTACTGACGAAGATTTCGAAGCATAAGCAATCGGGCGCTCACTCCCATCTTCTAAATAATGGAACAACACTACACCTAAACCAACAGAGCTAGCATCACATGACAAACCAATAGGTTTGTTGTTATCTAAATGACATAATACGGGAATATTTACTAAAGTTTCTTTTAACTTCAAAAAACTATTTTGACACTTTTCTGACCAATTATATTTAACAGAAGACCTCAATAAGTCATACAAAAATTTACAAGAATCAGCTAACTTAGGTAAAAATTTACCGTAATAATTAATTAGCCCAATAAATGACCTCAACTCAGACAAATTTTCAGGGATTTTCATATTTAATACTGCATTCACTTTATCAACATTGGTATGCAAACCCTCAGCATCAACAATATGTCCTAAATAGCTGACACGTCCCAGCTAACCATATCCTCTCTGTCCCGCGTGGGACAGGGGATATCAGACGTATGCAGACGTCTGAAATCCCACGTCTTTCCAACGTCTGAAATCCCACTCACGTCCCACGTCTTACACAAGCGGGATGTCCCTCGTCTGTCCCACGTCTTAAATCCCACGTCTTTCCCACGCGGGATGTCCCTCTCTGTCCCACGCGGGATGTACCTCTCTGTCCCACGTCTGTTCCACGTGGGATGTCCCTCTCTGTCCCACGTGGGATATCCCTCTCTGTCCCACGCGGGATGTCATTCTCTGTCCCACGTCTGTCCCACGTGGGATGTCCCTCTCTGTCCCACGCGGGATATCCCTCTCTGTCCCACGTGGGATGTCCCTCTCTGTCCCACGCGGGATGTCCCTCTCTGTGCCACGTCTGTCCCACGCGAGATGTCACTCTCTGTCCCTCGTCTGTTTTACGCGGGAAAAAGTACGCGGGATGTCCCTCTCTGTCCCACGTCTGTCCCACGCGGGATGTCCCTCTCTGTCCCACGCGGGATGTCCCTCTCTGTCCCACGTCTGTCCCATGTGGGATGTCCCTCTCTGTCCCACGCGGGATATCCCTCTCTGTCCCACGTCTGTCCCACGCGGGATGTCCCTCTCTGTCCCTCGTCTGTTTTACGCGGGAAAAAGTTATACCAAAAAGGTATATCTATCTCAAGCTTTATTTACGTATCATAACTAGGTAGGTATTCATAAACAGATGTAGGTATCTACTATCTAGGTAGGCATTGATGAATAATACTAGGTAGTAGGTAAGTAGGTACGGATTGATGAACACTACCTAGTAGGTATACTAGGTAGGTAGGTATTGGTACTGGTAGGTATCTAGGTAGGTATTGTCAAACAGTTATAGGTAACTAGATAAGCATTGATAAACACTAGTAGATAACTAGGTAGGCATTGACAAACAGTTGTAGGTAACTAGGTAGGTATTGATGAATACTAGTATTTAACTAGGACCTATATTGGTTTTTATATACAGTTGTAGGCCACTAGGTAGGCAATGTTAAACACAAGAAGGTAACTAATTAGGTATTGATAAGCAGATGTAGGCAACTAGGTAGGCATTGATAAACACCAGTAGGTAATTAGGTAGGTATTGACAAACAGTAATGTAGGTAACTAAGTAGGTACTGATAAATACTACGTAATAGGCAAGTAGTGATAACCACCAGTAGGTACAGATTGGTGGTTATCACTTGTAGGTTACTAGGTAGTTATAAATAAACTCTAGTAAGTAACTAGATAGGTATAAGGTAGTGATATCACCAGAAGGTAACTATAGGTAATATTAATTAACAGTTAAAGGTAATTAGGTAGTTAATAACATTAATTAACATTATCATTACAAAAATTAATAAATAACTTTATACACATTCTTATCATTTACATTAAAAAATAAAAGATACCAAAATGTAGAATATTAAATTATATTTATTTAAAATAATTTTAAGAAGCACGCAAGTAATCAAGTTGGATAAAGATCATTTTAATACTACTTCTACCATGTCCAGGATGGCTGAGAGGTAGCGACGCAGGCTTCAATAGTACAATACACTAGAGTCCTGAGTTCGATTCCCGAGATAACCACTACAATTCTTTCTCTATTTCTTCTCATTTAATTTGTATATAACAATATGTAATAATAAAATAAATGATATACAGCCAAATGTACATATACACTATATGCAATATGGTTAGAAATTGCAATAATAATTAATATGATCTTTTTTTATTTCTTATACATATTTATATACCCCAATTAACCGAAGTAGTTTGAACCAAAAGAGAGATATGTCCCCCTTGCAGAGGGGGACATTCACACTCTGTCCCACGTCTTGCAGAGGGGGACATCTGCACACTGTCCCACGTCTTGCAGAGGGGGACATCCGCACTCTGTCCCACGTCTTGCAGAGGGGGACATCCGCACTCTGTCCCACGTCTTGCAGAGGGGGACATCCACACTCTGTCCCACGTCTTGCAGAGGGGGATATTCCCACTCTCTCCCACGTCTTGAATACTCACTCTGTCCCACGTGGGTCCCACGTCTTATTTCCCTCTTCCCTCTATAGCGAGGGACATCCGCACTCTGTCCCACGTGGGTCCCACGTCTTGAATCCCTCTATAGCGAGGGACATCCACACTCTGTCCCACGTGGGTCCCACGTCTTGAAAACGGAGTGGGGTAAGACGTGGGACAGGTGGATGTCCCCCTCTGTCAGAGGGGGACAAGACGTGGGATCAGACGTCTTGCAGAGGGGGACCCCTGTGCAAATGAAGAGGGTTAGACTTCTGCAAGACGTCTGATGTCCCCCGCCCCACGTCTTGCCCCACGTCTTAAATCCCTCTATAGCGAGGGGTATCAGACGTCTTAAGACGTGGGACAAAAAGCTTTTGGTTAGCTGGGGTGGTTCCATGAACATACATTTATTTAACTTCAAAATAAACCCCCTCTCTCTAAATCTATCTAACACTCTTTCTAAATTCCTAATGTGCTCTTGGTCATTTATACCCGTTAAAATTACTCCATCTAAACCCTGCAAAACAGTATCCATAGTCTTTTGGAAAAATGCAGGTGCACAAGAAATCCCGAAACAAAGACGATTATATTGATATAAACCTTTGTGAGTATTAATAACACAATCCTCTGATAATTCTACTTGCAAATATGCATCCGATAAATCAAGAGTAGTGAACTTTACACCTCCAGATAGACAAGCAAATAAATCCTCAATTCTCGGAATAGGATATTTATCAATTTTGACTCGCTGATTAACACATACGTTAAAATCTGGCGGCAATCTGCACACATTCTAAGAGCGCCATTTGGTTTTAATACATTTACTGTAGGGGCAGCCTAGTCAGAATAATCTAGTTTGCTCAATACGCCTAATCTTTCCAAACGATCTATTCCTGAACTAACTTCATCCTTCAATGCATAAGCCACAGGTCTAGTTTTTCGAGCATAGATTATCTACCATAGAAATTACTGCTTTAACATCAGATATTTTGCCTAACTAATCCTCAAACAACATTGAATTCCTATCTAACTAAGATTTCAAAATTTGGTTTTCATCAATTCTATTCACTTTAAATATTGACCATAGCTAATGGAATATTATTCAATTTCAGATTATTTTGATAGGGCTATTTGACGATCTAATCTCATATACTGACACTAGAAAATGAAGCTCCTCCTCCTTTTCACACCTGTTACGATTATACTCCACCCCTCTGTGCGAGGTTTGCTTCTCGTCATAGTACTCCTCATCTTGTAGTCTCTGCATCCTCCCACTATTCAGAGTAATTACTATAGTTCCTCCTAACAGTATTATTCATTTCAGGGCATACTCTTGTAACATGACCTCGCTAAAGGTGGGATTCCAATGCGGCGGTTGAAGCGGCAAGAGCCACACTGCTCGAGCCATACGGCTGCAGACGCGTGGCTCTAGCCACTGATATGAATTCCAATGCTACGGCTGTAGCCGCTCTACAAGCGTCAATTTCACTGTTCTTATGATGGCAGAAGCACACGGTGAGGACCTCCTTCTTTTATACCTCATAGATAGAGGAAGAAAATTAAGAAGATTCTTTGTTAATGCTTTGTTAATATATTTACTTTTTAAATCATTACTAAATACAATTAAAATAAACAAAACTCAATATCGAGTTCCGTTGATTAGTTAATATTCAAGTGCATCATAAATACATCAGTTTACCCGCAAATAGGTACAATTTTCTATGAGCTGGGAGATAAGTAGGCGTTTTCTATGAAATATATTTTCAAAGGAAGACTAATGTATATTTACGAGAGCGAAAACTTAGAAGACATAAATGCAAAGATCTGTCAGAAATATTATTAATAAAACTTAATGCATGTGATTGTAGGTACAAACAATGATAGTACAAACTATATTCAAAATTACTTGAAGCTATATCTACTGTGTTAAAACAATTTACCTATCTACCTAGGTATTGAGTGAAATACATTAATAAAGTAATTAAACAATGGAAAATGACAAAGAAAATACGGTTAGTTTCGATCTATCTTGATTATTACTATATATTAGGTATCTATAATAATTTACATGAAGGTTGAGGTCTAGACCACAGAACATTGAATAAGAAGAAGCTCAGATCGAACGTGTACACATGGTGTACACAGTCGTAAAATTTCAACCAATCACGTCCATTGATCGCTGACGTCACTATAAACACTCTCTCGAAAACAGTTTGAACGTGTATTCTACCTCAGCTCATTATCTTGGCTGGGAGTCATATCTTCCTACCAAATTATGTACACGATTATCTATATTCTATAGCCCAGCTACTAAGCAATAATAAACTAATCTTCTTTGCACAAATTGACACCATTTCGGTTGTAATACGCATTCAAAATACGGACTCAAACAGAACTGGTGAAACGAAGCCTCTGATTGGCTGAGTGACTCTAGTTTAAGTGACGTCACTGTAAACGGCACTCAAGAGTAATATAATGGGATCTACACTTCTTCTATTCAATGTTCTGTGGTCTAGACTTTTGTTTTTTGAGGTGAGATGTGGAACGAATGTAACACCTATGTCTGGCTCAATTTAATAGACTAGCACTCAGGCCATGACTCTGGCCAACGCGATTCTGCTTTGGTTATCATTTTCGCTCTAGAATTAATTAAAATAGCTAAATTGAGAACGAATATTCTTTTCTGATCATTTTAGTCTTGTGATTATTTATTTATTTTATATGAATTTAAAGATGAATGATAGGAAACTTATATATTGTTTATGCCTATGGAAAGCTCAAAGTTGTATTTCAAATAAAAACTACTCAAATATTTTGACGTAAGTGAATAATAATCTATTAATTATGCGAAATAAATAGGGTGAGTTACGAAATATCGGACAGTTTCACATATAAGAAATCACCCTATATAGTATATACTAATACACAGTGTGTCTTTGTCTGTTGGTTGGTTGCAAGAAAAATGTCACGCTTTAACATTTAATGTATAGAAAATGAATTACATATATGTTTCGAACACAAATATTTTCTGACAAAAAATTTTTTGACAAAAATTACATACATTTCATACAGAAATATTTTAGATATAGTTTTTAACAAATATTCTTTAACTAAATGAATATTCGTTAACAAATTTTTGTAACTTATTTTTCAAGTAGGTATATTTTTTTATAATCAGTTTTTTAAATTTATTCTTTAGATATATATTTTTTTATTTTATATAATATTCTACATACACTTTTTTACCAAACATTTTTTTTAACATAATTATTCTAGGTATATATTTTTTTCAATTTATTTATATATTTTTTACTATTGATAACCCACTATTTTTAATGGCAATTACACTAGTATTAGATAATTAACATTTTTAACATAAAAAATGTGACCTGATACACGGGATTATATTGATACTAGTGTAATTCCCATTCAAATTAATAGATTATCAATGAAAATATATACATATCTAGAAAATATACTTCAAAAATTGTACGTAGAAAAATTATGTGTAAGAAAATTTATGCATAGAACAATATATATGTAAAAAAACATTATGTAAAATAATTATGTTAAAAAAATGTTTGTTGAAAAAGTGTATGTAGAATATTATATAAAATAAATAAAAAATATATCTAAAGAATATATTTAAAATTTGAATTATAAAAAAATATATTTAAAAAATGTTTTAAAATTTGTTAACGAATATTAATTTTGTTAAAGAATATTTGTTAAAAACTGTATCTAAAAATTTACTGTATAAAAATGTATGTAATTTGTGTCGGAAAATATTTGTGTTCGAAACATATATGTAATTCATTTTCTATACATTAAATGTTACAGCGTGACATTTTTCTTGCAACCAACCAACAGAAAAAGACACACTGTATATATTATAGTATATAGGGTGATGATTTATTTTTTTATTTTAATGGAAAGGTACACTTCTATCGGATTATACTATTGAAAACCCGTTATTTTAAACGGGAATTACACTATAGTAGAAAAATGGAGGGAAAATAGCAGTGTGATAAATGACATTCTACTCATATTTAATCAACAGCCAACTTTGTCCGTTATCACATTTTACTTATTTGCCTTCGAAATATTAAAAGCTAGCTGCAAAAATTACTACTAGCCGCAAGACTGTGGCGGCTGGACTGCTCCAAGAGCAGTACAGTCGTACCGGATCGAGCCTCTTGCCTAGAGCCGCTTCGGCCGTACGGCTGTAGAAGCTCCATTGGAAAGGGGTACATGGGATATATCGGATAGCAGTCCAAAAGGAGAGCCGAGTGAATCGAGCCGCGCATCTCCAGCCGCTTCAGTCGTCGCATTGGAATTCGACAAGGTGGAGCAGCTCTACAAACGTCACTTTGAAGTACTTTTTTCAATTGCTAATTATTTTATTAGAGTTAAGTAATTTATTTAGTATTAGTTAATTAATTTTTTAGTATTAATTTATTTATTAGTATTAATTAATTTATTAGTATTAATTTATTTATTAGTATTAATTATTTTTTTAGTATTAATTAATTTATTTGTATAAATTTATTTATTTTGAATAAATTTATTTATTTTGTATAAATTTATTTATTAGGTATTAAATAATTTATTAATAAATGAATTAATATTTAATTAATTTATTAATATTAGGTAATCGATTTATTAATATTAATTCATTTATTAATATTAATTCATTTAATAACATTAATTCATTTAATAACATTAATTAATTAATTAATTGTTATTAATATAATTATTAAAAATAATTCATTTAATAATAATTATTTATTTATTAATATTTATTCATTTATAAATATTAATTAATTTATTAATATTGAATGGAAACAGTACCAAAGATACCTAAATTAACAGCAAACTTTGTCTGCTATCACGCTTCACTTATTTACCCTCCAAATAATAAAGGGAGCTGTAAAAATGACTACTAGCCTCAGCGGATGGACTGCTCCTGGAGCGACTCTAGCCTTAGTTGCTGGAGCCTCTGGCCTAGAGCCACTTCGGCCGTACGGCTGTAGAAGCTCCATTGGAAAGGGGTACATGTGATATATCGGATAGCAGTCCAAAACGAGAGCCGAGCGGCTTGAAACGCATGGCTCTTGCCGCTTCAGCCGCCGCATTGGAATCACACCTTAAGAAAAACTGAAACAACTCGAATTTCTAAATTTGCACGTCTTGCGCAAGGGATTATCACCACATGAATAGCACTTCATCGGTCGGTTTCGCACATCTTTGACTGCATTAACATGGAAGCTCTCATGTTTTGGTTGAATTTCAGTGTTCATTTGTTTCGTTTCCCTGTCCGCCGTCTCCCATGACATCGCAATGTCTAAAGTTACTTTTATGGTTAACCTCTTCTCCAAGAGAAGACGCTTTTGTATCTTATCATCATACAGACCACATATAAAACGATCACGAAGTGCCTGCTCTAAAAAATCACCGAAGTCACAATCCTTACTCATCTTCTTCAGCTCTGAATGGAATTCTTGAACTGACTCTCCACATAATTGGTCCCATTTATTGAACCTAAAACGTTCAAATATTATTATTGGCTCCGGTTCATAATAAGAAGATAGCAACTTAGTAATTTCTGTGTATTTCTTTTTAGACCGCAGATCTGGAAGTGCCAAATTTTTCACAACAGTATATACTTCTGAGCCAATACTTGTCAAAAGCATGGCAACTTTTTTTCGGTCGTTAGAGACATCGTTAACGATGAAAAATTCTTCCACTCTCTCCAAATAATTTGAAAGTTTTTCCTCACTGGCGCAGAAAATTGACAGCTGCCCAAAATACCCAGTAGCTATCCTTGTCGCCAATGAAGAGTATAGTGAAAACTAATACGACTGTATAGGTTTTATTAGCAAAGACAATGATTAGGTGACAAGGGTTGGGTAGTAACTAAATGACATGAATGAAAGCTATAGTGATGTAAGTACATGATAGTAGTAGAGTCTAGCAACACACACATGCTGTATCACCTACCGGTTACATAACAAAATAACATATATAACAAAACTAACTAGAATGATATCACATTTTCTGTTGACTAGAAAAAAATTAAATAAAAAACAAAAGAAATTGTCCCATTGTATACCAGCACTGGTGAACAATGGGACAAGCCCTGGTGAACGATGGGAGAGTTCATTTAATTATCATATTGTTGAGGTTATAGTCGAATTTCAAGTTCGAATTATCTCTTAATGTTGTCCCACACTTAGTTGGTTCATACATACAATATCAGTTTAATTACCTCTAGCTTTACCGATTCCATGTCAGGAATATTTGAAAAATAAGATTCATTGCACTTGAATCTTCGCCTTACATCTATATCTCATATTCATCTTTTTCATCCTTTGACTTAGTAAATTACACCAACAGAATAGGTTTTAGAAGTCTCATCAAACTCTACAAGAACATAAAATTTCATTTCCAACGTTTTCCGTACAGATTTAAGTTCATCAAGTGAGCATATCTTCGTCCATTTCTTCAGACGAATGGATCACTTAGATTAAGAGTTCTGTACCAAACTAAGAACAAGAGTTTACAGGCCATCCACGGATACTTTATGAAGTGATTTGGAAGGCCTTATTTTTTTTGTGGCACCATCAATAAGCTCTTCTTTCTCTGGTGTATCTGATTCATTCATGCTGCGTCTTTTTCTTTTATTATGAAAAATTTGTTTTATATGCTGTGCTTTGTGATGACCTCAGATTGCTAAAGTCTTTGAACCTGGTCAAAAGTCCCGCTTCAGCTTGAAGTTCTGTTTCTACAAGAAGCCCTGAAGCTACAGTTCACGTTATTGTATCAAAAATAGATATTTATTGATTCATTTGGAATAACTAGACAGTTTGGTTGACAATATGTTACTGTCCCATTGTTAACCAAATTTGCTGTCCCAAAGATCACATTACGCCATTTTGAAAGCATATGAGTATAGTGGTTCAACTACAAAAGTACAAAGGCAATCCTTTCATATGATCATATTTTACATACTATTCAACATTTTTGAAAAAGGCCGTAAGTATAATACGTTAAATTAACAAATTTATAACAATTGAAACAAAGTACGAAAAATTTAGTTTTCCCACCTGTAATACATGTTTTCGCTTTTAATCAGAACTGACTGCACCCCAACCGCTGAATGCAATGCGAGTAATTGAACAGTAGTGTGCCTAATTTACCACTAAGAAGTTGTTAAAAATTACCCTCAAATAAAAAAGTTATTGGGCTTGTCCCATTGTTCCTAGTGTCCCATTGATGACCAGCTTCTCCTATTTTTTGGTAATCAGTCTTAAGATACTACTCCGCCCATAGTAACCTAGTGTGTGTGTATCCAGTGGGTGGGTTTTCCACACATACACTCTTAAAAATTGCATCACTAGTTTCCAATGGTTTCCTCTTCAGTTCTCTCTTGATGATGGCCAGTTATGTCTCGTAGCTATTTTGTATTTTCTCCTATCCTTGCGTGTAATCCTTTTTCATTGGATCAACAATTAATTCAATTTATACAATCTACACTGGACGAGGCCGTAAATATAATAGATTCAATTTTACAGCATATACAGTATGGGCCACAAAAATGTCGCCGCTTTTTCAAATACTTATAAATCGTTAGCCAATGGACGAAAAAACTGTATCTTGGTCTCCTTTTCTCCGCCTCTAATTGTTCTATTAACAAGTAAAAACAATTTTGAACTGATGGACATAATTTAGGAGCAGGTGAGCAAAGAGTGAGGGTGATTATTTTTGTCATTGCGCGAAGGTTATCTCTAGAGCTAGCACTGTGATTTTATTTACTAAAAGGCAGTGAATAAAAATGAAAAAAATATAATGGTAGACATTTTAATACAGGATGCTTAAAGGGACAGTTCAGTCAAATTTTGTTTTCTTAATATTAATGTTGAACGATCACTTAGTAAGAATAAAGCATTCTTGTAGAATTAAACGGTTGAAAAAAATATAATAAGCGATATATATCATATTTTATAAATTCGATTTAGTTCCTTCGTCCACCTAAAGATGGCGCCACCACTCTGTACTCTTAGTTTACATTTTACAGCTGATATCATGTAAACAATTTTTCTATCAACAGTATTAACAGGTAATTTATGAAGAGATGGTTTTCTTTCAAAACTAAATCTAGTTTTCAATTTCACAAATTCTTTTCACCATTTTCAAACATATAATAACCGATTCAAGTCTGGGACTGGTTATCATTTTGTTTACGTACTATAATGATTAGTACGTGGGTCCACCACAGTCCACAGATGGCGCCACTAATTTATAATATACTTTTTATATAAACATTTCTAAAATCAACGAATATTCTAATGTTAAATATATAAATATACTAAATCGATTTAGGACCAATTTGGCGATAGTTTGATTTTGACTGAACTGCCCCTTTAAACTGCTTCCTAGGAAACTATCTGAAAATATAACAACTTCAGTTACATTTTGATTCCATCGAAGTTTTCACTATGAATATTCGTTCTTTGCTTGTTCATTGCATGGTTGAGGCCCAATTTACACTTGCATTTTTAACATCGCGGAAAAAAGTTCTTCTTAAAATGTGTTTACACTTGCGTTTTTTTATCGCTGAAGTAAAAATTTAATGTTATTCTTCCATCAGCGATAAGAAACGCAAGTGTTAACACATTTTAAGAAGGACTTTTTTTCCGCGCTGTTAAAAATGCAAGTGTGAAACTGGCCTTAACCATGCATGCAATGAACAAGCGAAGAATGAATATTCATAGTTAAAACTTCAATGAGATCAAAATGTCACTGAAGTTGTTTTATTTCCAAATAGTTTCAGAGGAAGAAGTTTAAGCACCCTGTATTATAATATTTACCATTATATTTTTTTCCTTTTATTCACTGCCTTTTAGTAAGTAAAGTCACAGAGTTAGCTCTAAGAATAACCTTCGCGCAATGACAAAAATAATCACGCTCACTCTTTGCTTACCTGTTCTTAAACTATGACCATCGGTTCAAAATTGTTTTTACCTGTTAATAGTACAATTAGAGGCGGATAAAAAGAGACCAAGATACAGTTTTTTCGTCCATTGGCTACCGATTTACAAGTATTTAAGAAAGCGGAAACATTTTTGTGGCCCATACTGTATGATAAAGTTTTGAAAAGTAGCGCAGTTTCGCTGCCGCTACATTCTGCTTTAGCGCCAACGGCAGCACCGCTGCTTTTCTGAAATGTATAGCGGTAGCGCCGTTACATTATCATGCATAAAGTGGCAGCGCCGCTGCTTTTCAAAGTAGCGCTGCCCACCTCTGGTAGTATATAGTAGCTATACATATACAATTGAAAATATAGAATACATGAAAATTAATTCTCACTAGATAAACAAACTTATTTTATGGAAATTAAATATTATTTTGAACTGTATTTAAATGCATTAATGGGTATTAATTGTTTATTTATAGTGATAGGTGATGTGTTCCAGAACACAGGGGAGCTGAAAAAACGGAATGTTCCATTAGACGTTTTGTACGATAAATTTGAAGGATAACTTAAATCACTCGTGAGTTATCAAGCGAATACCATGCAGTGAGTAACTGAAGTACGAAATCCTTCTTTCGTCCGTATTTCTGGATAAGTTGATGTGGTTATCATTTGAAATATATTTTAATAACCAATCTAGAAAATAAATCTTCCAAATGATCATTTTTTCAATCAATACTATCTCAATACTTTAGGTTTATTAGTTTATATTTTATGAATAAATTAAATAGTTCTGTTGTTTTGAATGAAACCTTTACAATATAATTCCGTGGCGCCACCTTGCGGGTCACATGAATAACAGTGAATGCAGTCTCGTGTTTGTTACCTTTTCTCACACGTATTTCAAACAAACGAACGTGAATTTTGAATTTATTAACTCTACTGAATTTGTTTTCGCTGTATAAATTGATGATATCTATTACTAATAGTTTGAAAGATATTTCTTACAACTACTTACAAATAAAACTTACAACTACTTGCACATAAGACTTACAACTACTTACACATAAAACTTACAACTACTTGCACATAAGACTTACAACTACAACCGTATACTTACAAATAGAACTACAAATCTTGTAAGAAAATTTCACCTCTAGAAAATCGGTGCGCGGAAGATTCCACTTAGGAAAATTCCACTGCGGAAATTTCCACTCAGAAAATTCCACTGAGGAAAATTCCACTAAACAAAATTCAATATTAAATTGTATTGTATTTATTATTTTTTATTATAAATTGTAAATATATTTTAATTATTGTAATTTGTATTTGTTTGAAATCGTATATAGTTGTAAATGTAATTATTTATTATAGGTTGTATTCATTATTTAAAAAAAACAATACTGTTTCGTCCAAAAGGTTAAATGACAGTCCAAAATATATACTGATAGATCTGTTCCTGTAACTTGATAGCTAGGAAACGTTACCTTCATTCATATAATTATCTTGATCTGTTCAATGTTAATCTAGCAGAGTGTAGGATAGTGTCTTGAGCTAATGTTTTAGTTAATCTTAACCATCTATTTAATGCAGATAATGTATTTGAACTATAAATGTGTGAAGCAACTTCTATTCTTATATTATATTAGTTTGTCTGTGTTTAATCAAAAATATAATTGTACTGTTTTTTCATAATTTTTACAGCAAGACCTCAAATTAGACCAGAGTTACGTTCCACTTTCGTATCGTATAACATATATTTTTATTTGCCCCTACTTAAAACTCAAACTTACATTCCAAATGAAAATTTGCGGAACAAGAAGCTAAATAAAAAAAAAATTTAAAGTAGAATTACCTTCATTTCAATTGGAATACATTTTTCTTAGGTACAAAGAAAACGTACATTAAGAAAATTTATATAATGATATTCAATTACATTTTATTAAACCACTTAAAAAGAAACACTGTTATGAATATCACTAAAAGGTTATATAATATGAACATTACAATTTCTATAGTATTGTTTTAGAAAATAAGCAGTACAATTTATATATTTATTTATATTTAGTAAAATCTTCCTCAGTGGAAATTTCCCAGTGGAATCTTCCGCAGTGTAACTTTCCTTAGTGGAATTTTCCTAAAACCAGAAAATCTTAGGAACTTTGAACCCTTGGACGGGCCTCTAAAAGTTGAGAGATTGAGGGAAAAGTCGCTAGATTTCGATCACAATGCACTCCGGATGAACCTGACAGACCGGAATGATTTAATTGGACGTCGATGTTGCTACATTTTCTCGGGTAAATTTCCCTAATTGATTGCTACAAGGAATTGAAAAGAAATTGAGAGTTGATTGAAGCTAAATCTTGCTTCAAGATTCGACAATAGAGTTATTTTGGAATATTTCCGATGAATCAATAATATAAAAATTTAAGTTTATATTTTCTACTGAATTTTCAAGGAAATATTCTAATCGTTGTTATAGTAGATATTCAATAACAAATCTATATATTACATTCAATTAATGTTCTCAGCTTCTCCTCAATATTAAGTAATCTGTAACTGATAAATAACTAAAATAACTAAATGTAACTATAGTTAATGAATGATACTGCTTGTTATTTTGTAAGCTATTTATTTATTATATTAACTCTTTATTATTATAGTGACCATATTTAGTCATTCAAATTGAGTATGAAAATCTGCTTCTTGAAAAATGAAGGGATAATGCGTTGTTCTATTTATCAATATCCAGATTCAGTATTGAAATACACATACACAGTACTACACACCACACACACTATTACACACCACACACACCGTTACACACCACACGCATTATTACACACCACACACACTATTACACACCACACACACTATTACACACCACACACACTACTACACACCACACACACTATTACACACCACACACACTATTACACACCACACACACTACTACACACCACACACACACTATTACACACCACACACACTATTACACACCACACTCACTACTACACACCACACACACACTATTACACACCACACACACGTTCATCTAAGACAGTTCTATTCCACGCTATAATTATGTGTTATCTCTGCCCCTCATCACACTATTCCTATACTGTTGATCGAATTAGCAAAGGGGATACGCATCATTTGGTGCGTAATTTCTTGATAAGGTGCCAAGACTCCATGTCTCATTTATTTCTCTACGCATTGCTATGTATGCAGTACATATAACTAAAGGATGAGATATGTAAGGAAATTTCAAAGGAATACACGTGGTGAACCGAAGCAAGTGAGTGATTCTATACCATTTTAGTTGTAACAAATTATTAACATAGTATAATTCAGATTTAAAATTTTCAATTTTATGATCGTATACGTTCATAAACTAATGGAATATGAATGAACAAAAATGAAATCATCTGAAAATTAAATTATTGATAGATAATTATTGTTCAATATAGGAGCTCAGACTTGTTTATTGAGGGCAAAGTACATTATATTTTACATTGTTTGTTCATAGATTCAATGAACTAACGCAAGATCTACATATTTTCATAATTTTAAACTTGAGTATAGAAATGCTTGCAAATTTCGACAGCCAGAGATATTGGTAGACTTGAACAAATTGAATATCTGTATAATTAGTATATTGTATGTAAGTTATACTGTTGTCGAGGGATTGATTTCGTTCGTTAAAAAATATTTACACGAATCAATATAAGATTTCTATTAATAGATAGCCATTGTAGAAGTTTAGAAAATTTATAATTGAAAGAAAAGTTCATAAATCAAAATTCTTTTCTCAATCCAGAGCAATCTATTCAAAAACCTTAATTCGTCGAAATTCCAATTGATCATAAACCCCTAAATTTCAACCTTTTCGAATTTCCAGTAACACAAACGTTGCAGCATCACTCTCAAACATGTCTAAGAACTCAAAGTCCTAACATATGATTCTCCAATGGCGAAGTAATTCACCCAATAATCCCCACAGTCTCCGTACAATCGGAGTCTGGATCAACATTCAGGACGCATCCATCAAGGCGACGGTTTCTGTCGTCAGTGTCACCGTATGTTCTGACTCAATATCCGGTCTGTCGGACATGCTCTTTGCTTCTTACTTACCTCCTGAATATCAATCTAAAGTTTTAGAAAAGAATTCGCATTATATACGACCTTATATAGCTTGTGAGCACACAAAATCCTGCTATTGTTTGTCTTAATTTATAATTTCATTAAATTTTTACACTTCACATTAACATCAGAATTATAATAACTTTGGATTTTGTATAGAATTAGACTCTTTTTCTCTCTAATCCTTTTTAATTTTTGATTAATGAACTAGAATAGAGTTCATTTTCATTTTTGCTTTTCCACGATTAAATTTGGAACCGATATTAATAAAACTATTTATTGCATGGAAATATATTTCAAAAATATGAAAGGCCGTATCCATATATGCATTGTTATGTATTATTTTAAAAACTTTCTGTACAGCAAGTCATGTCATTAAACAAGAAATAGGTACCTATATGTTTTTAATTGGTACAAACGAAATATATGAAATAAGAAAAGAAGTATATTACTGAATTTCACAGATTTAATGAGAATTTCAAGTGTAATAATTGATTAAATTCAAACCAAGAATTCGTCATAGAATTATTAATTTAACATTTATTCAAGATATATAATACCGAACAACAGTATGGATGATTTTATAATCAATTAGCTCAACATTACCTGATCTGACAATTGGCTCCGCTTCATCAATTCGAGCAATGGTCTCAGCAAATCACTGTAATTAAGCCACTAATTCACAGATGATTTGGCATCCCTTGATGGGAAACTTGGCCGCAATCCTCTCCAAGAAATCAGAAGCAGTCTTCCGCTTCTAGCAATTATATAAAGCACATTTCTCCCAGAATAATCTTAAGAAGCTAAGAATGTGATATAAGTTCACCAAAAGAGTGAGAAAGTGGAGGTTATAATAAGCGGGAAATCTTTTTTGGCGGGAGATTTAGCGCGCGAAGCAATTATGGTTCAGACATTCCTGGTGATCAGAGATGCAAATGAGGTGCCATCAGAGTGCTGGAGTCAAAGCTATTCTCTAGTTATGACATTGAAATTTAGTAATGCTCTTCGAATAAAGCTAGCTCGTGCAAATCATTGTATAATTTACTAAAACATTTAAATAGATTCGTAGAAAAACTGATATATATTTTAGTAATAATATTTATACTTTTCTTTTTAGCTATTGCAAATGGCTTTTGCAAGAGAATTTTTTAGAGTGTCGGGTCCACTGCTTCAAGGAACTCAACCCATCACTCACAGTTTTTGAAAAAAATTATATTTCTGTAAATTTTTTCTTTACTTGTTTTTAATAGAAAAATAATTAAAATATAGTCGTTTTAAAGAACCAAAAAGAAAAAAGGAGCAATAAAAGATAACCGACCAGAAATGAAGCTGGTAAAGATAACGGACCAGAAACTAAGATTGTAAAGAAAACGGACCAGAAAATAAACTAGTAAAGTTAAAGGACCAGAATACTTTTTTTAGTTTTAAAAATATTTGCTTTAGTATTTTATAAAAATACAACCTTCTAAATGATATTTTTAATGATTATACATTAATTTTGCACATTTTATTGATTGAAAGAATTGATTAAAAAACGTGATCCATTTTGGAGTTGCGAAGACCGAGTAATAAAAAAAATGGAAAAAAGTTCTGCTTAAATCCTATTATGTGGTATATATGATTCCAAAATTATGTTCTTATTCCAATTTTTGGTCAAATATTAATAATTTAACCAAGTAAAGATAACGGACCAGAATTGAAGCTAGTAAAGATAACAATTTTTTTAAGTTTTATAGTTAAAATGTCTCTGTTTCGGCGCGATCCTCTAAAACTGAAATTAGTAATATTATAAAAAATGATAAACATGGTATAAAATTAAATGAAGGCAATTCATAATCCAAATTACAACAGTTTGACGCAAGCCACCCTTTCTCTTCCATTCACCCCACGAACAGCTCCTGGGTAGAGCTTCTGGGGTTCAATCTTTAGGTTAATTATCCCTAAATTCTTTCTAACGTCGCCCCATCTTGCTGAAAATAGATGGTAAAAATAGGTCATCCAACGAGGAAGAAATCCGGCGAAATCTCACTGGTACCGTAATGAAGAGCCTGCTTAATAGTGCCAATTTTGAAGTAAATGTATGCAAATCAGAATCAAACTGTTATGCTTCAGAATATCATAAATACGTTATTGAATAATATAGAATATTTATTGTTTCAAGATTCATCATGAAAGGAGTTTCATCAGATGAAGTTAAATGCACGTTACTTTTCAGTATGATTATCTTATAATGAGTATATAATTATGGTGAGAATGAGAAACCATATAAAACTAAGATAATTATATTAAATAAGTAATTATAGGTTAATTTCAATTAACGTTTGTCATTTTTCTAATTTAATTAAGGAGCGAATTTGATTAAATTCAAAATTATTAGTGATTAAACCTTTCCATGAAATTATATTTAAATTCTAATCTAATTATTAGAATAAATTATATTTATTCTAATAATAGAATAGGAATCTTTTTATCCCTTATATATTACTAATTGTGAATGTTCGAAGCAATTTCTACTCAGATAATTCATATTCCACTATATCTAACTGTTCCAAGCTTTTGGACAGTTCTGCATTTTCGATCAAATAGGAAAACACTCATAGAGTAATAATATTATATACTAGAGAGAGTTAGTTGTGCAGCGACTGCAGGACGCTTAAAACTTTATTTTGTTTCAGTCATAGAATTATGATAAACTACTCTTAAGAGAGGAAGTGTTGCAGCGATTGCAGGACGCTAAAGGTGGGATTCTAATGCGGCGGCTGAAGCTGCAAGAGCCACACTGTTCGAGCCATACGGCTACAGACGCGTGGCTCTAGCCACTGATATGATTTCCAATGCTACGGCTGTAGCCGCTCTACAAGCGTCAATTTCACTGTTCATATGATGGCAGAAGCACGTGAGGACCTCCTTCTTTTATACCTCATAGAGGAAAAAAAACGAAGAAGATTCTTTGTTTATGCTTTTTTAATATATTTACTTTTTAAATCATTACTAAATATAATTAAAATAAACAAAACTCAATATCAAGCTCCGCTGATTAGTTAATATTCAAGTGCATCATAAATATATCAGTCTACCAGCGAATAAGTACAATTATCTATGAGGTGGGAGATAAGTAGGCGTTTTCTATGAAATATCTTTTCAAGGGAAGATTAATGTACATTTACGAGAGAAAAAAACTTAGAAGACATATATGCAAAGAGCTGACAGAAATATCATTAATAAAACTTAATGCATGTGATTGTAGGTACAAACAATGATCAAAATTACTTAACCTATACCTAGGTACTGTGTTAAAACAATTTACCTATCTAGGTATTGAGTGAAATACATTAATTGAGTAACTAAGCAATGGAAAATGACAAAGAAAATACGGTTAGTTTCGATCTATCTTGATTATTACTATTTATTATGGATCTGAAATAACTTACATCAAGGTTGAGGTCTAGACTTTTGTTTTTTGAGGCGAGATGTGGAACGAATGTAGGTAGCACCTATGACTGGCTCAATTTAATAGACTAGCACTCTGTCCATGACTCTGGCCAACGCGACGCTGCTTTGGTTATCATTTTCGCTCTAGAATTAATTAAAATACCTTACTTGAGAACGAATATTTTTTTCTGATAATTTTCGTCTTGTGTTTATTTATTTATTTATTTTATAGATATTTAAAGATGAATGATAGGAAATTTATAGATTATTTATGCCTATGGAAAGAATAAATTTAAAAAACTGATTATAAAAAATTTACCTACTCAAAAAATAAGTTAAGAAAATTTGTTAACAAATATTAATTTTGTTAAAGAATATTTGTTAGATAATGTATCTAAAAATATTCTGTATAAAAAATGTATGTAATTTGTGTCAAAAAAATTTGTGTCAGAAAATATTTGTGTTCGAAACATATATGTAATTCATTTTCTATACATTAAATGTTAAAGCATGACATTTTTCTTGCAACCAACCTCAGACAAAGACAAACTGTGTATATATAGTATATATAGGGTGATGATTTATTTTTTATTTTAATGGAAAAGTACACTTCTATCGGATTATACTATTGAAAACCCGTCATTTTGAACGGGGAAATACACTATAGTAGAAAAATGGAGGGAAAATAGGGGTGTGATAGATCACATTCTACTCATATTTAATCAACAGCCAACTTTGTCCGTTATCACATTTTACTTATTTGCCTTCAAAATATTAAAAGATAGCTGCAAAAATTACTACTAGCCGCAATTAAGGCTGTGGCGGCTAGACTGCTCCTAGAGCAGTACAGTCGTACAGGATTGAGCCTCTGGCCTAGAGCCGCTTCAGCAGTACGGCTGTAGAAGCTCCATTGGAAAGGGGTACATGGGATATATCGGATAGCAGTCCAAAACGAGAGCCGAGTGAATCGAGCCGCTCCTCTCTAGCCGCCTCAGCCGCCGCATTGGAATTCGACAAGGTGGAGCAGCTCTACAAACGTCACTTTGAAGTACTTTTTTCAATTGCTTATTATTTTATTAGAATTAAGTAATTTATTTAGTATTAATTAATTAATTTTTTAGTATTAATTTATATATTTAGTATTAATTATTTTTTTAGTATTAATTTATTCATTTTGTATAAATTTATTTATTTTGAATAAATTTATTTATTTTGTATAAATTTATTTATTTTGTATAAATTTTTTTATTTTGTATAAATTTATTTATTAAGTATCAATTAATATTAATTACTTTATTAATAATAGGTAATTAATTTATTATTATTGATTCATTTATTAATATTAATTCATTTATTAATATTAATTCGATCATTTATTAATATTAATTCATTTATTAATATTAATTGATTAATTTTGTTATTAATAAAATTATTGATAATAATTCATTTAATAATTATTTATTTATTAATATTAATTCATTTATTAATGTTAATCAATTTATTAATATTAAATATTTATTAATATTAAATATTTATTAATATTAAATATTTATTAATATTAAATATTTATTAATATTAAATATTTATTAATATTATGTCACGTCCAGTGATGTTAAACTAAAAATTCTTTGACACTTACTAGGTTATGCCTGATTTTGTATATTTCTTTAGATTGCTGCAAATAGTGTATTTACTTAACAAAAATTTTTTGTTCTATTGGCCATACTAATTTGTGAAGTGAATACTCTTAGCTGAGTAGTTTAGTAGCGCAATATTTCTCGTATCACTAGAGTTAAATTAAATTTAAATAGTTAAATTTCATTCTTAAATTATTTGCCGCCCTGTAATCTTATCCCTCAATTTGTTTACCTTTTAAATTCTCTTCCTTATTCCTCAGACTATTTTTAGTAATTCAATTACTTTGTATGTTCCGAATATATCGCCTTATGCATAGCGCAGTGTTTTCAATCTAAGTTGACGTATTTACCACCCTCTTCCCAAAACCAAGCGAGTTCATTTATATAGGCACAATTTTGTATTTATGAATCTATATTTGGCCAAGGTAAATTTCCATGTAATTGTTTATACTCTGTTACCGATCATAGCGCATTTTTAATATCTAATTTCAAAGAAACTAGTTTGGGTGCCAATATTCTCGAAGGTTGGAGGTTTGAGAATGTTGTGTATTTAAAAGTTAATTTATTTAAGATTCAAAGTTTATTTAGGATTCATAGTTTATTTAAATGTTTGTTAAAATTCTTGCTTTGTTGGAAGGCGAGACAATTTAAAAATTGTCGCTGGCTATTTATTGACATTACTTTCCATACCTTTAATTTTCAGAATGTTTAATTTGGAGCGGTTTTTGCTCTATGATTTCTTTTGTTGCCCTTTTGTAATTATATGTATTTCTCATGTTCCCAGATCACAAAATTAAAAGACTCAGACTTACGCACTGTGTTTGAATGCCTAAAAGTACCAGGACAGTGATTTGCTGAGCAAGAGAGGTGTCCGTCAGACTTTTGATTGAGCAGCACTAGCATAAAAAGCATGCATCACACACCGCCGACGCACAGGCGATTACGAGCACCAGTTCTCCAACAACTGGAAGCAAGAGTAGATTGTTCCCTCACTACTCTAAAAGAATCTTTGGATGCTGATCCATCCGAAGCAGATCATCCTGACATTATAAGTACAATGGTGTCAGAAACTAAAACTAGTTGGAAGGCGTACCAAGACTCGTCTACGCGTCTCACTTCAAAGTATGTTGAGATAGCATCATATCAAGAGGCTCAAGCGTCAAGAGAAGGGAGGGCTGAAATGAGAACTGAAGTACACCAGTTTATCGATTTAGCTAATGGTCTTCTACGCAATTTGAGCCTCGACGTAGTATCTAACATAGACACCAGGAGCATGGTAGCTGGAGAGTGCATGGAAACTTCAAAGGGTGCCATTTCTAAACTAGAGGGCTTCAGCGTTCAGCAGTGTGAAGAGCCCGAAAATGCAGTATCTCAGTCCAACTTTGAAGGAAACATGATTCCGAAGATTAACATAACTACTCTTCCTGACTCTATGAATCAATCGACGCATCAAGACAGTACAAAACCAAAAACTGTTGTGTTGTCTTCGGAGCCTCAAAATCAGGGTATTGTGACAACTCGCCAGGCGCGTTTTAACTTTCCTGTCTCCTCCCGCAAATCGACAATTCTGCAACCCCCGAAGTCTCGACCTATCTTTACCTATGCTGACATTAACTCTAACCTGCAAACATCTTTTGCTGGTATTGGCAATAACAATAACCAGGGCCCATTTCCACAAGCTAATTCGCATCAAATAGGTTCGACGACTCAGCCAATGCATGAAGCGACTTTGCATTTGGTGAAACAGGAGCTATTCAAAGAGTCCACTTTCCCTTTCGATGGTGACTGCCAGAGATATCACTCTTGGGTCATGCTTCTCAGAAATAGAATGCGGAATGTTCAGCTAGACTCCCTAGACCAAATCTCCATTCTGATCGCAAATACGTCTGGAAGACCGAAGAGACTCGTTGAAGATTACCTAGCTGCAGGAGCAGCATTTCCCGATGAAACTCTGATAAAGATATGGAATGCCCTTCAGAAACAATATGGTGCTCCGGTCAGAGTTTCGCAATCCATGCAAAAGAAGCTACACGACTTCCCTACTATTCGTCCTCCTAATGTGGGTAGTAAGATGCAAGAATTGGCTCACTTGTGCAGGTTGATCGAAGCCAATATGACAAACAACTCGGAGTTGCATCTGTACAATCTCTCGCTAGGACAGAAACAAGTGTGGGGAAAGTTACCGGATTGGCTACAAAAGAAGTGGAGGTCTATTGGCTACCAGTACGGTACCACACACATGGGTGCTCTACCTCCCTTCCCAACTCTGATAGAGTTCATCGAGAATAGTGGGGATGAACTATCTGACCCTAACTTTGAACAGCTAACAGAGACTAGATTGGAGAAAAGAACCTTTACAACCAACTCCAATCATGAAGATGGAGAAAACTCATTGACGTGTCTCTTTCACGATAGACAAGGCCATGCTCTCGTGAACTGCAATAGTTTCAGGACACTGAACTATCAGAGTAAACTCAAGTTTGCCTTTGAGAAAAAACTCTGCTACAAATGTTTAGGCGAGCATTTCGCTAGAGATTGTTCTGGAGTTATGAAGTGCTTTATATGCAAGAAAGATCACTTGGCCATCATGCATCCTGAAAGGACCTTCAATGAACAGAAGGAATTTGTGCCAACAAACAGGTCTGAACCAACTGAAAACACAACTCTTTGCAGCGTTGTTTGTGGATCTCCACATAGAGCAATGAGCTGTTCAAAGACAATCCTCTGCGAGATTCACCATGAGTCTCGCCCAAATAAGACTATGAACGTATATGTCATCCTGGATGATATGTCTGATTCCTCGTACATTTCGGACAAAGTAGTAGAAAAGATGGAGCTCACTGGCAAAGAGGAGAAATATCTCCTGAGCACTATGAATTCCTTTCGATCTGAGCACAGAGGACTACTATTGAGCGGTCTCTGGATCCGAGGAATTAACAAAGATGAGTACCATTCCTTGCCTAATATGTTGTCTAGTAGCTTCATACCGGGTTCTGTATATGAAGTGGGCACTCCTAGCATTGTTAGATCAATACCTCATCTATCCCATTTATCTCATAATTTCATCGATCTTGATAGAAACTCAGAACCGTTAATATTACTAGGAAGAGATTCTTGTAATCTAATGAAGAGTGTATGTCATGGAGATCGCTCTCCCTTTGCTTGCGAAACCCCACTTGGTTATGCATTGATTGGTTCTCCATGTGTTAATGTTCAGTATAAATCTAAAGTTAAAACTTCCCTTAGAACCATTCATGAACACTACTCTAGTAAAACTTTATTCCCAGACAATAGTAATAATCTTGTTGGAATCTTTGATGAATTTAGGGATGATGATACGTTGGGACCTTCAAAGGAAGATATCAAGTTTCAGTCAATAGTAGAAAACACTATTAATGTAAATGAAGCAGGATACATCACTATAAACCTACCATTCAAGAGGAATGATATTGCTATGCCTGATAATAAGTCTGCTGTTTACAGCCGGACTTTTAATACCCTAGCAAAGTTAAGATCTCAACCTGAAAAGTTAAAACAGTGTGTTGATGCAATGTCAAAGAACATAGCTGCTGGTCATGTGGAGCCTGTTCCAGAGGAGGACGTTTCCAGAGCACATAGAGGGAAGTCGTGGTTTATTCCTATCTTCGCAGTCACCCAACCTAAGAAGGACAAGACTAGACTTGTGTTCGATAGCTCTGCGACGTACAGCGGAGTGAGTCTCAACTCTTGTCTCCTTCAAGGGCCTGATCAAAACAACAGGCTCAGGGGAGTGTTGATGCGTTTCAGAATTGGGGAGATAGCATTTGGTGGTGACATCGAAGCTATGTTTTACAATTTCCACTTACCCAAAGAGGATAGAGACTTCCTGAGATATTTTTGGTACAAAAATAACGACCCCACTCAGAAGCTAATCCAGTACAGAGGTTGTGTCCATCTCTTTGGAAACAAGTGCAGCCCAGCCTTGGCTCATGCAGGTCTGAAATACACTACGCTTAACCTGGAAGCCCAGAGCAAGCCTCTGGCTGTAAAGAGCATCTCTAAAAATATATACGTGGACGATCTCCTTTCCGCCTGTAGGGTTGAAGAGGAGGCCATTGGTATTCTAGAAGATATAAGAGAAATACTTCAGAGGTACAAAATACGACTTTGCAAGATAATTTCTAACTCCAAGAAAGTTATGAACCACTTCCCATATTCGGAGCTAGCCTCCACTGAATGTGAAGTGGAGATTGGAGACTCAACCGTTCATAGAGCATTGGGTCTTGCCTGGCAGGTCACAGAGGACACATTTTTCATCAAGGTGGAGCTTCCGGAGAAGCCATTTACGAGAAGGGGTATGTTGGCTGTTACCAACAGCATCTACGATCCTCTGGGGATTGTGGGACCCGTCACGTTGCAGGGGAAGATAATTCAACGCAAAGCACTTCGAAGAGATGGTTCTTCCGAGAACTATGACTGGGATGAGCCACTTCCAAGGGAGTTTGCTGAGGAATGGCGGACTTGGCTTCAGTCTTTGACTTCGATCAGTAACATAACTCTAGCCAGAAGCTATATTCCAGCTGGGTTTGGAAGCTTGTCACAATGCGAGCTCCATACATTTGCAGATGCCTCAGAAGCAGCTATTGGGGCAGTAGTCTACCTTCGGATATTCGATGAAAATGGCAACGTTCACGTTTCTTATGTAACTAGCACTTCTAGATTAATTCCAAAGTCATGCATTTCAATGCCCAGAAGTGAGCTTTGTGCAGCTCTCCTGGGATCTAATCTATACAATGAAACAAAAAATGAACTTGGTATTAGACTGAACATATGTTATATGTATTGTGATAGTAAAGTAGTTCTGGCATATTTATATAATGAGGAAAAAAGATTTGCTAAGTATGTGTCCCATAGAGTCCAGTCGATTCTAAAAATTACTGATGTTTCTCAGTGGCATTATGTAACCTCTAATCTTAACCCCGCAGATATTGCTTGCCGCCCTCAGACTGTCCGATCCCTGGTGAGCTCAGAGTGGCTGGAGGGACCGAGCTTTCTGTGGGAGGGTCTAAAACCAGGAACCGGCTCTCATCCTTGCTCAGACTTGCCTGCTGATCTTCCTGAGGTCCTCGAGGGTAGAGTCGCCATGACTACAGAAAAGGGAAGCATTTGTTTATTCACTACCTTGCTGGAGAGAGTAAGCAGCTTCTCCGCAGCCATTTCTGTGTTGGTGACTGTCATGAAATTTTGCAGTGCTCTTTGCAAGAGACTAAGTTATCCAACTTCAATCGAAGTGTTGAAAGGCGTGGTGATTTCAAAGCTGATCAACTCTGTTCAAAAATCTTGTTATGGTCAACTTTTGAAGTCTCTTGCACAGGACCAACAACAGAAGGATCGTAAGTTAGGTTCCTTGGATCCCTTTATTGATGAAAAGGGACTCTTGAGAGTAGGGGGAAGACTCCGGGACTCCTTCTTGCAGTACGAAGTAAAGCACCCAATACTTCTTCCTTCCAACCATCCACTGTCAATTTTAATTATAAGGCACTACCACGCTGCCACACAACATCAAGGTCGTCACATAACTCTTGGTGCTGTCAGATCGGCCGGCTATTTCATTGAAAGAGGGAACCAGCTTGTTAAGAACATTATTAAAGACTGTGTTTTCTGCAGAAAATTACGTGCCAAACCAGTCGAACAGTTGATGGCACCTTTACCTCCGTCCCGTGTTGAAGAAACTGCTCCTTTCCACAATACTGGGCTCGACGTTTTCGGGCCATTCCTAATTTCAGAGAACAAGAGTACCCGCCAAACAAAGGGTACGAAAAAAATGTGGGGACTAATACTGACGTGCATGGCTTCACGTGCAGTGCATGTGGAACCACTCCAAGGACTAGACACATCAAGTCTCGCTAACGCGCTGAGGAGATTTGTTGCCATTAGAGGTACCTGCGAAAATCTCTATTCGGATCAGGGCACAAATTTCATCGGCATGAATAATCAGGACGAACTGTGTTTAAACTCAGTTAAGAATCAACTGGATGTTAGGGATTGCACTTGGCATTTCAATCCCCCACACGCCAGTCATTTCGGTGGACCATGGGAGCGAAAAATAGGCGCAATCAGACGTATTCTCGAAGGCAGTATGGCTCAACTTAAAGGGAGGGTTCTTAGCAGAGATGAACTTTGTACACTTCTACTTGAGGCCATGGCAGTGGTAAACGGTACACCTATGTGGGAAATATCTTCGAGCTCCGGTGATCCAATTCCTATTTCACCATCCATGCTTTTGACTCTCAAGGACTCTCCAAATCCTCCACCGGCAGAATCTTTATCTGAGTCTAATATTGCTGCATACGGTGGAAAGAGATGGCGCAGAGTACAATTTCTGGCAAACTGCTTTTGGGATCGTTGGCGGCTCTACTATCTTGCGGGACTTCAGGAAAGGTCAAAGTGGACTCTCAAGGGTCGTAACATGAAAGAAGGTGACGTGGTTTTATTAAGAAATAAAACTGAAAAGAGAAACTTTTGGCCACTTGCGATCGTAAGATCAGTAAAAAAGAGTGCTGATGGCCTAGTAAGATCAGTCTTCATAGAAACTATGGGGAGGGGAGGTTCACGTCGCCTTCTCGAACGTCCTATTTCCGAGTTAATTCTACTTATAGCCAGTACTAAGTAGTGATAGCTCATGCATGGCGGTATGGGCAAGGATGTCTGTACTGTGAAATGGAAACTATTTGTCAATTTAGTTGTGTTTTTTGTAGTTTATATATTTAGTTGTGTTTTTTGTAGTTTATATATTTAGTTGTGTTTTTTGTAGTTTATATATTTAGTTGTGTTTTTTGTAGTTTATATATTTAGTTGTGTTGTTTTGTAGTTTATATATGATGTTGTGTTTTGTAATCTGTCTTTTATATTGTATTTCGTAAATTCTATTTAATGCGCGTAATATTGTTTGTTGAGATGAGTTGCGACGTTCGTCGCCGGGTGGGAGTGTCACGTCCAGTGATGTTAAACTAAAAATTCTTTGACACTTACTAGGTTATGCCTGATTTTGTATACTTCTTTAGATTGCTGCAAATAGTGTATTTACTTAACAGAAATTTTTTGTTTCTCTCTTATCCCTCAATTTGTTTACCTTTTAAGTTCTCTTCCTTATTCCTCAGACTATTTTTAGTAATTCAATTACTTTGTATGTTCCGAATATATCGCCTTATGCATAGCGCAGTGTTTTCAATCTAAGTTGACGTATTTACCACCCTCTTCCCAAAACCAAGCGAGTTCATTTATATAGGCACAATTTTGTATTTATGAATCTATATTTGGCCAAGGTAAATTTCCATGTAATTGTTTATACTCTGTTACCGATCATAGCGCATTTTTAATATCTAATTTCAAAGAAACTAGTTTGGGTGCCAATATTCTCGAAGGTTGGAGGTTTGAGAATGTTGTGTATTTAAAAGTTAATTTATTTAAGATTCAAAGTTTATTTAGGATTCATAGTTTATTTAAATGTTTGTTAAAATTCTTGCTTTGTTGGAAGGCGAGACAATTTAAAAATTGTCGCTGGCTATTTATTGACATTACTTTCCATACCTTTAATTTTCAGAATGTTTAATTTGGAGCGGTTTTTGCTCTATGATTTCTTTTGTTGCCCTTTTGTAATTATATGTATTTCTCATGTTCCCAGATCACAAAATTAAAAGACTCAGACTTACGCACTGTGTTTGAATGCCTAAAAGTACCAGGACATATTAAATATTTATTAATATTAAATATTTATTAATATTAAATATTTATTAATATTGAATATTTATTAATATTAAATATTTATTAATATAATTTTTTTTATTAATATTGACTGGAAACAGTACCAAAGATACCTAAATTAACAGCAAACTTTGTCTGCTATCACGCTTCACTTATACATATATCACTCCAAATATTAAAGCGAGCTGTAAAAATTACTACTAGCCGCAGTGGATGGAGGCATGGAGCGACTCTAGCCTTAGTTGTGGAGCCTCTGGCCTAGAGCCACTTCGGTCGTACGGCTGTAGAAGCTCCATTGGAAAGGGATACATGGGATATATCGGATAGTAGTCCAAAACGAGAGCCGAGCGGCTTGAAACGCGTGACTCTTGCCGCTTCAGCCGCCGCATTGGAATCACACCTTTTAAGGAAGACTGTGTAAAACCTTATTTTGTTTCTGTTATATCATTTCTCCATTAAATTTTGTTTCAGTTATATCATTCCTGATTCCTCCATTAAATTGACGCCAGATTGCCAGTCACGTGAAGACAAAATTAGGATTTGAGCGTCCCGCATGACGCGATATTATTTTGACCACTGACTCACCACTTGAAAACACTATAATATCTAACTTAACGTTTTAACTTTTAATTCTAATTCGTATCCATGATTTCTGCACTATCGAGTGTAGGACACTAGCCACCTGCACTATCGACAAGTAATTTATTTAGTATTAATTAATTTATTTGATACTAATTAATTTATTTGATACTAATTAATTTATTTAAAGTTAATTTATTTATTTAGTATTAATTTATTCATTTAGTATTAATTTATTTATTTAGGATTTATTTAATTATTTAGTATTAATTTATTTATTAATATTAATGTATCTATTAATTTAAATTTATATATTAATATTGATTTTTTAATTAATAATAATTTATTTATTAATATTGATTGGAAACAGTACCAAAGATACCTGAATTAACGGCAGAGTTTGTCTTTTATCACGCTTCACGTGTCTCCCTTGCTGACAGGTCATTAATCAATCTTGAAGTGTGCACTACAACAAACTAGCGGATTATGGACACTTGAGAGTTTCAAAGTATAGTCTTCATTTATTTATAAGTAAAGATAAAAAAAACTAGTGTGCTTATATCCGCACCCCCAAGTATTATGAATATGATAATAAATATCAATTAAAATAACTAGTCGAAATGTCAGATTACTTGGTTTATTGCGGAACTGTTCGATAACTCGCAATTTACCCTATATGATATGTCTAGTTGCTCATTCTGTCAAGTTCTTCATCAATGAGTGGCACATGCTAATTTAAATAGTGTTCATATGACGTAAGAACTTATTTTTAAACACTGATGCGTTCTCTAATGATGATATTTGTGTGGGAAATATCATTATAAAGTACCTAATTTTTCCGGGAAGTAGGTATAAATGACGATGAAAAATGCCCGCCATTTTAATTTCATCATTTCACAGACAATGGTGAAATAGCTATAAAATAATAAAATATAATTTCTACTATTATCAGGCACGAAAATATTAAATATATCATGTTTTCTATCGATATTATATAGAGATGTTTCTAATTTTTCAACACAATTAATGTCTAATTTTATTTCAAATCTGAATTATAATCTTCAAATCAATGTTTCGAATATTAGGATGTAAGATGAATCAATTTTTCAACCAATAAACAAACCATTATATCTTTTATAGCTACTACCTTCAGGTTATATAAATTAACTATTGAATCAATTAGAGAAATGCATCTTTTTTATTTATTAGAACATGAATGAACTTTTTGAAAACATGTATTAACATGAATGAACTTAATAAGAATGTATGATCTTGTTATTAAGATCTGCTTTTTTCATGATTTTTTATAAAATCCGTGGTTCAATTCCGTTTTTCTGAAATTTTGTCTCGCAAACGGCCACAAAAGCAGCCTAATTTCAGCGAGTGTTTCTCTGGCAGTGGTGTGAGAAGGTCAGTGCCGCTCCTCCTCTCAGTGCAGTTAGGTAGCACGCTAGTACCTCAGAATGGAAGAGAATGACCTCTGAAGCTGCATTCAAATCTGCACACTGTACTCATCAAATAAAGTGCACACATTCTTAAATGAAATTAATCTGCACTTAATAGTGATTTACTATTATTGAGATATTTGAAATTATCGAAATTGAAAAAGTGTAAATTATTCGAAATATCTGACGCTTAGTTGAATTTTAGGATTAGTTTTTTGTTGCGTCGTTAAATTGGCAGCAAAATGTTAGTAGGTTAGTTCATACGGTCTGTGGCACATGCTATTTTTAATCTAACACGTTCTTGTAGCTTTTGCGTGTACATACACCCCTTAAAAGTTGTTTGTAGATACTTACGGAATTTAAATTATACATATTCTAGGTATTCTAATAAAAAAATCACAGGTGAAAAAACTCGTGGATATCGGAACTCATCCTTTGCTTAAAATTTAAAAATCGGAACAAAATTTGAATATCGGAAACAAAAATTGAATATCGGAAACAAAATTTTGAAAATCGGAAAAATTAAAAATCTGAACTAAATTTGAAAAAAGTAAATTTTAAATTTTAAATTCGAAACTAAATTTGAGTTTTAAAATTGAAAAGCCTATCAAAGTTTGAACTGTGAGTAATCTACACCATTAAGTTTAACTGTGATGATTGCTTTCGCCGTTCAATGAAAGGTGTTCAAATCTACTGGCCCTGACGGCCCGTATCTCCCAATGGGCTCCTCCGGGATGAGGCCCGGATACACGGGCTACGGATTTTCCCGTCTTAGCATCTCAACCTGTCCCGGTAAGTATTGCCCAGAATATCTAAAATTAATACATAATAAATAATTACAAGTTTCTATTTTTTAAATTATTCTGTTATGAAAATAGTGTAATTACTGCATATAGATTATTGGTTATGTACATATATTTTAAATCTATAAAAAATTATTATAAAGTGATTATACACATGTAGGAATTATTGAACATTTATTTGTAATTTTCTAATATAAAACATTATATATGATAAATATTTTAATTAAATTTCTCAAATCATACATTTCATAAATTTATTAAAATTAATACTCTTTTTTATTCCCATACTTTTAAATATTAATCTTACATGTCGTTCACGTTTGTTTCTTTTTCTATTTGTGAATTCTATTAGCATCAGAAATGCAGAATATTTGCCAATTAATTTAGATAGCTTTTGAAGCCTATCTTAAAAATGATCTAAATTAATTAGTTTCATTTATTTTGTCAATATCTGAAATGATATAATAGAGTTAGTAATTAATTATATTTTACAATGTTGGCGATAATTCTTACATGCGTATTTTATTTATTTGCGTTTAATTTATTAACTTTTAATTAGATTTATTTCTAATGAAACAACTAATATTTCTTTATTTCAATGCAAAAACATTGTCTCTAAATTTAAAGAAATCAATATTAAAGTATTTTATTGTAATTCATTTTGATTTTTTAAATTCGGGTCTTCAAAAATTTTCCACGCACGATGTACTAACCGCGGAGTGTATCAAACCAGGCTGGAAAATATAATTATGTTTTTCATTCTTTTCTTTACAATATCATAACAATGTTCCTTAAAATAGACACCAAATTGAAATACTGCTCCTATATATACTGAAATTGGTTCTCGAAGTTAATTTCAGCTATAAGATTTGATTTGGTTTACCGTCCCATTCGATTTCTGAGCCAATAACAACAAACGCAATCACAAAGACCATCATTAACTCGAACAACATTGGCTACTCTAGCACTCAATTAAAAAGCTTTCTTACAAAATCATCGATTTTGTAGTTGTCTGATTCACTGTAGGCATCCAGTGCCAAAGAGAGAGAGAGAGAGTCCATGAGTCCTTATCAGTACTGTTAAGATAAGGATACGACTCTAGAATCGCCTCGCATTCACAGCAACGACTGCAAATACACCAGATTTCTTTGGACGAGATCTGCTCTGTTAAATACTAACATTTATCCGTTATTTAGGCTACGCATCCACAGCAACTTTGCTTGAACATTTCAGTATGCTTCTTTCATTAAGCTTCTTTCATTAAGTTTCTTTCATTATGCTTCTTTCATTATACTTCTTTCATTATACTTCTTTCATTATGCTTCTTTCATTATGTTTCTTTCATTATGAGAAACTGGAAACCATTATGTTTCATAAATGATAGCATCTAAATATTGTTATCATTTTTCTCCATCAATTTCTTCTTATATACATAGCTATTGGATTTTATTTTTATTTAAATATAAGCTTTGATGAAATTAAATCTCTTTCAGTATTAGCTATATTGTATACAGAATCACTTTTACTGAAATATCTACCTATATACCAACCAAGCCGCGTATTGTGACCAAACCGCTTATTGCGACCAAGTTGTTTATTATGACCAAACAAGATGTTGTCGATGAGCCGATTATGCGACCAAGAGTCACGACTTTTCTCATTTAATAGACTTAGCATATTTATCTCATTAGGTCAAATTTAAGATGAATCTGTTTACATTATAGAGGGAAAAGTTGTTCTCGAGTTTGTTCATAGGCTGTACTGGAGATTAATAGACATACTTAGAGTGATTAACCTATTGAACCGAGAAAAATATTAGCTATTTTGAAGAGAACTTGATAGCCTAGTGGAATTAATAATTCCATTAATAGCTAAGAATTAAGAATTAAAGGCTTGTATATAAATTCATAATATTGTGATTGTAGTATTTTTTCTTCTTCTCTCCAATACAATTCTCTCTCTCTTTTTTTCTTCTCTCCTTCTCTCAAATCTTTCTCTCTCTATTTAATCTCTTCCTCTCTCCAATCCCTTCCTCTCTACAATCCCTTCCTCTCTACAATCCCTTCCTCTCTCCAATCCCATACTCTCTCCAATCCCTTCCTCTCTTCAATCCCTTCCTCTCTCCAATCCCTTCTTCTCTTCAATCCCTTCCTCTCTACAATCCCTTCATCTCTACAATCCCTTCCTCTCTACAATCCCTTCCTCTCTACAATCCCTTCCTCTCTTCAATCCCTTCCTCTCTACAATCCCTTCCTCTCTCCAATCCCTTCCTCTCTACAATCCTCTTCCCTCTCTCTACAATCCTCTTCCCTCTCTCTTCAATCCTCTTTCCTCTCTCTTCAATCCTCTTTCCTCTCTCTTCAATCCTCTTCCCTCTCTTTCCAATTCCTCTCTCCATTCCCTTTCTCAATCTGTCCAGTGCCTCCCTTACTTGTTTACCCAATTATCGACCATTAGTACTTGGTCGTGATACAGTCGCTTAGAAGCATCGTACTTATTCACTATATCTGTTAATGGTGTGGACGGAACTGCTGTTCAACTGTACGTCACAGATCCGTACCGGCAATTGCCCAAATTCAACTATTGACTAATCTGAGAAATCAATTCAGTCATTTCTATATTTTAGTCCATAATTAGAAGGTAAAAGAATGAAGAGGTAAATAATAATGATGAAATGGTTGGAGAGATTCTGGAAAGAACTATGGATAATCAATGGAGAAAACTATGGAAAGAACTATTGATATACTATGGAAAGAACTATTGATATACTTTGGAACTATAAAAAGAACTATGGATATACTATAGAACTATGGAAACAACTATGGATAATGGATATTCTATAGAACTTTAGAAATAAGTTAATAACTATGGATATACTATAGATCTATGGAAATAACTATGGATATTCTATGGAACTATGAAAATAATTATCTTCATATGCTAATTTTTATGAAGATCTCTGAACTATTTACCAGTTTCTGCGAAATGGTTTCAGTTTCAATTCAATATTGAAATTTAAAAAATCAGTACCTTAATTCTCTACAATAGAAATGATTAGTGTTTCTTACTTTTCCAAAATTGGGAATGTAGCATAAAAGTTTTGTTAAAAATAAGTGAATCAGTTTAGGTTCAGAAGTTCAATGACTTGGTCTCCCGTGCTAAGAATTTCAGTCAATAGAACTTATGGGGATTGAAAGAACTATGTTTGTAGAACTACTTTTAGAACGAGTAGGTACATGCGTTCTCTTTTTCGCCAATTCGGTAGAAAACTTAAATGAACTGACTCTTTATATCGATTGAGAGCTTTTTACTGAGTTAACCCTTTATTGTGGACGTTTCTAACACAACATAATATTGAAACTCATAGAGAAATTTATGGTGGAACCGTGGAAGATTAATCTCCAGTGTCCCCCTCATCAGTTTCACCCTTTGATGCCATATAGCACCCTCATGACTTCGGAAAGTGTCGTGTCCTATTCTGTTACGAGAACTCTAACTTCTAGGACCACTTGACATAACCAATGAGAAACTATGAGAATGAGGTAGAGGGAGATGATAGGTGAGGGGTTCGGATGGGGAGGGTATATTGGTGGGGGGTTCGGTTGGGGAGGGTATATTGGTGGGGGGTTTGGTTGGGGAGGGTATATTGGTGGGGGGTTCGGATGGGGAGGGTATATTGGTGGGGGGTTCGGTTGGGGAGGGTATATTGGTGGGGGTTTCGGTTGGGGAGGGTATATTGGTGGGGGTTTCGGTTGGGGAGGGTATATTGGTGGGGGGTTTGGTTGGGGAGGGTATATTGGTGGGGGGTTCGGTTGGGGAGGGTATATTGGTGGGGGGTTTGGTTGGGGAGGGTATATTGGTGGGGGGTTTGGTTGGGGAGGGTATATTGGTGGGGGGTTCGGATGGGGAGGGTATATTGGTGGGGGGTTCGGCTTGGGAGGGTATATTGGTGGGGGGTTCGGTTGGGGAGGGTATATTGGTGGGGGTTTCGGTTGGGGAGGGTATATTGGTGGGGGTTTCGGTTGGGGAGGGTATATTGGTGGGGGGTTTGGTTGGGGAGGGTATATTGGTGGGGGGTTCGGATGGGGAGGGTATATTGGTGGGGGTTCGGTTGAAGAAGGTTAAATTGGCGGGGGTTCGGTTGAAGAAGGTTGAATTGGTAGGGGGTTCGGTTGAAGAAGCTTAAATTGGTGGGGGGTTCGGTTGAAGAAGGTTAAATTGGTAGGGGGTTCGGTTGAAGAAGCTTAAATTGGTGGGGGGTTCGGTTGAAGAAGGTTAAATTGGTAGGGGGTTCGGTTGAAGAAGGTTAAATTGGTAGGGGGTTCGGTTGAAGAAGGTTAAATAGGTGGGGCGTTCGGTTGAAAAAGGTTATATTGGTAGGGGGTTCGGTTGAAGAAGGTTAAATAGGTGGGGCGTTCGGTTGAAGAAGGTTAAATTGGTAGGGGGTTCGGTTGAAGAAGGTTAAATTGGTAGGGGGTTCGGTTGAAGAAGGTTAAATTGGTAGGGGGTTCGGTTGAAGAAGGTTAAATAGGTAGGGGGTTCGGTTGAAGAAGGTTAAATTGGCGGGGGTTCGGTTGAAGAAGGTTAAATTGGCGGGGGTTCGGTTGAAGAAGGTTAAATAGGTGGGGCGTTCGGTTGAAGAAGGTTAAATAGGTAGGGGGTTCGGTTGAAGAAGGTTAATTAGTGAAACATCAAAAAAACTTATTACAACTCGGGTTGGGATATAAATAAATCAGAAAAAAAGTGCTGTATAAACTAAGAATAAAATTGACTGAAGTTTAACAACTTAGTCCAAACACTCATTTTTACAATGTTTCTCATTTTTTAACGCTACTTTCAGTTTTAGAGAATAGCTCTAGGGTTATTTTCTTAAACTAAGCGGTTTTCGAAAACTAGTCCCTGAATACAGTCACTTACCAAGGAATGTAATCAAAAAGGAGACAAACATCGGTGACTGCACTCATGGATGGAAGAGGAAAATGAAGAGGTGTTTGGTAGGCTCGTAGGCTTCATTTAGTATCACCTCTTCATTTTCCTCTTCCATCCGTGAGTGCAGTCACCGATGTTTGTCTCCTTTTTAATCACATTCCTTGATAAGGGACTGCATCCAGGGAGTATTTTTTTGCATCCAAAAGCATTGTCAAAAACTGTGGAAGGTGAATTTTTGCATGGAGCCTCTTTCCTTTCTGACTGCTTTGTCCAGTTCCTTGTATTTAATCTTTTGACGTAGTCGATATAGTCAATGATATGTATGAAGCAAACGTTAAATCTCTACTAAAAATACATTAAACAAACACGGCGAGTTAAATAAACTACATACAAACAACTTAGCGTAATTACTAAACTAATTTTTTATGTAATATTAAGCACGATCGGAATTCTTATTTTTTATTCAGTTGTTGTTAAATTGTTGGTAATGAGTAACATAACTAATAGTTATGTTTATATCCTCCCAATATACCTCTGGCTTCAACGATTGTGTCACTTGAATGAATATATTTTGTTCAATTAAAAACATTGATTTCTATCAACCCTTTATTACTAATGCCATATACATATTAATATTTAATATTTACAGTTAGATAAATGAATTTAGCAAAATGATACGGAATTAGCGGAACACAAGTTTATATAGCAATAGTAATGTCAAAACATATTAGAAATGTTTTTTATGCGTAAGATATAATGATGAGAACTACAAAGTCCAACAGAATGTTACTTTTAAATACATTAAATTTGATTTCCGACAAATTCGTCTTTCGGAAAATTTGTCCTTCGGCAAACATGTATTCGGAAAATCCGTTTCGGCGAATTAGTTTTCGGCCAATTCGTTTTCGGAAAATCAGCCGAGTTAAAATAATATCCGAGTTAATTATATAGTATATACCTATTTAATTTGTGTAACCTAATTGATGAAATCAGTGTTAATATTCTATTTAGAGGTTAATTAATGATAATTTAATATTTATTTTATGCAATAATGTAGAATAACTAGTTGATAAATATTTAAATACTAATCATTCATTATTTAAAGTTTTTCATGTAATATTGTCCACCCAGATAACTTCTTTTAAAATAGAATTCAACCACTATTAATGTAATTATTTTAATTAATTGTACAAATTTTTTTTGAAACTTGAATGATAGAAATTTATGAAATTTTGCTAAATGATTTGATAAAAAATAATCATATCCTTTTATTTAATTAATGAAGAATATAATAATAAATTTATGCAACCAATATTGTTTTCAAGACGGTATTTTTTACATTAAAGGCAAAAAGAGAAAATAATGGAAAAATAGATTTATTTCTAATGTTTAAGATATGAATACATATAGTTTTTGATATGTTTATTTCTATAGAGATTTAGTTAAACGTTATATATTTTTAATTGAAAAATATATTTAAAAAATACATGTGTATAAACCTACCTTTTACATAGAGAAAAAGATAAATGTTTTCTATTGTTTAAGATATGAATAAATATAATTTGCTATATTTATTTCTATAGAGATATATACGTTATTTATTAATTGAAAAATATCTTCAACAAATACATGTGTAAGAACCAAATATATTTCCCCATGAGTAGACAATATGAATCTAGACTTACTGGTGTTGGTGTTTGTCAAAACATTTTGACGTGCTGTCACTCGTCCGTCAATCTTGCGTTATGTTTCTGCAGCACAAAATCTTCTGCCGTCTTTTTAATATAGGGAGCAATTCCTCTAGATTAACACGGCTCAAAATAGCCACAGATATCAAACAGAAGAAAACAGAAAGATGGTGAAAATATAAACTTATTTTCCTGACGGTAGAACGTTTGATAATATGTTATGTATGGTAAGATTCGAGTTATCGAACGGTTCCACATTTTCGGTCATGTAAGACTGTATAATAATTTAACATTTTGATTAGTTACTTTGATTGCTTTCCATTATAATTGATAGTTTGATCATTGATACCAATTAAAATTACTAAAGCATATATCTAATCACAATCCTACTCATAACCAAGCAATCCATCAAATGATTACACAGTTAGTTTCTATACTGTGTACCCTTTGTTAATGTTATAATAGTCACTAGCAAAGTTAAATGCAGCATATTATGTGGCTAAGTTGCTACACAGAGATTTAGTTGTTAAACATGTGGTGGTAGACAGAGCTGATATTTTGCCAAAACACCTCCTACCCCCCTCCCCCTGTCTGGGAGTGATAGTACTATCTGATAGTACTCACTATTCACTAACAGTACTCTCTATTAACTGATAGTACTCACTATTCACTGATATTACTCTCTATTCACTGATAGTACTCTCTATTAACTGATAGTTCTCTCTATTCACTGACAGTACTCACTATTCACTGATAGTACTCTCTATTAACTGATAGTTCTCTCTATTCACTGACAGTACTCACTATTCACTGATAGTACTCTCTATTAACTGATAGTTCTCTCTATTCACTGACAGTACTCACTATTCACTAATAGTGTACGTCTCACTATTCATTCTTCTTAGCTATTGCACTTGGTTTGTTGCTTTTATTTTATACTCATTTAATTATTTAATGCATTTCTAATATTATACAAGTAATTACCCTAGTTTGTGCAGCTATTATAGCAGCTAGAAAATGACTAGATTATGTGCACTCGGTAGAGCGCATACCTTCGCCGCCACTTTGACCCTTTCTCTCACAAAATTTAATAAACTGCTAACTGGATAATAACCAATCGTCCCACCAAGTTTCATGCAATATTGTACTATACTTTTTGAGTTATTGAGTTATAAATGACCTTGATCTTGACCTTTGACCGGATCGCTCCCAAAATTCTACCAGATTGTTCCTGTACATTGACCAATTGTACCAATAAATTTCAGGCAATTTGGTTGAACACTTTTTCAGTTAAGCTAATAACTAGATGGTAAATAAATAAATAAATAAATAAATGCCGGGTAAAATATGACGTTCCCGCATTCTGCAAAGGTAATGATAAAAATAATTACCTTCACAAAAATTGCAGAAAGTTATGTTTTTATTGCCGTTTCATTTATATGTTATCTTGTTATTCGCTTAACACTAAAAGTATTCAACCAAATTGCCTGAAATTTGGTGGGACGATTGGTCATTATTCAGCAACCTTTTGATTGCATTTTAGGAGTGACCGGGTCTAAGGTCAACGTCAAGATCATTTAAAACTCAAGGAATAAAGAATGGGCAAGGTCATTTATAAGCGGCAGCGAAGGTATGCGCTCTACAAGTTCCCGTTCTAGTTTCATTGAGTACTTAGCCAAATTTAACCCTTCATGCTTCATTCACGGTTTTTTAGTGTATAATTGATAGGGCTCTGCATCGAGAGAGGAAATGATAATACGCTACTAACTAACTATGTAGTTCTTTGCCAGTATAGGTATGTACTATGTATGACGTCTGGCCGTAGAAACCATTTAAAAAGTGTGTAGATGTCGCGACTATATTATTAATGGTACAGAGCATCATTAGTTAAGAGTAACTAGCGACGTTATGGTCTGAACTTTGCGGTGATTTCACTGCGCTTTGTTGCAAGTCACTGTGGGTCACCATTAGTTACAACTTCAGTTACATATTCCTAGTTTACGGGAATTAATGGGATATGCTCTATTGTGATAAATATGCTATCTGTTAACATTAATAATGGAGTGACTAGCAATGTGAGAAAAAGGAAATAGAAAATAGTAAGTTAGTAGTTAGAAATATTACAGACAAAGTAAGATTCATATCCTGGATTGCATAGTAATTATTTGGCATGTATCTATCCCTGCCTGTATATTCATCTATCTCGGCCTGTATATTCCTACTCTAGGCCTGTATATTCCTATTCCAGGCCTGTATATTCCCATTCCAGGCCTGTAGGCCAGATGAGGAATATAGTTTATGTTCTATGGTTCCAGTGGACATTATTGTCGAGGGCTTGAATATCTCTGCTAAAACATTGGGCACTGGAAGAAACGTATCAGCTTGTTTGTTCTTTGTTTGTACTCGCTATGCATTGGCACTCACCAAACTAACTAAGGAAACTCACTAACTCACCAAGGAAACTCACTAACTCACCAAGGAAACTCACTAACTCAGCAATGAAACATTTTAAAATCGGACTTTATACTGTTTGTAGATTTAAAGAAAGAGAATTTTAACAGATATTTATTGCATATCTTTCTATACACTTTTTCTTACAAATTAATGATTTTTTATCTATTTTGTATGAAGAAATTGTTAAATACTTTATCTTTAACTGACTTTTCACTACTATAATAAAGACCTATAGTGCTAATTTTGAGAACTGTCTTCACTGTTTGGGTTTTAATTTCCACGTTGACAACAATGCCACTATGCTCCATAAATTTGTTCGTTGTTCCGGACACACTCCCTGTGTCTGGTTTCTTTGTAGCCTTTCTCGACGTATATATTGCCTACTTCTTCTCTCAGCTATTAACCCTCCGCCATTCGACTTTTACTGCACTTTTCAATGGTATTGGAGGAATAATTTCATTGATATATTGTACTTTTATTCTTAAAATTTTCAGGGTACAGTAGAAATCCTCTATAGTGAACTCCTGTATAGTGAACCATCCTGTACAATAGAACCCTGTATAGTGAACTTACCTCTATAGTGAACATATTTAGTTTAGTCTGCCACATATGACTATAAGTTTTCTATGAATCTCTATATAGTAAATTAGTTGTATTTCAAGAAATAAAAGTTCTAACAGTGCAACTCCTCTATAATGGAGTCATGTATAGTGAACCATCCTGATTTATAGAGTTATGAGAAATGAAAACCCTGTATAATGAATTTATTTAAAAAAATATTTTGTGTAGTCTGCCATGAAAAGGCTAGTTCTCGTCTCTTAAATCCTATATAGTAGAGTAAACTCTCTATAGTGAACTAGTTGTGGAGTTCACTATAGAGGAGTTCCACTGCATCTAATTATGAATTATTGTCTATTTTTTTGTCAATTATGTGGATAATTATAAATTTTATTTAAAGTACTGTAAATAAAAATTATCGGTCGCTTTCACATTGAAAAATTTTACTGAACATAAAAAGTAAGAAATTTTTGTCCCTACATTTTAACTCAGAGTTTGACAAAAAAAACGATATAATTATTATTTAATTTTCATTTTTATTATATCGTTTTTTCTTATATGACCAATGATGTGAAACTAGTTGATAATTCCCTATGTGGATAATAATGAATTTTTTTAAATTGTTATTATTTTTTTTTCCTTTCTATCTTTCGGTCTCTGTATTTATTTTATAATGTATCATTTATTTTTCATTTCCAATAAGATTTTTTCTTCTCTTCTCTACATAAAATACTCTGTCCACGAACACCGATAGCCTCTAATGACCGTTTCGAACTCTCGAATCTCTAATTCAGATGCTGGCTTTCAGACACAGAAGGTGATAAAATCGAATAATTTCTCTAGTTGTATCTATCTACCAAGAAAAAACAGTTAAAGTTTAATCTATATAAAATATGAATACTATTGGAAAAATTGACATGGATAGAATTATTTTTTATTAATATTAATAAAACAATAACTAAATATTCTGATGATTTTTTAATTGTTACACACACAAAACTATTATTATTTATCACCACTCATCAACATATTTAATATTAAATAACAGTATCACTACATTTTTTATATCCTCCTTCATGATTAATTACATATCATTAAACGGCATATATTTGAATATAATAAGCTTTATAATTTTCTTTGCTAACGACAGTATGGTGATATCTCAAGTCCCTGCTTAGACAATTTCTAATTATTTTGAAAGGGAGTGTCGCAGAACACAGCTGATGCCTAAAATTACTTACGAGGAATATCAGCTGCGAATGTTGAGGGAACATTGTGGTGTAAATGTGATCAGCTCTAGTACCTACCTCCCACGCTAGGAATTATGCAGCTATGTGATGAATGTGACGGATAGGAATTATCTAATGCCGTTTATGATATGAATGTGATAGATATGTGCTAGATATGAATTATCTAATGCAGTTCATGATATGAATGTGATAGATATGTGCTAGATATGAATTATCTAGTGCTATTATGTGATGAATGTGATAGATATGTACTAGATATGAATTATCTTATGCTATTATGTGATGAATGTGACGGATAGGAATTATCTAATGCAGTTTATGATATGAATGTGATAGATATGTGCTAGATATGAATTATCTAGTGCTATTATGTGATGAATGTGATAGATATGTACTAGATATGAATTATCTAATGCTATTATGTGATGAATGTGATAGATAGGAATTATCTAATGCAGTTCTGTGCTAGATATGAATTATCTAATGCAGTTCTGTGCTAGATATGAATTATCTAATGCAGTTCTGTGCTAGATATGAATTATCTAATGCAGTTTATGATATGAATGTGAGAGATATATACTAGATATGAATTATCTAATGCTATTATGTGATGCATGTGATAGATAGGAATTATCTGTATAGATATACAATGATACTATTGTTATATAGAAAATATTACTGGAATATTCTAATCAGATTCCAATTGAATACAAATTATATATTTTAACAGATAAAAAAATATATATATGACCTCATATGAGTAGGAATAATAAAAGTTATAATTTTTTCGTGATATTTACGGTAAGTTCCAAGTTATTGCACTCACATTTTCGACCATGTAAGAAAATAGTATATAGTAGAAGTTAAATAATATTCATAATGTATTTATTGTCAAATGTTTGAAATTGTGGAACTGTCTAATTACTCGTTACTAACCCTATTTGAATCATATTTTCTTTTTAAATATCTACCTATATTTATGTTGTTTAAATACTTAAATTATTATATTACATTATTATATTTCAATAACTTTTTACTGTAGATAATTATTGTAGCGTATTTTCTTATTTTCTTGAGGTCATACTGACGTATTTTGTGAGCCAATAAGCAACGAGGAATGTTATCGTTGCCAGATATTGCTATTTTCTTTGGTAGAAAGTGTTTCAATAAATTGTGTGGGTATATACTTTTTGTCTTATATCTGATCAAGTGACTGCACTGGTTTATATCACCTATAATTGTTTTTTTATTGTTATTATTGCGCTCTGATTGTTCTTTGCTAGGTAGAGAATTAAATGTCTCTTTGTACCTTTTTTGTAAACACTTATTCATTAATTGATCTTCTGTTATTTTTTAAATTGAATTCGTGTCAAAAAATTGAATGTTGTCTTATCTATAACTGAATTTTCTTCTTAATATCAAAATTAATTGTTAATAAATTAATAAAGTGACGAGATATGTAATATGACAATATAATGTTAAGAATTTTAATTGATTTTTCTCACTTCTACGGATTTATCTGATAATATTTTATTTATTTTTTATATTGATTTATTTTTATTTTGGAGAAAAAAATTGAACCGCTGTTTCTGTATATAGTAGTTTTGTTTAAGGTTAAAAAAATGGACGAAAAATTAATCTAAAATTTTTAACTTTTTAAATCAGGAAATCTTCTCAAGTCCACGGATTTCACTAATAATATTTCATTTAATCCAATGAGAATTTCCAAATTGAAAAGTAGAAGAAATTCCTTCATTACAACGATTTTATGACTAAATTATATCCAACGTTTTTTTTTCTAAAAAATAGTATTTGGTTATAGCGATTAGCATTGAATGGGAGATAATTAAATTGTAATATCAATTAGGTACCAATTCAACATTTTTATAAAGGATATTTTTCCATCAGAACAATAAGAAATATTGAAAATCTTTAACTTTTTCCACATCTCTCAAACTTCTCATTAAAAGCTAGCTCTAAACACTTTATTTTCTCTCTCTATCTCTCTCTATTTTTTCTCTCTTCAAACAGATCTTCCCATTGAGATAACTTTAGAGCTAATAAACATGTGTGTCAGTTAAACACACATTGGAGCTTTGCTTCATGAAATGCATTAGTAAATTAATAGCACATTTTTAACTCTCCTTATTTGCTATTGAATACAGGTAGGGATTGTTTCTCGATTTTGAAAGGATTAGTTATTATTGGAAATTTTATTTTATTTTTGAATATTTTTTGTATACAAGTTTAACATTCAGTTAGTATATTTAACTTTCAGTTAGTATACTTAACTGTCAGTTAGTATAGGTAACTGTCAGTTAGTATAGGTAACTGTCAGTTAGTATATGTAACTGTCAGTTAGTATAGGTAACTGTCAGTTAGTATATGTAACTGTCAGTTAGTATATGTAACTGTCAGTTAGTATATGTAACTGTCAGTTAGTATATGTAACTGTCAGTTAGTATATTTAACTGTCAGTTAGTATATGTAACTGTCAGTTAGTATATTTAACTGTCAGTTAGTATATGTAACTGTCAGTTAGTATATGTAACTGTCAGTTAGTATAGGTAACTGTCAGTTAGTATATGTAACTGTCAGTTAGTATATGTAACTGTCAGTTAGTATATGTAACTGTCAGTTAGTATATGTAACTGTCAGTTAGTATATGTAACTGTCAGTTAGTATATGTAACTGTCAGTTAATATATTTAACTGTCAGTTAGTATATTTAACTGTCAGTTAGTATATGTAACTGTCAGTTAGTATATTTAACTGTCAGTTAGTATATTTAACTGTCAGTTAGTATATGTAACTGTCAGTTAGTATATTTAACTGTCAGTTAGTATATGTAACTGTCAGTTAGTATATTTAACTGTCAGTTAGTATATGTAACTGTCAGTTAGTATATTTAACTGTCAGTTAGTATATGTAACTGTCAGTTAGTATATTTAACTGTCAGTTAGTATATGTAACTGTCAGTTAGTATATGTAACTGTCAGTTAGTATATGTAACTGTCAGTTAGTATATGTAACTGTCAGTTAGTATATGTAACTGTCAGTTAGTATATTTAACTGTCAGTTAGTATATGTAACTGTCAGTTAGTATATTTAACTGTCAGTTAGTATATTTAACTGTCAGTTAGTATATGTAACTGTCAGTTAGTATATTTAACTGTCAGTTAGTATATGTAACTGTCAGTTAGTATATTTAACTGTCAGTTAGTATATGTAACTGTCAGTTAGTATAGGTAACTGTCAGTTAGTATATGTAACTGTCAGTTAGTATATGTAACTGTCAGTTAGTATATGTAACTGTCAGTTAGTATATGTAACTGTCAGTTAGTATATTTAACTGTCAGTTAGTATATGTAACTGTCAGTTAGTATATTTAACTGTCAGTTAGTATATGTAACTGTCAGTTAGTATATGTAACTGTCAGTTAGTATAGGTAACTGTCAGTTAGTATATGTAACTGTCAGTTAGTATATGTAACTGTCAGTTAGTATATGTAACTGTCAGTTAGTATATGTAACTGTCAGTTAGTATATTTAACTGTCAGTTAGTATATGTAACTGTCAGTTAGTATATTTAACTGTCAGTTAGTATATTTAACTGTCAGTTAGTATATGTAACTGTCAGTTAGTATATTTAACTGTCAGTTACTATATATAACTGTCAGTTAGTATATGTAACTGTCAGTTAGTATATTTAACTGTCAGTTAGTATATGTAACTGTCAGTTAGTATATTTAACTGTCAGTTAGTATATGTAACTGTCAGTTAGTATATTTAACTGTCAGTTAGTATATGTAACTGTCAGTTAGTATATTTAACTGTCAGTTAGTATATGTAACTGTCAGTTAGTATATGTAACTGTCAGTTAGTATATGTAACTGTCAGTTAGTATATGTAACTGTCAGTTAGTATATGTAACTGTCAGTTAGTATATTTAACTGTCAGTTAGTATAAGTAACTGTCAGTTAGTATATTTAACTGTCAGTTAGTATATGTAACTGTCAGTTAGTATATTTAACTGTCAGTTAGTATATGTAACTGTCAGTTAGTATATTTAACTGTCAGTTAGTATATGTAACTGTCAGTTAGTATATTTAACTGTCAGTTAGTATATGTAACTGTCAGTTAGTATATGTAACTGTCAGTTAGTATATGTAACTGTCAGTTAGTATATGTAACTGTCAGTTAGTATTTTTAACTGTCAGTTAGTATATGTAACTGTCAGTTAGTATATGTAACTGTCAGTTAGTATATGTAACTGTCAGTTAGTATATGTAACTGTCAGTTAGTATATGTAACTGTCAGTTAGTATATGTAACTGTCAGTTAGTATATGTAACTGTCAGTTAGTATATGTAACTGTCAGTTAGTATATTTAACTGTCAGTTAGTATATGTAACTGTCAGTTAGTATATGTAACTGTCAGTTAGTATATGTAACTGTCAGTTAGTATATGTAACTGTCAGTTAGTATATTTAACTGTCAGTTAGTATATGTAACTGTCAGTTAGTATATTTAACTGTCAGTTAGTATATGTAACTGTCAGTTAGTATATGTAACTGTCAGTTAGTATATGTAACTGTCAGTTAGTATATGTAACTGTCAGTTAGTATATGTAACTGTCAGTTAGTATATTTAACTGTCAGTTAGTATATGTAACTGTCAGTTAGTATATTTAACTGTCAGTTAGTATATTTAACTGTCAGTTAGTACATGCAACTGTCAGTTAGTATAGGTAACTGTCAGTTAGTATATGTAACTGTCAGTTAGTATATGTAACTGTCAGTTAGTATATTTAACTGTCAGTTAGTATATGTAACTGTCAGTTAGTATATTTAACTGTCAGTTAGTATATGTAACTGTCAGTTAGTACATGCAACTGTCAGTTAGTATTTGTAACTGTCAGTTAGTGTATGTAACTGTCAGTTAGTATATTTAACTGTCAGTTAGTATATTTAACTGTCAGTTAGTGTATGTAACTGTCAGTTAGTATTTGTAACTGTCAGTTAGTATATGTAACTGTCAGTTAGTGTATGTAACTGTCAGTTAGTATATGTAACTGTCAGTTAGTGTATGTAACTGTCAGTTAGTATTTGTAACTGTCAGTTAGTGTATGTAACTGTCAGTTAGTATTTGTAACTGTCAGTTAGTGTATGTAACTGTCAGTTAGTATATGTAACTGTCAGTTAGTATATGTAACTGTCAGTTAGTATAGGTAACTGTCAGTTAGTATAGGTAACTGTCAGTTAGTATATGTAACTGTCAGTTAGTATATGTAACTGTCAGTTAGTATATGTAACTGTCAGTTAGTATATTTAACTGTCAGTTAGTATATGTAACTGTCAGTTAGTATATTTAACTGTCAGTTAGTATATGTAACTGTCAGTTTGTACATGCAACTGTCAGTTAGTATTTGTAACTGTCAGTTAGTGTATGTAACTGTCAGTTAGTATATTTAACTGTCAGTTAGTATATTTAACTGTCAGTTAGTGTATGTAACTGTCAGTTAGTATTTGTAACTGTCAGTTAGTATATGTAACTGTCAGTTAGTGTATGTAACTGTCAGTTAGTATTTAAAACTGTCAGATAGTATATTTAACTGTCAGTTAGTGTATGTAACTGTCAGTTAGTGTATGTAACTGTCAGTTAGTATTTGTAACTGTCAGTTAGTATATGTAACTGTCAGTTAGTGTATGTAACTGTCAGTTAGTATATGTAACTGTCAGTTAGTGTATGTAACTGTCAGTTAGTATTTGTAACTGTCAGCTAGTGTATGTAACTGTCAGTTAGTATTTGTAACTCTCAGTTAGTGTATGTAACTGTCAGTTAGTGTATGTAACTGTCAGTTAGTATATGTAACTGTCAGTTAGTATATGTAACTGTCAGTTAGTATAGGTAACTGTCAGTTAGTATATGTAACTGTCAGTTAGTATATGTAACTGTCAGTTAGTATATGTAACTGTCAGTTAGTATATTTAACTGTCAGTTAGTATATGTAACTGTCAGTTAGTATATTTAACTGTCAGTTAGTATATGTAACTGTCAGTTAGTACATGCAACTGTCAGTTAGTATTTGTAACTGTCAGTTAGTGTATGTAACTGTCAGTTAGTATATTTAACTGTCAGTTAGTATATTTAACTGTCAGTTAGTGTATGTAACTGTCAGTTAGTATTTGTAACTGTCAGTTAGTATATGTAACTGTCAGTTAGTGTATGTAACTGTCAGTTAGTATTTAAAACTGTCAGATAGTATATTTAACTGTCAGTTAGTGTATGTAACTGTCAGTTAGTGTATGTAACTGTCAGTTAGTATATGTAACTGTCAGTTAGTGTATGTAACTGTCAGTTAATATTTGTAACTGTCAGTTAGTGTATGTAACTGTCAGTTAGTATTTGTAACTCTCAGTTAGTGTATGTAACTGTCAGTTAGTATATGTAACTGTCAGTTAGTATATTTAACTGTCAGTTAGTATATTTAACTGTCAGTTAGTGTATGTAACTGTCAGTTAGTATATGTAACTGTCAGTTAGTATTTGTAACTGTCAGTTAGTGTATGTAACTATCAGTTAGCATACTAGTTTAACTGTCAGTCAGCATACTAGTTACCTGTCAGTTAGCATACTAGTTTAACTGTCAGTTAGCATACTAGTTTACCTGTCAGTTAGCATACTAGTTTAACTGTCAGTTAGCATACTAATTTAACTGTCAGTTAGCATACTAGTTTAACTGTCAGTTAGCATACTAATTTAACTGTCAGTTAGCATACTAATTTAACTGTCAGTTAGCATACTAATTTAACTGTCAGTTAGCATACTAGTTTAACTGTCAGTTAGCATACTAATTTAACTGTCAGTTAGCATACTAGTTTACCTGTCAGTTAGCATACTAGTTTAACTGTCAGTTAGCATACTAATTTAACTGTCAGTTAGCATACTAGTTTACCTGTCAGTTAGCATACTAGTTTAACTGTCAGTTAGCATACTAATTTAACTGTCAGTTAGCATACTAATTTAACTGTCAGTTAGCATACTAATTTAACTGTCAGTTAGCATACTAGTTTACCTGTCAGTTAGCATACTAATTTAACTGTCAGTTAGCATACTAATTTAACTGTCAGTTAGCATACTAATTTAACTGTCAGTTAGCATACTAGTTTAACTGTCAGTTAGCATACTAATTTAACTGTCAGTTAGCATACTAGTTTAACTGTCAGTTAGCATACTAGTTTAACTGTCAGTTAGCATACTAATTTAACTGTCAGTTAGCATACTAATTTAACTGTCAGTTAGCATACTAATTTAACTGTCAGTTAGCATACTAGTTTAACTGTCAGTTAACATACTAATTGAACTTTTAGTTAAAACTACTATTTATCTTTATCATATGCCAAGATATTATTACTATTCAATTCTTTTCTACTATTTGCCTTAAAAAGAATAATTATTTGTACAGTTATGTCCAAGAGAATGTGATTCGTCTTCATTATCTGCTGGTTCTCTCTTCTCGCCAGCTGGTGGATTGCTGGTGACGTTAATTGTCAGGCATTTCGTACAGCAGTCTGGTGGCTGAGTGAAATCTGCTCTACAGACTGTTTCCTATATTAATTGTCCTGTATAGTTAGTGGAAGAGTGTACAATATAATATTGTGAATATATAAGATATGTTTGGAGCATCTTTTTATGAATTTATCAATTATGTTAATAATGAAAAATATATTTTATCATTAAACGATCAAATGATTTTGTGTTTCCAAATTACTGTCGGTTGATTTATTTTAAGAATGTCAAAATGATACACCTCAGTGAATTCAATATATACATATATACATTTTATCGAACTAGTTACCTTACTTGCTATTCGATTTACTAACAATTCCCCTCCTCTAGTTAACAATAAGGGAAAATATTTCACCTACTGACCACAGGCCTGCTGTAATACTGCCAGTACACTGCGCTGGTTAGTTTATCTACAGCCTCACACAATCCATTGTTAAAGAGCCCCGTAGTTTCAAAGAGTTACCTCCCCCCCCCCTCTCTCCCTACCTCTGTCTCCAAAAACGTTTCCATGTTTTCCAGTACATTGACTCGGAGAATGGTTTAAGTTGGCCGTATTTAAGGCTGAGGGCAATGCTAGCGTCTATATTTAGTGAAAACACAGAATCGAGTTTTTATCATTCCGGAGACAAGCTTTTTGTTTCGGCAGAAGAATTGGATTTGAGACATACGTGAGACATCTTTCAGCAACATTCATATAACATCTTTCAGCAACATTCATAGAACATCTTTCAGCAACATTCATAGAACATCTTTCAGCAACATTCATAGAACATCTTTTAGCAACATTCACTGAACATCTTTCAGCAACATTCATTGAACATCTTTCAGCAACATTCATAGAACATCTTTCAGCAACATTCACTGAACATCTTTCAGTAACATTCATTGAACATCTTTCAGCAACATTCAAAGAACATCTTTCAGCAACATTCATAGAACATCTTTCAGCAACATTCATTGAACATCTTTCAGCAACATTCAAAGAACATCTTTCAGCAACATTCATTGAACATCTTTCAGCAACATTCATAGAACATCTTTCAGCAACATTCACTGAACATCTTTCAGTAACATTCATTGAACATCTTTCAGCAACATTCAAAGAACATCTTTCAGCAACATTCATAGAACATCTTTCAGCAACATTCATAGAACATCTTTCAGCAACATTCATTGAACATCTTTCAGCAACATTCAAAGAACATCTTTCAGCAACATTCATATAACATCTTTCAGCAACATTCACTGAACATCTTTCAGCAACATTCATAGAACATCTTTCAGCAACATTCATATAACATCTTTCAGCAACATTCATATTACATCTTTCCTAAACATTCATATAACATCTTTCAGCAACATTCATATAACATCTTTCAGCAACATTCATATAACATCTTTCAGCAACATTCATATAACATCTTTCAGCAACATTCATATAACATCTTTCAGCAACATTCATATAACATCTTTCAGCAACATTCATATAACATCTTTCAGCAACATTCATATAACATCTTTCAGCAACATTCATATAACATCTTTCAGCAACATTCATATAACATCTTTCAGCAACATTCATATAACATCTTTCAGCAACATTCATATAACATCTTTCAGCAACATTCATATAACATCTTTCAGCAACATTCATATTACATCTTTCCTAAACATTCATATAACATCTTTCAGCAACATTCATATAACATCTTTCAGCAACATTCATATAACATCTTTCAGCAACATTCATATAACATCTTTCAGCAACATTCATATAACATCTTTCAGCAACATTCATATAACATCTTTCAGCAACATTCATATTACATCTTTCCTAAACATTCATATAACATCTTTCAGCAACATTCATATAACATCTTTCAGCAACATTCATATAACATCTTTCAGCAATATTCATATAACATCTTTCAGCAACATTCATATAACATCTTTCAGCAACATTCATATAACATCTTTCAGCAACATTCATATAACATCTTTCAGTAACATTCATATAACATCTTTCAGCAACATTCATATAACATCTTTCAGTAACATTCATAACATCTTTCATTAACATTCATAACATCTTCTAGCAACATTCAAGTATCGGCGAATAGTTTAAATAATTCTTAAATCTCTGTCAAGTTTATTAACTTTTTATTATTTATATAAATTGACTCTACGGTTCTGATTTTTGAAATATCTTTATAATATAAAATGGTTGACCTTTTCTTTTTATGTTGTATCTAGCTACCTATATTCTTATCATACTATGATCTTAATTAAAAAACGAATATATATTTAATTACTTATACTAAAGCGAGATACAATATATTAACAATTAAATTGAAGTTTCGTACAAATATTTAAAGAAATATTTAGATCGTTATTCGTTCGTATGGTTTGATTTTCGTTTAAAAATTATGAATCCAGCTCAGCCTCCAATTACCGTTTCCTCCATTACATCCTCCTTTATCCCTCCATCTGCTCCTCCAATATACTTTATTATTTCGCCTCCAATAACTCCCCTCCATTCTAATTCTGTCTCACGCATTGGGTTTCATTTAGAACTCATTTCTGAAATCTCGCCCCTCCCCCTCCCCCACTAATTCCGAAACTGCTGACACGGCTTTTCCTGAACAAGTTATTCTTGCTAACTTTACATGATATCACGCGGCGGCTTATTTTTCTGCCTCTCCCTCTCGCTGAACACTTTAAAGACTTCTTGTCTCTCCATCGAAAAGAACTTTTTATTTCATTTTAATTACACACCTTTAAGGAAATCATATGAAAAATTATTACCAGGCCGCCGAAGTTGCCGCCTCAACAAACTTTGGTTAATTGATAAAATGTGGCCGCTTTTTAGCGGCCACATGGAGTACTCTGTGATATATTTTCGGTGATTTTGTCCCAATATATTGTGAAGGATATTGAGTTATAATTAACTATGGTTACTATACAGTTATAGTATTATATCTCTATTTTCTCCGCGAGTTTCTAAATATAGAAGATGTAAATCTTTTGGAAAAGGGGCGCTCGCTCTACATGCGATAAAGAAGAGCAAATATGTTGACGATTCGATTGGGTGGATTTGGCTGTCCCGGCGTTTCGAATTTGCTGGCGCTTGACGAACTCGAAAACAATCTTGAGACAAATCTGATGCGACGCACATTGCTACAAATAGTGAGGCAACCTATTTATAAAACACGGAATAAAGTGAGCTAGGGGCGAAATTAGTTGGAAAATAGGGAATAAAAGACAAACTAGACAACGAAACTAGTTAGAGAAACAGGAAAACAAAGTACACTAGTACTAATTTCAAAGCCATAATATGATATAGAAATAATATGTGTATCATACACAGCCTGTGTTTACAGTCTCCTCTCTGTGTCCCTAAAATATTTCTCGCTATCTATTTTCTCTCCTTTCCTCTGACAGTAACTCAGTTACTCCTAATTCTACTCCCATTCATGCCATTCATGACTATTCATATCTATTCATGACTATTCATATCCATAGATATTTATTCCTATTTCTATTGATGCGAATCTGCTGTATATTACAGTAACTGTTCACTGAATCTAAATTATATATTTGTTCTAAAAAAATCATGAATTGCAGTAATATGACTTTTTGTTAATTATTGTTTTCACCGTTCAACTCCTTATGATTTAATGTATTATTTCAAAAGAATTTTTTTCATTGATTTACAACTCTCATATTGAATTTTAAATCAATTATCTTATTCATGTAAAAATTATATATACATTTTGATAATCATTTAAATTAACCCAGCTGGTTAAAATTAAATTAATTATTGAAAAAAATCCTGTTTATTATTAAATTCTCAAGTACTTTTATTAGTTGTTTATAAATAAATTATCCCCCCCCATTAAAACTATTCTATTACCCAACTCTTTACTCCATTCAGAAACCGATAAATCGTGGCTCTTTATTTGACAGGACATTATCGGTTAGAAGTGGCGTATCGGTGTGACAAACAAAATGGAATATCGGTGCCCATCAATTGATACGATATATCTATTTACAGAAACATCTAATATCTATCACACAATATTCAGATGTAGTCATTATTATACTTTATTTTTTTATAATTGTATTTTAATTTAAATTGAAGAGTATATTAAATTTTCCTGATGCTATTTTAATTTTTTTCGATTACTAAATATAACTTTGTCTGAATATTTATTGAATTCAAATGTTCCAAAAGTCTCCACTCCTCCATTCTAAAATCCCCTATCTCTCTCTCCAAAATCCCTCATTTCCAAATTCTCCACTCTCCCACTCCAAAATCCACCCTCCCTATTCCCCGGGGGGTGTTAAGTCCCTTACCCTCCAATCACTGTCCAGCACCAAGTTGCCGAAGTGTAGATCAATTGCATTAGTTTTCTGAGGCAACTCTATTGCCTTTCTATTTGCCGACATCCTAGTAACACCTTTCACAATGGTACTCAGGGACGAAAAGTAGAAGTGGTCTATCTCAGAAATTAGGTCATGGGAGAAATTACCTCAAAATTTTAATAGAAAAATATTTTGTCTTTTAAATAATAATTCAAAAGCTTAATTGAGAATAGTTCTCTAATAAGGTTCACTTTAATATTATAGGTTTGCAGATATAAAAAAAATACTAAACTTGTGTAAACTATCTGTAAGAGTTTTAAAATTTGAAATTTGATCATTAAATTTGTTAACTAATTTAATATTGATCATTATATTTCTCATGATTCAATTAGGGTAAGATACGAATATGTGAAACCAACCGATAATTCGTAAATTACCCTAACTATAACAAATATAAAATTTAAATTTTCATTCCTCTAACACCCCAGTGTATTTAAATGTCTTTGCCTAGAGTTTAGCTTCAGTTACTCCGTTTAATATACAGCACTAGCATCTATTAATAGAAAGAACAGCTGTACACTGAGTATGTCACTGTGTAGAGTATGTCACATTAGAGTATGTTACTCCCAATTATTTCTTTACTACTAATTATTGTTTGTATCTGACTAATTGTTTAATGGTTTAAAATACATTCAAATTTTTATTTGTTAATCGTATTTTTTCTTTACATATATAATGCAATCAGTGGTTAACTTATTATAATTATGGTAGGGCAATAGAAGATTAAATTAGCTATAATTCCACTATAATTTACTCTCTGGGACGAGTATATCTAGCATTCAGTGTTAATGATATGCAACATAATATATACTATATAGTAATATTTCATATTTATCGGACATCTAAATTGGCATAAAAACTCTGTATTCATGCAACCCTGGTGTATCAGCTGTTCAAATTAATTTGACTAAAAAGTGTTTTAATAATCTAATATTAGCACTAAATTGATTTTGATATGCTCAATTACCTTCGCAGAATGCGGGAAGGTTATATTATTGACAGCATTTATTTATTTATTTATCATCTTCTTATTCGCATAACTGAAAACGTATTCAACCCAATTGTTTGAAATTTGGTGAAACGATTGGTCCATGCCCAGTGACCTACTGGTAGAATTTGGCGAGTGACCCGGTCAAAGTCATGGTCATTTATAACTCAAAATGTATTGAACTATATTGCATGAAAATTGGTGAGACGATTGGTCAATATACAGGAACCATTTTGTTAGATTTTGGGAGCGATCGGGTCAAAGGTCAAAGATCAAGGTCAAGACCATTTTTTAACTCAATAACTCCAAAGGTATTCAATCAAATTGTCTGAAATATGATGGGACGATTGGGTAATGTCCAGAAACCATCTGATAGAATTTTGGGAGCGATCCGGTCAAATGTCAAGGTCATTTATAACTCAATAACTCAAAAAGTATTGAACCATATATAAAACTCAATAACTGGTCACTATCCAGTCACCAGTTTATTAGATTTTGGTACGGATAAGCGGCGAAGGTATGCGCTCTACAGAGTGCACGTAATCTAGTTTGAAGTGAACTAATAGGGATTTTACTGTATATTGAAATTTTGTTATTGTATAACATTTTCCCAACATTAATAATAATATTTTTTCGTTACTTTTATAGATTGTTTAAATTTACTATTTCTTTGTTTGTAATAACATTGGAAATTTGATTATAAAATCAATGATTTGATATTTTTATGATAAAATATTCTGTAGTTATATCCTAAATACCTTTTTTGGTATTTTAAATTACATTTTTCATATCTATCATTACTACGATTTATATATGGACAATGATAGAAATATTTGCCTAATGGAGATTGATAGGTAGGTATCGTTCAAAATGTTTTTGAGCTGCGAAGTTATTTTGTCTTGAGTGTTCAAATCACCTAATGTCTTTTGTCGAGTAGCCAAATGGTTGAGAGAGAAGCCATTCATCATCAGCACTCACCATTAATAGCACAGAAACGACACCTTTTCTTTGAAGGGACAAAAAAGACTACCTACTCTATGAAAAAGGCATTGGGGTGCCGTGGATGATTGAGAGGAATTCATACTTAATTTTCTACCATTTCTACCACACTGAACTTGATTTTAAATGGTTTTACAGTATCCAAATAGAGAGAGAGAGAGTTATGAAGGGGCCGTTGAAGATTAAGATGGGACCCAACGTAATCTTCTGTGGCTACCTTACTTATACCAATAGAGAAGATTAAGAAGGGATCTTCTATGGCCCCACGATTCCTACTTTACTTATACCAATAGAGAAAATTTAGAAGGGAATCTTCTATGGCCCCACTATAACTCATAGCTTCTGTGGTAGCTATTTTATCCGTACTTTCCTCAGAAATGTCAAATGAACGTCTGAGTTTCTAGGCATTTTTACCGCTATTGGATTACCTGTCTGCTAGAGAAGCTAAATGGTGGTACCCCCATCTATTAAACTCCTGATACATTCCCTATATATTTACATTGGTGGTTAATTACTTCATCATGAGGAACTGTAGTATATTGTAGGTTTCCATCCGTTGTGACTACCTTTAACGATCACAACTTCTTTGGCTGACGGTACTTATGTAATAACCAGCCCATGAAAATATGATGTAAGACCGTCACCGACTGACATGGATATCGCTTTATTAATTTATATGAAAGGGACGCACAGCGGTTTGGAAACTTGAATAGTTAGTATGTATGGATAACTTAACGGAATAGTTAGCTATTAAAGTAGGAATTTATAATGTAGAATAAAATTAATGGTATTGTTTTTCCTAGTCAGTTCTGATTTAAGACTATTGTTACGGTAACTGAATTGTTTTCATTCTGATATATCAATGAATATTATTGTTTATATGGTGAGAATTGTAAATTATTTTACAATGCATTTTAATCAAAGAATAATTCAAAATTCACTTCAATATCTGCCGTTGTAACTTATAAATTTTCTTTTTGGTCACCATTTTTACCATCGGAATTGTCTATTGAATTCTCCGATTGGCATTTTGGTTGCCAGTAAAGCTGGCAATTAAGACAGGCTTTGTTCGTCAATGTGAAGACACATTACCTCCTTCCTTCACACGATGGCTGCAATCTTTCCTAAGAAAAAAGAGTGACTGATTTGCGCGGAGATGGATTTGAGGACGTTACCCAGAAGGCTTGTTACACGTACCTTAATGAGGCGATACATCAAACTCTATTATTGCAACAGCAGATGTGGGACGATCACTTACACCACCGCCATCTAGAGGATACCTTAAGAGCCGTACACACGCAGGGTTTTTTAAGTCTTTCCACCAGACTTTTTGCTAAGCTCCTCCTACTTTTTACACGAGATTTTTGAATCATATAGGAAAAAACTTTAAAATTAAAATTTATTTTAGTTTGTATCCATGATACCTGCAGGTATCATGGATACCAACTACAATAAATTTTTTCCTATATGATTCAAAAATCTCGTGGAAAAAGTAGGAGGAGCTTAGCAAAAAGTCTGGTGGAAAGATTTACAAAACCTTGCGTGTGTACGGCCCTTTACAGTATAAGGACCCAGTCAAATTATAATAGAGTTCTGCTAATATTATCCATAGATTCCATACATTAAGTATTATGCAGATAAATTACCATCCGGTGTGTCCCACATTTCCATAGGAAAATGAAGTATTTGTTAAATAAGTTGTTAAAGTAACGTTGTAACCAGTAGAACTCCTCTTTAATGAAATCCTGTATAGTTAAAGTAGTGTCCTGAGTAAGAAAATAGCCTCTATAGTGAACACATTTTCTTTAGTCTGCCATAAAATAGCCATCAGTATTTAGAAAACTAATGGTCATTTTATGGCTGACTAAAGATTTTTCACTATACAGAGTAGTTCATTACTCAGGACACTACACTCACTATACAGGATGTCATTATAGAGGAGTTTTATTATATTTGTTTATGTTGCTACTGCTACTAATTCCAAATAATTTAATTGTTCCTGCATATATCAGCATGAAATAGTAAAGCAATTAGAACTATAGGTTTAAATAGAGGTACTTAGACTGAGTTTACACTGATGACTTCATACTTACTTTGCTCTAAACTAAGACTGATTCCATTTTAGAGTACATTAGCTGGTATAAACTTGGGGCTCTTCTCTTTCGAGCTGTTATATTATTTGTACATGAAGCATTGGAATCAAGTAGTTACGTCACATTCAAATTCAAGAGGCGGGCATTTCAATGGAGAGGTCATGCCCCATTCCAATCAATAGGTCATGCCTCATTTCAATGGAGAGGGCATGCCTCATTTCAATGGAGAGGTCATGCCCCATTTCAATCAAGAGGTCATGTCCCATTTCAATCAAGAGGTCATGTCCCATTTCAATCAAGAGGTCATGCCCCATTTCAACAAAGAAGTCATGCCCCATTCCAATCAATAGGTCATGCTCCATTTCAATCAAGAGGTCATGCCTCATTTCAATGGAGAGGTCATGCCTCATTTAAATGGAGAGGTCATGCCTCATTTCAATGGAGAGGTCATGCCTCATTTAAATGGAGAGGTCATGCCTCATTTCAATGGAGAGGTCATGCCCCATTCCAATCAAAAGGTCATGCTCCATTTCAATCAAGAGGTCATGCCCCATTTAAATCAAGAGGTCATGCCTCATTTCAATCAAGAGGTCATGCTCCATTTTAACAAAGAGGTCATGCCCCATTTCAATCTAGATGTCATGCCCCATTTCAATAAATCAGGTCATACCCCATTTCAATCTAGCTGTCATGTCCCACTTCAGTAAATCAGGTCATTTCAATCTAGAGGTCATGCCCCTCTAATCTACCACTTCTATGCCACTCTCCATGCCATCTAGTTCGTGTTTTGGCATAAGTAGTTTTGGTAGAATAATGTTCGCTCACGTAAAGCAAACAGGTTTCCCAATGACTACTATTTCACACTGGCAATGGCTCCGTGCGACACACTGATAGTAAGAAGCAATTAGAAACTCTCTGTTTGTTCTCGGGTAGTTGGAAGTGCTTTGCGAGATGTGATAGTGGTGCTTACAGAGCCAATTTTACTGGCCTTTTAACGAGCTGGCGTACGGTGAACACCAACGCACACTTAAAAACACAAGCTATTAGGATTTATTCCTGGGATATTAAGGGAATATCCCAGGAATAAATATTTCTTGTTTGGGGTATTAAAGGGAATATCCCAGACAAGAAATATTTATTCCTGGGAAATTCCATTAATTTCTCAGGTATAAATCCTTCTTGCCTGGGAATGGTTGCTAGTATGAACATGACATGATCTTTCGCTATAATTATAATTACCTATGATGTTAGTCATGTTACTTCATACCTTTACAAATTCCTAAACTAGAGAGTGTTGAAGCAGGATAAGAGTTACATTCAATACAGTGATCCTTCTCCCCAAATCCACTCGAAGAGCATAAGTCAAAAGCAGAGGGCATGTTTCCAGCCCTAAATTCTACCCACTTAAACAGCTTTCAACATTAGGATGATAGCGCTGCAATCTGCGAGTCATATTGCTTTGAAATTTGCATCTGAAAGCAAGGCAAAGTGCACCGCTTAACCAGCAGCATGTACTGCTGGTAAGATGTACTAGCATGCTGGTAAGATGTACTAGCATGCTGTTAAGATGTACTAGCATGCTGTTAAGATGTACTAGCATGCTGGTAAGATGTACTAGCATGCTGTTAAGATGTACTAGCATGCTGTTAAGATGTACTAGCATGCTGTTAAGATGTACTAGCATGCTGGTAAGATGTACTAGCATGCTGGTAAGATGTACTAGCATGCTGTTAAGATGTACTAGCATGCTGTTAAGATGTACTAGCATGCTGTTAAGATGTACTAGCATGCTGGTAAGATGTACTAGCATGCTGGTAAGATGTACTAGCATGCTGGTAAGATGTACTAGCATGCTGGTAAGATGTACTAGCATGCTGGTAAGATGTACTAGCATGCTGGTAAGATGTACTAGCATGCTGTTAAGATGTACTAGCATGCTGGTAAGATGTACTAGCATGCTGTTAAGATGTACTAGCATGCTGGTAAGATGTACTAGCATGCTGTTAAGATGTACTAGCATGCTGTTAAGATGTACTAGCATGCTGTTAAGATGTACTAGCATGCTGGTAAGATGTACTAGCATGCTGTTAAGATGTACTAGCATGCTGGTAAGATGTACTAGCATGCTGGTAAGATGTACTAGCATGCTGGTAAGATGTACTAGCATGCTGGTAAGATGTACTAGCATGCTGTTAAGATGTACTAGCATGCTGTTAAGATGTACTAGCATGCTGTTAAGATGTACTAGCATGCTGGTAAGATGTACTAGCATGCTGTTAAGATGTACTAGCATGCTGGTAAGATGTACTAGCTTGCTAGTACTTCAGTTCAAGTGAATTACTCTTTTAATAGTGTGGTGAGTTTGTGGCGATGTATAGCGCTATATCTTGGTTCTTTTCAGGGTGTTTACTCTTTGAATGCTTTATGGTTCCAGTCGATGTTGATAAAGAGCTGATGGGGAGATATGCAAAGTGAGTGGTGGGGAGTGGTGAGTGATGGGGAGTGGTGAGTGATGGGGAGTAGTGAGTGAGTGATGGGGATTGGTGAGTGATGGGGAGTGGTGAGTGGTGGGGAGTAGTGAATGATGGGGAGTGGTGAGTGATGGAGAGTGGTGAGTGATGGAGAGTGGTGAGTGATGGAGAGTGGTGAGTTATCGGGAGTGGTGAGTGATGGGGAGTAGTGAGTGAGTGATGGGGAGTGGTGAGTGAATGATGGGGAGTGGTGAGTGAATGATGGGGAGTGGTGAGTGATGGAGAGTGGTGAGTGATGGGGAGTGGTGAGTGATGGGGAGTGGTGAGTGATGGGGAGTGGTGAGTGATGGGGAGTAGTGAGTGAGTGATGGGGAGTGGTGAGTGATGGGGAGTGGTGAGTGATGGGGAGTGATGTGTGAGTGATGGGGAGTGGTGAGTGAGTGATGGGGAGTGGTGAGTGAGTGATGGGGAGTGGTGAGTGATGGAGAGTGGTGAGTGATGGGGAGTGATGAGTGAGTGATGGGGAGTGGTGAGTGAGTGATGGGGAGTGATGAGTGAGTGATGGGGAGTGATGAGTGAGTGATGGGGAGTGGTGAGTGAGTGATGGGGAGTGATGAGTGAGTGATGGGGTGTGGTGAGTGAGTGATGGGGAGTGGTGAGTGAGTGATGGAGAGTGGTGAGTGAGTGATGGGAAGTGGTGAGTGTTAGGGAGTGGTGAGTGATGGAAAGTGGTGAGTGAGTGATGGGAAGTGGTGAGTGTTAGGGAGTGGTGAGTGATGGAGAGTGGTGAATGATGAGTCATTTAATAGGCACATAATTTTTCAATTTAAGTTAAAATCGCTTTTTTTTGTTCCATTTAATACTATTGATATCCATATATAATTATCAGCTTCTATAACCCCATAGCTCTAAATAATGACCCAGTTTATTTAAATTCTCTCTTTTACACTCTATTCTGGTTGATTTCGTTATCTTTGGTGTACTTATAAAAGGCCTATCGACGTAGAATCCAATTACACCTATGAATAACATGACTCCTAGCTCCACGCTATATTTATATCAAAATATTAGGCTGCTGTTCAAGACGCATCAAAAATGCCATCTAGCGGGAAATTTCGATACTGCGAGCTAATTTCCGCTTGAATGGCGGCGAGAAAAGTTTGTGCATCGAGAAGCCGAGTAAGGGAAATATTTACTACCATACCACCCATAATTCTTATATTAAAAGCATGGAACAGTAGTTAAGTGTACTCTTTTATGGGGTAGAGTATTAGTTGGAATTATATAAGAAATTGTGCACAAATTAATAATTTTTTTTTGTTCTATGAATTCCTCAATTCTTTAATTTATTTTAATGAATGATGAATAAAGAAAATATTTAAAGAATGAAGTGAAACAAATATATGAAATCGGTATAAAAATAATATATAGTGTACGTGACATTTTTTCCGTTTAATTCCTTATTTCTTTATATTATTTTCTAAAAAATATCCTAGAGTGAAATACAAATTTTACTGGATAAATTGTTTTATAAATAAATATATATTACAAAAATATAACCAGTGTTGCCAAACTTTGATAAATCAGTGTACAATTTCAGTTTGAATAAAGTAGTTTGAATAAAAATAAAGTAGATAACTATTTCCAAAAATATAGAAAGAAAAACATTAATTATTTTAACAGTAGCTAAGTAAGTAAAACCATTAGTTACAGTATAAGTATATAATTTACTCAAAGAATGTTCTTCAATTTCAGTTCTTTATGCAGTTCTCAGACAGCAGTTTGTCTCAAAGTCTAATTTTTCAACTAAAGTACTCACCCATCAATTTTTTATCGTATAACTTTGCAGAAGCTCTACCTTCTATGAGTGAAAAACCACAAAAAATACAAAGTTAATGAAAATAGTATGCAGTGATGCAGGTAAGCTTTGAAAGGTTACGAGATACGGAACATTAAAATGATATCTTGAGGGGAGTTTTCTTCACAGTGACTCTTTTCTCTGATAGTACATCATCACAGTGACTCTTTTCTCTGATATTACATCATCACAGTGACTCTTTTCTCTGATAGTACANATAGTGACTCTTTTCTCTGATAGTACATCATCACAGTGACTCTTTTCTCTGATAGTACATCATCACAGTGACTGTTTTCTCTGATAGTACATCATCACAGTGACTCTTTTCTCTGATAGTACATCATCACAGTAACTCTTTTCTCTGATAGTACATCATAATAGTGACTCTTTTCTCTGATAGTACATCATCACAGTAACTCTTTTCTCTGATAGTACATCATAATAGTGACTCTTTTCTCTGATCGTACATCATCACAGTGACTCTTTTCTCTGATAGTACATCACAACAGTGACTCTTTTCTTTGATAGTACATCATCACAGTGACTCTTTTCTCTGATAGTACATCATCACAGTGACTCTTTTCTTTGATAGTACATCATCACAGTGACTCTTTTCTCTGATAGTACATCACAACAGTGACTCTTTTCTTTGATAGTACATCATCACAGTGACTCTTTTCTCTGATAGTACATCATAACAGTAATTCTTTTCTCTGATAGTACATCATCATAGTGACTCTTTTCTCTGATAGTACATCATCACAGTGACTCTTTTCTCTGATAGTACATCATCACAGTGACTGTTTTCTCTGATAGTACATCATCACAGTGACTCTTTTCTCTGATTGTACATCATCACAGTGACTCTTTTCTCTGATAGTACATCATCACAGTGACTCTTTTCTCTGATAGTACATCATCACAGTAACTCTTTTCTCTGATAGTACATCATAATAGTGACTCTTTTCTCTGATAGTACATCATCACAGTGACTCTTTTCTCTGATAGTACATCACAACAGTGACTCTTTTCTTTGATAGTACATCATCACAGTGACTCTTTTCTCTGATAGTACATCATCACAGTAACTCTTTTCTCTGATAGTACATCATCATAGTGACTCTTTTCTCTGAAAGTACATCACAACAGTGACTCTTTTTTTTGATAGTACATCATCACAGTGACTCTTTTCTCTGATAGTACATCATCACAATGACTCTTTTCTCTGATGGTACATCATCACAGTGACTCTTTTCTCTGATAGTACATCATCACAGTGACTCTTTTCTCTGATAGTACATCATCACAGTGACTCTTTTCTCTGATAGTACATCATAATAGTGACTCTTTTCTCTGAAAGTACATCACAACAGTGACTCTTTTCTTTGATAGTACATCATCACAGTGACTCTTTTCTCTGATAGTACATCATCACAGTAATTCTTTTCTCTGATAGTACATCATCATAGTGACTCTTTTCTCTGATGGTACATCATCACAGTGACTCTTTTCTCTGATAGTACATTATCACAGTGATATTTTTTTCTGGCAGTGCATTTTAAAGATCATACTGAATAAATTCATGGAACTACATATTTTTTTTTTCAGTTTAATGGTTCATTTTATAAATATTTAAATCTTTAAGACTGTGGAAACTATTGAAATTTGATAATCAATATAAAATTGTATTCTATTTCATCAAAGAAGTGAATCGCAAAGCATATGTATGTAATATGAAAACAAAACCATTCAATTTTGACAGAGAATAGTTGTGCAATACTGTTCAATGATCTTTCTTTTAAAGTCAATGTCGTTCAACTGTCGGTGGTGGACTGAAGAGAAAGGATAAGGTGGTCCTTGGTGTCCCATAGCAGTCGATACGCTCATTAATACTTTAGGACTCTATAAATTTACGCTATTGCTTACCGATATAAATATTTTACCTATTTACTGACGGAAGTTTCGAATTATTGGTCGATTTAATATCCTCGGTAATATAAGAATAAACGACTGATATTTCGTTTTATCGTTATTTTTTATGTCGATTTTTCTTAAATGACCGAATATGAGAAACCTATCGACAATTTATAACTTACCATATATATATTCACTGTTCCTATATTTAGATTATACTGTGAATTTTGTCTTTTAAGAACTGAATTTCCATTTTGTTACCTATAACGTGTTGATTTGTGTACAAAATTGATTAGAATAACCAATCTATACTTTTGATTGATTCTCATTTGCCTTACCATGTCAGTAGAGCGTATAACTAAGTTTGTAATTGGAAACCAAGTTTACTTTACTAACTCTTAGGTATTCCATGGGTTCAGTAGGAGAAGTTAGCAATTTACACATTCAATTTAAAAATATTCAATGAATTGACGTTCTGATCAGTATTAGATACACGTTTGATTGGTAATGAGTAAAATATATATTGAATTAAAAAATATCTTGCAAAAATATTGTGCTTTGTAATAGATACTTTTGTGTAGTTGTCTAAGAAATATACAGTTATGCAAGAAGAGAATAATTTATTATTATACTGTGAAACTAGATTAGGTGATTCTTTCAAATTCAGATATTAGATTAGATAAATTATTAGCACTCCGAGTTGATTATTAAGAAAGTCCTTTCGAGACTCCGGAAAAAAATGAGTTTATCCCACAATATTGCAGAACTACAGGTAAAGCTCGTGCAATGGACAGCAAACATGTACTGGAATAGTGTCCGATATGCTAAGCAATGGACGCTATGCGTGACTGATGTTTTACTTCAGTCTGGGATTTAAACTTTGCAAGTTTTCTTTAATATCATTTCAAAGAAACGCTAATTAAGGTAAATAATTTCAGATTGTTATTAAATGAAAATGTTAATGAAAATCTTATAATATTGATATAACTTTATTATTTAAATGCACAAAATTATAAGTAGGGTATAATTGTAACTTTTCTACAATATACAATAGTAATTACACCTTTAAATATTTACAATAAAAAAATTCTAACAAAAGAAGAGTAACAAAATCGAAATATTGAAAATCTGAAAACAATACATTGAAGAGTTGATTGTAATTTTGTAAATTTTGATACTTCTGAATATAATAAATGATTGACTAGATACTTAGTAGACGAAAAGAATATTTGTTAAACCATTAATTTAAAGAGGTCGTTTTAGCGAGCTGCATGTCCGGTAAAACGGACATTTTTTGTAATTGGAAGGGTGGGTGTCCGTTTAAATATCGTCCGCTGTAGGAGAATAAGCTCTAAGTGAGTGAGTGTGAGTCTAACCTGTATAAGCTCTATTATTAGGATTATGAAAATTGCATTAAATATAGTCAAGTAGTTTTATATTTGTATTTTAATGTTTTTGATACTCTCTGTGTGCAACAAATAGAACTAAAAATAAAAAGGTTTGGCACGCTTTGCTTTGCTATGTATTTATATTCATTTGCATTTTCTTCATTAAATTAAATTTTACTTCACTATTTATTGTTCTAAGCTTTTATTTACATGCACTTTGCAGACGGTTTAAAGATATTCTTCAATTAAATTAATTTCACTTAATTTTTAAACCGAAAGAACTTTTGTTCGTGAAACCAAATAAACATGTTATTTACCATCAAACTCTACCAAACAACATGAATGATATTTTAAAAGAGATTTATATGAAGACAAAAGCTAAATACAGTAACATACACTTTTGAAAACCTAAATTAATTGGTGTAGAAACAAATAGAAATGATTACGAATAATTCACCATGAAATTAAGCATTAGAAAACTTCACAAATATAACATCTTCTCATTTTTTTCTAGCGTTGTTGTTGAAATAAAAATAAAAGGTAATTGGGTATTTTTTCAAAGATTTAAATTGCGACCAATCTTTGCTGCTAGAATTACACGAATAATATTTATCTTGTTTGTTCTCTGAAGCAAAGAAAAATTGAGAGATTTAAAAAAATATATAACACAGTAAAGAGACTAATGATGTTAAAATTGAATCAATTCATTATTCTATCGAAAGTTTTATGGAATATGATAGAATAACTAATACTGTTAATATAATAAATAATTGTAACCAGCTTATACCAAATTATAAAAAACATAATAATTACTCCGATATCCTAAGGTCTATACAATATGCAGTTAATACACACAGAGAAAGGATTAGTTGAATCAAATCAAATTTGATTTGTTTTAATTTATATGAATGACTTTAATTCGCCCCTACCTACATGGAGAGTTGCAGGTACTATTTAAAATTAGTTAAATTGACGTTGGTTAAAACAAAACAGTCGTCATTAGACTCAAAACTGGTTCTTGAATAATGACCACCGTCCCACCATATTTCTGGCAATATGGTTGAATTAAAGTTAAAAGATGTTATAGAAGGTTCAAAGTTCAAATGAATAAATACAAAGGTAATATATTATTGTTCGAAGTTATTGTTCTGAAGAAGTAAATTCTTAAATTACTGATTCAAAGAAGTTCTACTTTATCGTTCAATGAATTATCCTTTTTTTCAATTATTCATCACATGAAGTATCAGTAATCAAAATAGCCTAAATTATGAAAATCAGTACACGTACAATTTTCCTCATTTTATGAACTCAAATAGGATATATGAAAATTGCATCAAAATCTCTTTTCTCAGAACTCACTGTTCATCCATTTTCCCTCAACACAGTGAATAGTTTACTCCTGCATGGGTAAGCAACTCTTAGTTCCAAAAAGAGATGGAACTATTATACAGTTTCTCCGTTTATTTATCCTCTTCATTCTTGTTTTCTGTTATCTATGTTTGGAGTTATCCTGTACACTGTTTTTGAGAGTTTCCGCTCTGGACACACTTATAGTAGATTTCTTCTCCACTGTTATCTTCAAAATTCCTTTGCCTGACCAGAATGGTCTCCCAGTATAGCCCATCTGCGTGCAAATCTTCCTTTTCTTGACTATTTCCTATTTTCGTAGTGCTATCTTTTCATCGGTTATTCTTTCTTCTCCATCTTGTTCTTATCTTCTTGCTACACTATTTACTCCACAGCAGAAAACTCTTGCACTAATATTTTTGGTAAAATATCGGTAATCAATATCTATCTTGCAAATGTACATTAAACATTATATACAAAAAAACATTAGAATATGCCAAGCTATGCTATATGAGGCTAAAATGTTGGGCGTTTCCATTTTCTCTGTCCAACCCATGTATTAATTTGTGATAATAATTATTATCTAAGGAATATGTATTTAAATACATTCCGATATTATATACAAAATATGACGCAGTACTTTGAAATACAATTATATTCAAAATAATTTATTTTACTTACTTAATGTTTCTAGTGTTCATCCTATTTATGAAAGATCATTAATATGAAGTTTTTCATAATAATGCTATCTACAATTATTATACATATATGAGTGCTTTTCTTATTTTCAGTTTCGCTAATTAATGCATCACTTCTGTAGCGAAAAAATTGTACGGGAAAGCCTCCGAAATTAATACAATCGTTATTTTTTACTTCAGAATCAACAGACGAGGAGAAATTTCTTCTTATTTGATCAATCTGCCATGAACACGTAACCTTGGTGGTCTGTGTCAGAGTTCTGATGTAATAAGTCTACATCCAACTTATTTGGTTCTCGTAAATGTTTGACTTCTTTCTCAGATTAATAAGCTAATTGAATGGCGAGTAGAATACGTCAAACGCCGCGATGGGGTCATAGAATGAATTCAGTATTTGTGAGATTATGAGAGGGGTTTGATTCTGTAGTCCTGTGGAAGGAGAAGTTCTGTCCCCTGTGCCTAGATGCATTAGGACAACTGACAGCATGCAAGTAATGAACTGAAGCAGCTGCAGTAGCATGAAATTAATAATTAATAGTTGGTTACTTAAATGGTTAGGCTTCTTAACCTGTAATCTTATTATAGTTGACATTGGTGTTATTTGAATGGGATAAGTAATCGGCGGGAATTATTGATTGGATTTCCAATTCATTTACAGACTCCAAACCTTCAAACTTAATTTTCTTAATTTGGTATTTATGTTCCGCGCAATTTGCCGAATTGCGCCCTCTTTAGAATGCGCTGTGCTTTTCTAACTCCCTGTAACCACCGAAAGCTAATTAAGCTTGAGATGATATAACTACCTGTTATTTATTTTGAAATGAAACACTGGTGATATAAGACAAACAAACTATGTTACGGTTATATACGCCATTTATATCAGCATTTTATTTCAAAAAAATAAAATGATGGGTTATAAACATGTAACGCGTGTTTCTCAGTTGATTGCGCGGAATATTTAAAAAATTTAAACCATGAAACTATTTTGCTATGTTGCTACACTATATTGGTACTATACCCAATTATAAATTATAATATACAATTATTAGTGTCAATTATTACAATCTATACAAATCATGTAGCTTGTCTTATATGCTCATATTATAACTTGCAGTGTTATAGTATGAGCTATAACACTGCACTAGCCTTGTGCCTATATAACTATAGCCTTTTGCCTATATAACTATAACTAGCCTTGTGCCTATATAACTATAACTAGCCTTGTGCCTATATAACTATAACTAGCCTTGTGCCTATATAACTATAACTAGCCTTGTGCCTATATAACTATAACTAGCCTTGTGCCTATATAACTATAACTAGCCTTGTGCCTATATAACTATAACTAGCCTTGTGCCTATATAACTATAACTAGCCTTGTGCCTATATAACTATAACTAGCCTTGTGCCTATATATCTGTAACTAGCCTTGTGCCTATATATCTATAACTAGCCTTGTACCTATATAACTATAATAAGTTTAATAACTATAGCCTTCTTCTTTGGTATCCGATTTTCTTCAATCTCAACTGTAAATTAATACCTAGTTCTCTTTAAACTAAATTCAATTCCATATCATAAAGTAAAATATGTTAAAAGGAAAAATAAATTGCTAAATAGATAATATATATATAGTGTTTATTGTAGTGTTATCCTAAATTATGTAATATCTTATTATAAATTAGATAATTCACACTCACAGTACCAGCAAAGTGGGCATTAACATCTTTACAAACAATTCTATACTGTATACACAGTTCTAGGTAAATTGACCCTCGGCAAATTGACTCTCGGTAAATAGACCCTCGGTAAGTAGACCCTTGGAAAAATGACCCTCGGTTAATAGACCCTCGGAAAAATGACCCTCGGTAAATAGACCCTTGGAAAAATGACACTCGGTAAATAGACCCTCGGAAAAGTGACACTCGGTAAATAGACCCTCACAAAAATGACACTCGATAAAAAGACCTTCTCAAAAATAATACTCGGTAAATAGACCCTTGGAAAAATGACCCTCCAAAAATATACCCTCACAAAAATGACACTCGGTAAATAGACCCTCTAAAAAATGATACTCGGTAAATAGACCCTTGGAAAAATGACCCTCCAATAATATTCCCTCACAAAAATGACACTCGATAAATAGACCCTTGGAAAAATGACCCTCCGAAAATATACCCTCGGAAAAATGACCCTCAGAAAAATGACTTTTGGTAAAATGACCCTCCGTAAAATGACCATCGGTAGATTGATCCTCGGTCACTTGACCCTCGGTAATTTGAACTTCAGTAAATTGACCCCGCAGTAATATAATCTTCTTTAATTAATTTGACACTATAATAATTTGTCGCCAGGTAATTTGACTTCCCGTTATTTCCTTCTTGGATGATGCACTTAATTTAATATTTTGTCAATATTATGTAAATATCCTACAATAATATAGGATACATTCATTAGTTTATCGCCTTCAAAATTTTGTCTGATGTAGAAGTGGCTACAGCAGTTATCTTTTGAAGTCAAATTTGAAGAGTCTATGACTCTATGAGTCTATAGAGTAGAAAATATTCTGAAAGCGATAAACTAATGTATTTATCCTGAAATCTTGCAGCATAGATACATAATATTTATTGTAAATGCTTCTTCCAAAAAACAAATTACCAAGGGTCAAATTACTAGAGGTCAAATTACTAGAGGTCAAATTACTAGAGGTCAAATTACTAGAGGTCAAATTACTAGATGTCAAATTACTAGAGATCAAATTACTAGAGGTCAAATTACTAGAGGTCAAATTACTAGATGTCAAATTACTAGAGGTCAAATTACTAGAGATCAAATTTCTAGAGGTCAAATTACTAGAGGTCAAATTACCAAAGGTCAAATTACTAGAGATCAAATTACAGAAGGACAAATTACCAGAGGTCAAATTATCGGAGATCAAATTACCAGAGGTCAAATTACCAAGGGTCGAATAACCGCAAGTCGAATTACCGGTGGTCAAATTACCGGTCAAGGTATACATATGGTTACCCCCTGGGTTAGTGGGAGTTAGTTATTAAAATATGTATGTACAGTCCAATTCACCAAAATATCAAATTGTTAACATGAAGGTATTCAATATCATAAATATGTAATACTATTTTCAATATTATGTTAACATCATCGTTTTAATTAAGCATTGAGGCCATTGTTACATGGTTATTTCGAATGTTGGACTTGGTATAGATTATTTACTAAATAAATGAATGAATAAAATAATGTTGAATAGTATTATTCTTTCTCATTTCAGTATAATATCTATTTTAGCTTTTAACTGTAATAGTTTGAGAACTTCAGTAATTCTAAATTGGATTCTTTTCTAAATGACAATGCATAATGAAGTATTTACAAAATTATTACTGATACTTTTTAAGTAATTTGTATTTGGAATATAAGTACATTTCAAATTTGAATTATTTTTTTGATACATTTCAAACCAGTATTTAGAGTATTGGAATACATTTCAAACCAGTATTTAGAGTATTGAAATACATTTCAAACCAGTATTTTGTATTGTAATGCATTTCAAACCAGTATTTAGTATTGAAATACATTTCAAACCAGTATTTAGAGTATTGAAATACATTTCAAACCAGTATTTAGAGTATTGAAATACATTTCAAACCAGTATTTAGAGTATTGAAATACAATTCAAACCAGTATTTAGAGTATTGGAATACATTTCAAACCAGTATTTAGAGTATTGGAATACATTTCAAACCAGTATTTAGTATTGAAATACATTTCAAACCAGTATTTAGAGTATTGAAATACAATTCAAACCAGTATTTAGAGTATTGGAATACATTTCAAACCAGTATTTAGTATTGGAATACATTTCAAACCAGTATTTAGTATTGAAATACATTTCAAACCAGTATTTTGTATTGTAATGCATTTCAAACCAGTATTTAGTATTGAAATACATTTCAAACCAGTATTTAGAGTATTGGAATACATTTCAAACCAGTATTTAGAGTATTGAAATACATTTCAAACCAGTATTTTGTATTGTAATGCATTTCAAACCAGTATTTAGTATTGAAATACATTTCAAACCAGTATTTAGAGTATTGAAATACATTTCAAACCAGTATTTAGAGTATTGAAATACATTTCAAACCAGTATTTAGAGTATTGAAATACAATTCAAACCATTATTTAGAGTATTGGAATACATTTCAAACCAGTATTTAGTTTTGAAATACATTTCAAACCAGTATTTAGTATTGAAATACATTTTAAACCAGTATTTAATATTGAAATACATTTCAAACCAGTATTTAGTATTGAAATACATTTTAAACCAGTATTTAGCATTGAAATACATTTTAAACCAGTATTTAGTATTGAAATACATTTTAAACCAGTATTTAGTATTGAAATACATTTCAAACCAGTATTTAGTATTGAAATACATTTTAAACCAGTATTTAGTATTGAAATACATTTTAAACCAGTAGGGTCGGGGTGGGCGAATACTCGCGCAGTTGCACGCGGGGCGAATCTTGCGCACCACACGCAGTTGCACGCGGGGCGAATCTTGCGCACCACACGCTATGAACGTGCTAGCACAATAACAAAAAAGTGGTGGACAGGCTCAAATATGTAGTAACACCGTATATAATTAAAAAAACATACAATCATTTCTTCACAGATAAAAAAAAAATCATATTTAAGACCCTCTGAAAATTACCTTGTCGAAAATTCATTTTATCGAATTGCCCTAAAAAATGAATTTGTCATAAAAATATTTTTATCGCAGATAATGAAATGAAATTTTCAGTGCATGATGATCATTGACTTTAGTTGCCAAAGTTAAATTTACAAGGTTCTAGAGTTCCTAATTTTATAGTTAGCGGAGTTTTTTCGTGCGCAGCTATTCGCCCCACCATATTTTGCATGGCGGGGTGAATATTGCGCACTATAGAAATTTATTTTTAGGCCATGAAACAGTTTTTAATGCCTAATATTAAAAATATTCATCGCGGTACATTCATCGCCGGTAAATTCATCGCCGTAAATTCATCGCATGGTAAATTCATCGCATGGTTAATTCATCGCATGATAAATTCATCGCATAGTAAATTCATCGCGTGGTAAATTCATCGCATGGTAAATTCATCGCATGGTACATTATAAAATTAAATTGATAAACTTAAATATACTTCTTGCAAATTACCGCGCCGACCTTACTTTATTTTTCGCTGGATTGGGGTAACTATTTTATACCAATCTGTGATGTTAGTTTATTTTAAATGATTGGATTTTAGTTATAGAATGTCATATAATTTTTGCATGTATATCATTCAATTAATATTTATTTTAAAATATTTAATATGTGAGTATACTTGCATTAATTTATTATTTTATAATTATGCATATTTTTCTTTAATTCAAATTTATAATATTTCTCAAATTACGTATATGGGTAGCTACTCATAGTTTGAAAAACCAGGGTACAGGAACATAAACGGGTATAGTACCTAGCAGACCACACAAAAATTTGTCGTCATCACAACAACACATTCCTTGTTTGTGACCGAGCGGCTCATAATTCCTCGTATTTGCATGTTAATATCGAGAAGTTTGAAGTCATTTTATAAGGGTTTCGTACAAAAGGAAAGCGAAAAAGGTGATTGAACCTCAAAGTTGAATATATAGATATAGTTCAGGTGTGTTTTTATTGTTCATATCTCTAACTTATCTATGAAAAAATAGGGTCTTGAACATATGCTACCTAAGAGCCTAAACTACTGTTAGTTAACTGCTAAAATGAAGTTCCTATGAATAACAATTAAGGAAAAAAATAATGGAACTACAATTTAGCCAATGCTTAGTTAGTAATTGATAAGAAAAAAATTAAATTTGGAAGTGACTAAGTTCAAGTAGGTTTTTCCTATGTTTCAATTTTATTAATTTTATTAGGGGTTTAACGTCTGCTTTGGAACCAAAAGGCCATATCGCTGACGTCAAAAGGAAATTAAGTACAAGGGACTAGAAGAAGCAGTCAGATAGGAAGGTGGCTTCATGAACAAAGTCACTTACCACCGTCGGTGACAATGCTCATGGATGCAGTAAAGCTACTCCGTGAATGCAGTCACTTACCAAGGAATGTGACGAAACGGGACACAAGCACCGGTGGTTGCACTCACGGATGGAAGAGGAAAATGAAGAGTGATTGTAAATGAAGCCTACGAGCCTACCTAACACAAAAATCTAAGACCTCGTAGTTGAAGAGCATAAGCCTAGCGATATCCTCTAAAACTGCAAGTAGCGTTAAAAAATGATAAACATGGTAAAAATGAAAAAAGACAATCCAGAATCAAAATTACAACAGTTCGGAGCCCACGGGACTCCACCCCCCTTCTCTTCCATTCACCACAGAAAGCATCAGGATTGAGCCCCTGGGAGCTCCCATGTTTCAAAGTGTGGTCAGAGTCGCCATTTCATGTCACCTGGTGGTCACGTCAAACCAGATTTGATCAGCTGATTACCATACCCTAATTTACTGTAGCCTGTGAGGGTCTAGGACATTTCGTCCACGGATATTTCATCCTCGGACCTCTCGTCCACGGACATTTCGTCCAACGAACATTTCGTCCACGGACATCTCGTCCACGGACAATTTGTCAACGAATTGCTAAATTTTGTATTTTTAAGTACATATATGGGATATATTTTATTTTGTTTTTTACTATTACATTAATAGCCATGTATAAATATATGACATTATTATAGTGATTTAAGCATTAATTTATTTACCTCCTTTAATATTTTGCATTAATTAATGAGTTATGAGTATCCAAAATAAGGAACTGAAATAATAGGGTACTAACAAGACTGAAAGTGGAAACGTAAGAATGAGAATAAAATAATTACAATAGGGGTAAATACAAATTATTTTGTATGCTTTTATTATGAGTCCGAAAATATGAAACAGTCCGAAAACATGGACGTGTTTACGTTTATATAATTTAACGTAACACTAAAATGTACCAATATCTGGCTATTTATTTTATATCACATTTAATTATCAATCAATTGTTCATTAGTATATTATACATGTATGTATTTTATGTAGTCACTGTTGTTAAAAATTCTGTCATAAAAAACTAATTTCTGAACCAATATTACTTCCAATAAGATAATAAGCTAATCTGAGTACTAATATTGATGTTTATGGTAATTATTGTTAAAATACCCCTCAAATAATTGTAGTTATTGTAAATATAGAAAAAAATGTTTCCGTTTTCTAATATCTACGAAACATGCCTCGCTATTATTACAGATTTTATAAGACCGAGGTACAATAAATGCGAGGCCTACCTGTAATCATTAAATAAATTATTCAGTTTAATTATTTTCCTGATGCCGGCCAGTAGGAGCAGGAGACAGCCTCCTGGCTATGCTATTCCAGGAAAAGAAAAATTAGTAGGTAAACTTAATAAATCTATGTATGGATTAAAACAATAACCCAAATGTTGGAATGATGCGTTGGATGCATATCTTAAATCCTTAGGATTTATTCAGTCCTCTTGTGACTCATATATATATGTTAAATTAATCAATAACTCTCCATGCTTCATTTCTGTGTATGTAGATGATATTATTGTAGCATGTAAGAACTATGATGATCTGACTAAAATCAAGATTGATTTAAGTGCTAAATTTGAGATGAAAGACTTAGGAAAATTATCCTATTTCTTAGGCATAAAAGTCGTACAAGACGCAAATAAAATAGCCCTAAATCAATCTTCATTCGTCAACGAGTTATTAGATAGATTTGAATTCAATAATTGCAAACCGGTGTTAACCCCTGCTGATGTTAATTCCCATTTGGAACCAACTACTGATGATTGTGAACTAGTAGATAAAACTAAATATCAGTCAGCTGTAGGTCCCTTACTGTATCTATCTACTAAAACTAGACCGGACATAACTTATGCAGTTGGAAATGTCTCTAAATTTTGTTCCAATCCAAACACTAAGCACTGGTCTGCAATTAAGAGAATATTTAGATACCTAAAGGGCACACCTGATCTTGGCATTACATATGGTAATGAAGATTCTGAGTTGATAGGTTATTCTGATGCCGACTGGGCAGGAAACAGAGTTGATAGGAAAAGTACTTCTGGCCAATGCTTTATGTTAAATAATTCCATTATTTCTTGGCACTCTGTGAAACAGTCATGTGTTGCTTTATCAACGGCTAAGCTGAATATGTTTCCCTCTCTGGAGCCTCCCAAGAAGCTGTATTTCTAAATAAATTACTATTAGATCTTAAAGTACCAAATAAGAATCCTATAGTTTTGTTTGAGGATAATCAGTCAGCTATTTGTATTGCTAAAAATGCTAAAAATCATTCTAGATCTAAACACATTGATATTAAATTTCATTACATTAGAGATCTTGTTGCTTCAAACACAATTAAACTTGTGTATTGCCCCAGTGAAATTATGCTTGCTGACATATTCACTAAACCGTTGCCTATTGATAGATTTACCAAATTAGTTGAATTAATAGGCATGAAAAATATATAATGTCGTGTGAGGAGGAGTGTTGAAATTTTAGTTAAATGTATTACACACTCGTTATGTGTTTAATATTAATTTCCTGTTAGACTAGCTCAGCTATATTAAATTACCTATTGTTTAAATAACCATGTATTACTTTTAATGAGAAACGGACGTAAGGTCTAAAGTCTATCACACTTCCGTCGAGTGTTAAATAACAATGCTTGTAGAACCCTAAGGCAGTCGGTTCTTTACATTACTCAGTGAGAGATGTGTTCCACTCATCTCTCCAATAGACTTCTATCTGTATAACATATTACTCTTTAAATAAACTCTATGTCTTAACGTTGTTAACCCACTGTTATTTAACCTAATTCTAACAGAAGATTGCGATAAGAATTAAGGTAAAGAACATCAAAAATGGGTGTTTTCTTCTTTTATATTGCAGAATAACATAAATAATATATAATAAACGATATGTACACTACACATTATAATTATTATACAAAATAAAGCATTTCGTGGGCGAATTGTCCGTGGACGAATTGTCCGTGGCGGAAATGTCCGTGGATGAGATGACCGTGGACGAATTGTCCGTAGACGAAATGTCCGTGCACGATCCTGTGAAGAACAACATAGCTGTAAATGCTACACCTCTTTGAAAATATGATCAGCAAAGCATAATTACCTCAGTAAATGGGAACCAGGTATTCTAATTATTTAAGAGGTATTGATTACAATTTATCTTTTTAAAAGTAATTTAGATATATTTTTTGTAAAGTTGTAACGATAGAATTTAATCTTTAATATTAACGGTTTGCTTTAGCATTATATCCATATATTATTTCGTTGACCGACAATTGGGCCACGACAATTGGGCACAAGACAATTAGGCCCAGGACAATTAGGCCCCACGACAATTGGACCCCGGACAATTGGGCCCAAAGACCAATAAATATATTAATTACCCATTTTTTTTTTAATCTACTGTATCAACCTAATTAAAGACCATTGCTACAGTAATAATTAGGGACGTGACAATATGCGTTTGGTATAAAATATATAGTTTTGAGCATAATTAAAATATAGAATATTCCTAATATGAAAAGAAATTCTTGTTATGAAACATGTATATCTTTTAATAGAACATATTCATTTCACGAATAAATGGTTTTATTCTTTTAAATTACTATAATTTTTTGTTTTGAGATAGGTCATGTAAGTAACATATTTCCTAGTTACAGTACATCTATAATGAACTCCTGTATAGTGAACGAGTTAGGATGTAGCCAATAGAAAATAAGAATGTAGCTATTTTAGATGAAGAGACAATAGAAAATCCTGTTCACTGTTCAGTGTTCAATATAGAAGAGTTTCATAAATTAGTACTACAAAATGTATTTTCACAATCTCATTTTATCCTTACAATTCTTCAATTTTTCTTAGTTCAATGTCACGAAAATCTTTAAAATTTACATAACATGATTCAAGTTGATAAAAATTATTTAAATACTTCAAAGATTTTCATTACACCGAAACATGAGATTAGTATACAAATGTGATAATTACACCTTACCAAGTATATTAAACGAATTTAAAAATTACGAACATATTTTTAGAGAATATTAAACATATTTCAAATATAATATTATCACTACCCCATTAATAACAAAGTAGCACTTCTTTATTGTGTCTTCTGTCCAATTTTTCTGGGTTCAAATGTTTTGGAGCCTAATTGTCGTGGGCCCAATTGTCGTGAGCCCAATTGTCCTTGGGACCAATTTTCCTGGGGCTCAATTATCCAGGGCCCAATTGTCGGTGCACCATATTGTTTGTAACGTTGCAATGTCTTTATAAAAAAACATCTTTTATTTACCTCTCTATTATTTGTATTATTTACCTTCCTTTTATATGTCAACGATGATTTATTATTCGATGAATTTACCAGCGATGAAATTACCATGCGATGAATATACCATGCGATGAATTTACCACGCTATGAATTTACCATGCGATGAATTTACTGCGATGAATTTACACGGATCCCTAATATTACGCTATGTATTTGTATTTCTTCACTTTTAACAGAAAACATACATATTCAACTTATATTTCAGATAATAGGGCGATATATGAAATTGTAAATCAGGGTGAATTTATACTCATTAGTCTTTTCTGTGAAATTTATAGTTAAACATATCAAACGTCACTATATATGTTTATCATTTTGCTAATTAAGTATAGTTATATAATCTTATTATTCGTTTTTTTTTCAATAAAATTGAAAATATTAGGTCTAAAACGACCAAACAGGGTTAAACCATCGTACAGGGAAAACAAACTCTGATATCATTATGCTTTTAAAAGTTGCAAATCGACCTTGCACCATGATGTGAATAGTATAAGCTTCGTTGAGCTTGTCACTTCTGAGGATTGTCCTTAAAGTGGGAGTACTTGTTCGAATAAAGAAAATGGCTAAGAATATTTGTACAATTTTGAAAAGTCGAGGAAATACTTAAAAATAATTCAAAATATAGTTAAATACATGAATGTGATCCAGACTTCAATTAGAACCATCATCACGAAGGATCTTCAGTTGTCTTCCTACAAAATGAGAGAACACTAAATCCTCACACCTCTTCAAAAGCAAAAGAGACTGGAAAGAACAAAGGTCCTTCTCAGAGAGCTTAAAGCGGACACGAAAAGGTATGAAACAGCTTTTTTTTAGCGAGAAACTCTTCAATTTTGAAGCAAACCCAGTCCCGATTCAATATTCATGTTCAGAAGATATCCAAGATTTCCCCTATTTCGAAAACTGGGAAGTCTCCTCTGATTTTCGTGGAAAACGGGGTAAGATCAAACCTCCTTAACAATATTGTGGTTCCATCTATTGGATTGTTAAAAAAACACTCTGAAAATACACCGTTTATCTTGAAACATTGAAACATATTTGATTGAAAATATTCAAACTCAACGGGAAATCCATAATATCAGAGGTTATTTAGACTCTGCGTTGAAGGTTTTTTCAGATATCAAGCTTTCGAATAGAAAGATTTCTATTCATCATCACGAGAAGGGTGGAAAAACCTGGACCTGACAATGAATTTTATGACCAATGGTTGTATGTTGGATACCGTCATTCTATTTAAGCTATATATCCTAAAGTTTATTAATATTAATTAACAATCTATTTAGTATTGAGATATGAGACAAAAAATTAGAAAATTTGTTACTAACTTAGCTATTGCTTTCTACATTAATTCTCTAGAATATTTTTACTTTCTATATATCTGTTACAAAATCAAGTGTGTTTTATCTCCTTATTTCTATGTATGTTCTCTATTCATATTTATCTTCTCTATTCCTATACATTATTTGTTGCTATACGTGTGTCCTCTTGATCCATATGTGTGTCCTATGGATCTTAAGTGTGTCTTGTTGATCAGAAGTGTGTCCTGTAGATCTTATGTGTGTCCTGTTAATCCTAAGAGTTTCCTGTAGATCTTAAGTGGGTCCTATTGATCCTAAATGTGTCCTATTGATCCTAAGTGTGTCCTGTTGATCTTATGTGTGTCTTGTTGATCCTAAGAGTTTCCTCCAGATCCTAAGAGTGTACTGTTGATCCTAAGTGTGTCCTATTGATCCTAAGTGTGTCCTATTGATCCTAAGTGTGTCCTATTGATTCTAAGTGTGTCCTGTTGATCCTAAGTGTGTCCTGTTGATACTATGGGTGTCCTGTTGATCCTAAGTGTGTCCTGATGATCATAAGTGTGTCCTGATGATCATAAGTGTGTCCTGATGATCATAAGTGTGTCCTGATGATCCTAAATGTGTCCTGATAATCCTATGTGTGTCCTGATGATCCTAAGTGTGTCCTGATGATCATATGAGTGTCCTGATGATCCTATGTGTGTCCTGATGATCCTAAGTGTGTCCTGATGATCCTACGAGTGTCCTGATGATCCTGATTTTGTCCTGATGATCCTGAGTGTTTCCTGATAATCCTGAGTGTGTCCTGATGAACTTAAGTACGTCCTGATGATCCTATTTCTATCTGACTATAGAGGCGCGATTGAAAACGGACAACCTCTATGGTTATGTACCTATTTCTATATGGTTGTAGAGGCGCGATTGAAAACGGACAACCTCTATAGTTAAGTACCTATTTCTATCTGACTGTAGAGGCGCGGTTGAAAACGGACAACCTCTATAGTTATGTACCTATTTCTATCTGATTGTAGAGGCGCGATTGAAAATGGAAAACCTCTATAGTTATGTACCTATTTCTATCTGAATGTATAGGCGCGATTGAAAACGGACAACCTCTATAGTTAAGTACCTATTTCTATCTGAATAAAGAGGCGCGATTGAAAATGGACAACCTCTATAGTTATGTACCTATTTCTATCTGATTGTAGAGGCGCGATTGAAAACGGACAACCTCTATAGTTAAGTACCTATTTCTTTATGGTTGTAGAGGCGCGATTGAAAACGGACAACCTCTATAGTTAAGTACCTATTTCTATCTGACTGTAGAGGCGCGGTTGAAAACGGACAACCTCTATAGTTATGTACCTATTTCTATCTGATTGTAGAGGCGCGATTGAAAACGGACAACCTCTATAGTTAAGTACCTATTTCTATATGACTGTAGAGGCGCGATTGAAAATGGACAACCTATATAGTTATGTACCTATTTCTATCTGAATAAAGAGGCGCGATTGGAAATGGACAACCTCTATAGTTATGTACCTATTTCTATCTGATTGTATAGGCGCGATTGAAAACGGACAACCTCTATAGTTAAGTACCTATTTCTATATGGTTGTAGAGGCGCGATTGAAAACGGACAACCTCTATAGTTATGTACCTATTTCTATCTGACTGTAGAGGTGCGATTGAAAACGGCCAACCTCTATGGTTATGTACCTATTTCTATCTGACTGTAGAGGCGCGATTGAAAACGGTCAACCTCTATGGTTGTGTATTTATTCCCTTCAAACTATAGAGGCGCGATTGAAAACGGTCAACCTCTATAGTTAAGTACCTATTTCTATATGACTTTAGAGGCGCGATTGAAAACGGACAACCTCTAAAATTATGTACCTATATCTATCATAGTATAGAGGCGCGATTGAAAACGGTCAACCTCTATAGTTATGTACCTATTTCTATAAGACTGTAGAGGCGCGATTGAAAACGGACAACCTCTATAGTTATGTATCTATTTCTTTCAAATGCTTTTTTTTTTTAAATATATTTAATTATTATTTTATTTTTTTATTTTATTTATTGAACACAATATACCCTTTATAATGTGGAATTGGAGACAGGGTCACTACCAATTCCATAAAAAAAACACTTAATTCTACTGCTACTAGGGAACATTGAGGCCCACATAAGCTAAGAGCTTCGAGGGCAACCTAAAATTAAATTTAAAAAAAAAATCACATTACTGATATTAGCTTACAAGACAGACATGCACGATTATTAACAATGCTAAGAGTCTAATAATGACTTTTTAAGTTTTGATTTGAATGCAATTAATGACTCTGCTTCCCTAATGCTAAGATCAATCTGATTCCAAAATTTACAACCTACATAATAAATAGATGACTGAGACTTAGTTTTAGAATATCGAGGTAAAGTAATTTGAGAGTTATTGCGCGTTGAATAGCTATGCTGGTTAGTGTGATTAACTATATAATACTGAAGATCACTATCAAAATTCCCAACATTAACACAATTATACAGATAGGTTCCCAGATTACAGAGGAAGATGCTTTCCAATTTCATAATGTTCAGTTCTTCAAAAAGCTCATCAGTATGGTCCAAGAAGCCAGCTCCCATGATCACTCTGATAGCCCTTTTTTGGTGGATGAATAAACTGTTAGTGATACGTTTAGGTGCAGCATACCAGGCTATTATACAATAATTTAGATAAGGATGAACAATAGAATAATATATTTTAAGAAGAACACTACGGGGTAAATATCCACCTATTTTGCACATAATGCCAACACCTTTGGAAACCTTATTAGACATCATATTAACATGGGGACCGAAATTTAGGTTATTGTCAAATATAAGACCAAGATACTTAATCGAACCCACACATCCAATATCAGTTGCATCAAGTTTTATTGACTGTAGAGTGAAATTATTCTTGTACGAAAATACCATATACTTTGTTTTATCAATGTTCAATTTCAATCTATTGGCATTTAGCCATTTTGACACAGAGCTCAGATGATCATTGATTTGAATATGAACAATATTCACACTTTGCTTTGGGAATTTAAATGATATGGATGTGTCATCCGCAAATAGAAAATAATCAAGATTGGCATTACAATTAGGAAAATCATTGACATAAACAAGAAACAACAAAGGACCAAGTATACTTCCCTGAGGCACCCCACATGTAATATTTTCATGACTAGAAGTAACATCATCTATGCATACATACTGCTTACGTTCACTCAAGTAGGAACGGAACCATTCATGGGGGATGCCTCTGATACCATAGAAATACAATTTATCTAACAAAATTTCGTGGGATACACAGTCAAATGCTTTTTTTAAGTCGAGAAACATTGTAAAGAATAAATTACCACTGTCCAATGAATCATAAATTTTATGTAACAAGTTCAGAACAGCCTGAGATGTACTCTTACCCGGACGGAATCCATACTGGTGTTTAAAAAGGATATTACGACTATCCAAATAGCTTAGGAGTTGCGAGTGAACAGCTCTTTCATAAATTTTAGAAAAATTACTAAGAATCGAGATGGGCCTATAGTTATTAACACTCAGAGAATCACCGTCCTTAAATATGGGCACAACTCTAGCAGTCTTTAAGAACTTAGGAAATTGTCCACTTACAAATGAAATATTGATTAAAGACGCAAGTATAGGAGACAAAAGATCACTAAGTGAACTGAGTACAAAAATAGGGATCTCATTCAAATGACAAGATTTAATCTTCAAACTATTGATAATTTTATAGACAGACTCGGAAGACACAGGGCTAAGATAAAATGAATGTAAATAATTTCCAGTCAGGTACTGTCTATAGTTTACAGTTGTATCACCTACCGAACTACCAATCCGTGAACCAATGGAAGAAAAATATTCATTGAACAGTGATGCCACATTCTGCGAATCAGTTACTAATGTATTATTGTGGAACAATTTATAATCAGTGGCTTTCTCAATAACGTTAGGTTTAATAATTTCATTAATTAATTTCCAAGTGGCTCGTAAGTTAGTTTTCAAATTAGTAAATTTAGAATTATAATATTCTATTTTCTTTTGTCGTATCAGAGAAGTAACCAAATTACGGTACCTACAGTAAGCCTGTTTACTCATCCTACCCATCCTGTACAACACATGACAATTTTGACGTCTTTTAATTTTCGACTTAATGTCACCATCTATCCAGGGCTTAAGATCGTCTTTATAAGATATTTGTTTAGTTTTAACAGGACAATATTTATCATATAGACTCATTATTCTCGCGTTAAAAGTATCAAATCCATCATTTACATCCGTGCAGCCTATAACATCAGAGAAATCACAACTTTGCACTGCACAGTATAATGCATCTAGGTTACTACCCCTATTCATCCTATATTTAATTACTCTACAACAATTGTCGGACACCGTACGGCTAAACACATTATTATATACAACATATACTGGATAATGGTCGGATAAATCACTCAGAACAATGCCAGACGAAAGGTTATTTAAATTTTTAGAAAAAATGTTGTCTATTAACGTAAATGAATTATTAGTTATACGAGTTGGTTTGCTTATAAGTGGTAGGAAAGAGTGAGCAGCAAACAAATTCAGGTAGTTAGAGACATCCAAATCATTATCCAAATTAAATATATCCAAATTAAAATCTCCACAGATAAGCGGAATATCATAATTTCTCCTACTAACGTAAATATTTATCTCTTCTAACTTATTCAAGAAAAGCGATCGATTACCATTTGGAGGTCTGTATATAGAGCCAACCAGTATTTTCTTATTATTAAAACTAAATTCAATAAATAACGATTCGATAAAGTGATCATTCACAGTCAACAGATCAACCTTACTACCCCTAAATTTATGGTTAAGTAACACACTAACACCCCCACCACGCCTACCGTCATCACGGAGGCAATAGAAGTGCTTGTAGTTAGAAAAATTGACCAAATCAACAGTTACCGAATTTAACCATGTTTCCGTTAGGCAAACCACTCCAAAGCTATCATTCAATGATGACAAAACAGCTTTCAGTTCATCTAGTTTGGGATACAGTGATCGAATATTAAAATGAATTATAGACAGGTCTGCTTCACTGATACGTACATTCTGCTTAAAATTTACAGCATCGTAATACTTAGATGACTGAGGAGCGTTATACTCAGGGAACAACGCATTGAAGTGATTTACGTCAGGATCAATATAATCTAAATTATCACCAAGAGAAAGAAAACAGATTAATCATGTAAATACATCCAAGTAAATAGTACACATACAAATATGAGTGACACCGGCAAGCTTTTCCAAGGTACACACACAGATACTTCAAGAAACTTTCACAATAATTTATACAAACATAATAATGCACTACATACCAGCAGATAGAATACACACACACTGTCAATAATTTACACACAGATGTAGAAGGACATGTACATGCATCGCAGTCACATGTACGTGCACACACAGAGAAAAATACACACACACACTCATGCATCAAATCCACACAATGAAATACGTACATAAATGGTATACATCTATAAGAAAATAGACTATTTATCTCTGCACAACACATTAACCAAGTCAATAAGTATAAACTTATATACTTATGCTTGGCCCGGTTGTGATTAGCTGTAATTATAATACCACAAGTGCAGGTCATCACATATCGCAATAGGATATGTGTGCCTACACACTTCAAGTTAGGTAAAACATGAAAGTGACATGCACACATATAAGTATCACAGTTAGAGAAATCTAAAGAGGTTCTTACACAGTCATGTGTGCATAATTCTATTTTATATAGCAAATGACAGGAATATGATAGAAAACATAAATTTAACACACATAGAGGAAAAACACACAAATACATAGCAAAAGTGTCATAATAGTAGACAATATAATTATGGGAAACGCTCAGAGGAAGTCAAATTCTATCTTTGGTGAATTCAGTAGGATCAATATCGAGATCATCTCTGCAGAGCTTTTCAAATATAGAGAAGTTGTTGACATGAAGCTTTTGGTTTCTTCCATTTGGATCAACAGGCTTGATCCATACATACACCCTCCCATCGTACGAACCACAACCAGTGATCCTGTTCGGGCATCTTTTCTTGACCATACGAAGAGCATAAAAAATATCCGATCTATACTGTGTGAGATTGTCGTTTATATAGAGTCCAACTGGTTTTGACTTACGACATGAAAGGAGCAGATCTCTTTTTCGTTCATAATTGTTCAGCTTAACTAAGATTCTCCTCCTGTCGGGTGACTGCGTTGCAGGCTTGCTACCAAGGCGATTTGCCGTTAATATATCGTCCAGCGGCAGCTCGTACTTCAATGAATCGCGCAACAGCCTGATCACACCTTGGCGCGTGTCCTCACTTGGAAGAATTTTGCAAACAAGGTCTCCAGATATAATAATGTCACCGCGACGTTGATTAGCCTCGATCTCTTCCAGTCGATTCTCCAAGCGCTTAACATCAGTCTTCAAATTAGCATTCTCAACTTGTAGCTTGTTAATAAGTTCATCTCTCGCGTCAATTCTCTTGATGAGATCATCAATTTTCTGAGACAACAGATTAAAGTAGTGACCTACATCTTCTGTTTTTTGCGAAGACTGTGCTGGATTAGTTTGGGAAGCTGGGGTTCTATCCCGATAGTCCGGCATAATGTGGTTCAACAAAATTTACAGGTAGACTACTTCTTGGATAAAACACTTAAAAGGCGTACGTACACAGGTTTAAAGGTTGTAGACCGCCAAACTACACAAAACACTGTGTCCACCAACAAAAACAAAGTCTTGTTTTCAGGATATCGATATATAGCTCCAACAGTGTAATGTGCAAAATTAGAATAACACATTCAAGACACTAGGCACAAAATGTGAGTCAGAGCTACTCAAGACACCACACGTCTGTCATGTACCAGGTATATGTAATAATATTTTCATTTCTAAGATCCATTAGTTCACACATTTTCCATTTTCAATTTATTCTATCTTGGTTCTGAGTTTCATGTTGATCTAACGTGTTTCTATGTTTGAGAAATCAGTATTTGCATTTATTAATTATAGGAATTAATGAGGGTTTTACATCATAAGCTCTATTGATTGAATTTTGATGATGCAGTGTATAAAATGATTCTAATCTTCTACGTTGCCAAACATTTTGATATTGTTGTAAAACTCTCGTTTCAGTAAATTTGAAAGTATGTCCAGTGTCCCGTGAGTGTTGATAAACCTGGCTATTCTCTTTTCCAATCCTAACATCTTTTATATGTTCATCTATTCTTGTTTGCAAGTTTCCTCCTGTTTCTCCTATATATTCACTAGAGCAATCATTACAATCTATTTTATACACTACATTGCATTTATCTATACTTTTTACAGGATCTTTTGGTTTTACTAATCAATTCTTAATGGTATTTGTTGATTTATTACCTAGATATAAGTTGAAGGGGCTTAATATTCTTTGTAATCTTTCACTTGTACCAGAAATATAAGGGGCAGCTATGAATTTTCTTAATGTGTCATCAGTCGAGTTATTTCCGTTTCTATTGTTGTTTATTGTACGATATTTATGAATTTCTTTATTTACCATTTTCCTTGGGTATCCATTATTTCTCAATTGTTCTTTGATTAATATCAATTCGTTATCTAAATACTCTTCACTACAAATTTTAAAAACTCTACTTACTAGTGAACGAATCGTACTTCTCTTGTGCGCAATATGGGAGGAGCTATTATAATTTAGAAGTCTACCGGTATGACTAGGTTTTCTATAAATTTTAAATTTCAAAGTTCCATTTTGGTGTCTCATTATTTCTAAATCTAAATATGGCAAAGTTTGATTTCTTTCAGTTTCCAAAGTAATTTGTATGTTCGGATTGACTGTGTTAATGAAGTTCAGTAATTGGTCTTGACTATTTTTCGGAATAATTGCTAAGACATCATCTACATATCGTTTCCATAAGTTTATAACATAAGGTGAATTTTCTAGTATGGTCTTTTCTATTTTCTGCATAACTATTTCTGCTATAACTACTGAAATTGGTGATCCCATCGGTGTGCCTATAATTTGTTTGTAAAGTTTTTCGCTGTATTGGAAAAATGTAGATTCGAGGCAAATTTTAGTCAAGGAAATGATGTCTTCTTGTTCCAAAGGTGTACTCAGGGAAGTGAAACCTGTATCTATAGCTTCTCTTACAGCTTCTATGGCAAAATCTATGGGAATACTGGTGAAAAGGGCTTTAACATCGAATGAGACTAGCATATAATTAGGAGGGACTATTAAATTTTTCAAAGTATCTTTAATTTGATAAGTATTTTTAAGTTTCTGTGGTGCTAGATCTGTCAAAGGCATTAAAGTGTTTGATAGAAATTTTGCTAATTCATAAGTTGGACTATCGTTAAAAGCTACAATCGGTCTAATAGGTAAATTTTCTTTGTGGGTCTTGATGGTAGCATAAAATCTGTAAGAGAAGCTTTAGATACAGGTTTCACTTCCCTGAGTACCCCAGCAAACATGAATGTATCTATTCGATGTCTAAACGACTCTGTATAACCTCTCTTCCGACATCGAATACCAGTAACAAATTAGACATGGTGACATCAAGTAGACATCAATCCGATATCCGTTTGCACCGCTAAACCGCATCATATTAAGTATATTTAGCATCGGAGCGATACCGTTATAACAGCGTTGAATAGAAAGATAAATTACGACATCCAACATACATAGGGATTCTCTATCGAACAGACGCCTAATTATATATCTAATATGCTTCGAAACGATATCCACTTGCATACAATAAATAAATAAAAATAGAAAATTCTTACTTCATTGATATAACGTAGGTACTGTACGTTTAGATGCATATCAATTTGATTAATGTTACATAGTGTTATATATAAATTAAATGGGAAGAAATGAAGTGACGTGTCCATGAATCGTTCGTGGGTCAAATCGTCGCCGTGCCTGTAGCTCTGTCACTTAGCCACCGAGGATGCATTTGATTAAAAAAAAAATTTCATATTAAATGACCCGGAGATACTTAAAGAAATTTTAAAGTGAATAAAACAATACAGGCAAGCACCGCTTTTATAACCAAAATCACAACTTATTGTTATTACAAATAGTAATGAGTTGGTCAAATTTTCATATAATTGTAACTCCTTAAAAATTTCGATCTCTATGAGTTCAAATTAAAGAAAATGTTTTGAGGCTACGACTTACAATACAGATGAAAGCTCTGTGATGAAAGTTCAAAGTAATGAATGCATTAATTAAAATTTGACCATAGATTAACTCTCACTCAGTAAATATAGGTCATAATAGTTGAGTAATTAGTTTGATATTTTGACTTATATAATTGTGTTTCATTGAACAATCATGAATTTAGTGCTCTGTGAAATATTTTTAGCAATAGGGTATATGTTCCAAGTTATTAATAGGGTCTATATTTTCGAACACGTGACAAAGGAAAATATAATAATCATTATTTAACTACTATTTAATTAGTAACATAATAGCTGAAGGTATGATACCAATTGAAATAAAAGTTAAATAATGATTATTATATAGATTTATTGAGTCCGATTACCACTTTAAGTTTATTATCTATAATATGAATCACTGAATTTTAATCGTCTCATTTGCAGCTTTTGGCACTAGGTGGAAGCTCAAGTTATCGGATATGGGGTTCTGCATTTTACGTAGAAAAATTATTTATGTATTGATTTTTATTTCTAAACTTGTATTTTACGTACTGGTATCATGGATACCAATTTAAGTAAGAGTTTAATAATGATAATTATTATATTTATTTCTTACATATTCGAAAATGTGGAACCGTCCGATAACACAGAATTTACTCTAAAATGGAACATGTTAAATAGCCCATCAACTATTAATTATTTACGTTTAGTAGATGTTTAACGTCTGCTTCGGAACCAAAATTCATGTCGCTGACGTCAAAAGGAAATGAAATACAAGGGACTGGAAGAAGCTGTCAGAAAGGAAAGTGGCTCCATGGATAAAGTCACGACGCTCATGGATGCTAAAAAGCTACTCCGTGAATGCTTTCACTTACCGAAGAATGTGACAAAAATGATCACAAGCACCGGTGGCTGCACTCAAGGATGGAAGGGAGAAGTGAAGAGGTAATAGTAAATGAAGCCTACGAGCTTACCTAACACAAAATCTAAGACCTCATAATTGTAGAGCATAACACTAGCGCTATCCTCTAAAATTGCATGGAGAGTTGAAACATAAAATAGACAATACATAATCCAAATAACAACAGTTTGGGACCCAAAGGACGCTACCCCCTTCTCTTCTATTTACCAAAGACAGCTTCAGGAACCCCTCAGGGCTTATTTATAATAAGCAGTTTAAAATAGATTCATCACCATTTCGTTCTCACGGTACTGGAGGAACACTGTTCAACAACCGATGTTCTAGTATTGCTTAATTTTCGTTGATACAGTTCACAATCGCACTAGCGTGTCAATAATCAATCGTATACATTTACAACTGCCGTAGTGTCGTTAGTCCCCTATAAGTATATTAATTATTGGGTATAGTTTAAAGCGAGCACTATGTATGTTATATAGAAAGGTACAATTCAATTGAATGGAAATAATTCATACATTTCTATACGTATTATAAAACAGGAAGATAAGAAAATGAATTTCTAAATTTGAAACGATTTTTTTAAAACTACGTATCTGTTTTCGCACTTCAGGTCGAAGTATAAATTCAGATATCGTTTGGAAACAGACATGCTGACGTCAAGATGATGCTGTTAAAACCATGTATCGGTTTTAGTGTTTCTACTCAAAGTGTAAATTCAGATATCATTTAGAAACAGACATTCCGATATCTACTATGAGTCGAAATGGTTGCTAAGTCGATACCCACCGTTAGCGCTACGAATTCGACAGCAAACGGCATCGAATCGACATTCATATGTTTGTTGGGACACCTTTGGAACAAGAAGACATCATTTCCTTGACTAAAATTTGCCTCGAATCTACATTTTTCCAATACAGCGAAAAACTTTACAAACAAATTATAGGCACACCGATGGGATCACCAATTTCAGTAGTTATAGCAGAAATAGTTATGCAGAAAATAGAAAAGACCATACTAGAAAATTCACCTTATGATATAAACTTATGGAAACGATATGTAGATGATGTCTTAGCAATTATTCCGAAAAATAGTCAAGACCAATTACTGAACTTCATTAACACAGTCAATCCGAACATACAAATTACTTTGGAAACTGAGAGAAATCAAACTTTGCCATATTTAGATTTAGAAATAATGAGACACCAAAATGGAACTTTGAAATTTAAAATTTATAGAAAACCTAGTCATACCGGTAGACTTCTAAATTATAATAGCTCCTCTCATATTGCGCATAAGAGAAGTACGATTCGTTCACTAGTAAGTAGAGCTTTTAAAATTTGTAGTGAAGAGTATTTAGTTAACGAATTGATATTAATCAAAGAAGAATTGAGTAATAATGGATACCCAAGGAAAATGGTAAATAAAGAAATTCATAAATATTGTACAATAAACAACAATAGGAACGGAAATAACTCGACTGATGACACATTAAGAAAATTCATAGCTGCCCCTTATATTTCTGGTACAAGTGAAAGATTACAAAGAATATTAAGCCCCTTCAACTTATATCTAGGTATTAAATCAACAAATACCATTAAGAATTGCTTAGTAAAACCAAAAGATCCTGTAAGAAGTATAGATAAATGCAATGTAGTGTATAAAATAGATTGTAATGATTGCTCTAGTGAATATATAGGAGAAACAGGAAGAAACTTGCAAACAAGAATAGATGAACATATAAAAGATGTTAGGATTGGAAAAGAGAATAGCCAGGTTTACCAACACTCACGAGACACTGGACATACTTTCAAATTTACTGAAACGAGAGTTTTACAACAAAATCAAAATGTTTGGCATCGTAGAAGATTAGAATCATTTTATACACTGCATCATCAAAATTCAATCAATAGAGCTTATGATGTAAAACCCTCATTAATTCCTATAATTAATAAATGCAAATACTGATTTCTCAAACATAGAAACACGTTAGATCAACATGAAACTCAGAACCAAGATAGAATAAATTGAAAAAGGAAAATGTGTGAACTAATGGATCTTAGAAATGAAAATAAAATAATAATAAAATATATATTAAAAAAAAAAAAGAATTTGAAAGAAATGGATACATAACTATAGAGGTTGTCCGTTTTCAATCGCGCCTCTACAGTCTTATAGAAATAGGTACATAACTATAGAGGTTGACCGTTTTCAATCGCGCCTCTATACTATGGTAGAAATAGGTACATAATTATAGAGGTTGTCCGTTTTCAATCGCGCCTCTAAAGTCATATAGAAATAGGTACTTAACTATAGAGGTTGACCGTTTTCAATCGCGCCTCTATAGTTTGAAGGGAATAAATACACAACCATAGAGGTTGACCGTTTTCAATCGCGCCTCTACAGTCAGATAGAAATAGGTACATAACCATAGAGGTTGTCCGTTTTCAATCGCACCTCTACAGTCAGATAGAAATAGGTACATAACTATAGAGGTTGTCCGTTTTCAATCGCGCCTCTACAATCAGATAGAAATAGGTACATAACAGTAGAGGTTGTCCGTTTTCAATCGCGCCTCTACAGTCATATAGAAATAGGTACATAACTTTAGAGGTTGTCCGTTTTCAATCGCGCCTCTACAATCAGATAGAAATAGGTACATAACTATAGAGGTTGTCCGTTTTCAATCGCGCCTCTACAGTCAGATAGAAATAGGTACTTAACTATAGAGGTTGTCCGTTTTCAATCGCGCCTCTACAACCATATAGAAATAGGTACTTAACTATAGAGGTTGTCCGTTTTCAATCGCGCCTCTACAATCAGATAGAAATAAGTACATAACTATAGAGGTTGTCTGTTTTCAATCTCGCCTCTACATTCAGATAGAAATAGGTACATAACTATAGAGGTTGTCCATTTTCAATCGCGCCTCTACAGTCATATAGAAATAGGTACTTAACTATAGAGGTTGTCCGTTTTCAATCGCGCCTCTACAACCATATAGAAATAGGTACATAACCATAGAGGTTGTCCGTTTTCAATCGCGCCTCTACAATCAGATAGAAATAGGTACATAACCATAGAGGTTGTCCGTTTTCAATCGCGCCTCTATAGTCAGATAGAAATAGGATCATCAGGACGTACTTAAGTTCATCAGGACACACTCAGGATTATCAGGAAACACTCAGAATCATCAGGATACACTCAGGATCATCAGGACACTCTTAGGATTATCAGGACACACTTAGGATCATCAGGACACACTTAGGATCATCAGGACACACATAGGATCATCAGGACACTCATAGGATCACAGGACACACTTAGGATCATCAGGACACACATAGGATCATCAGGACACACTTAGGATCATCAGGACACATTAAGGATCATCAGGACACACTTATGATCATCAGGACACACTTAGGATCAACAGGACAACCATAGTATCAACAGGACACACTTAGGATCAACAGGACACACTTAGGATCAACAGGACACACTTAGGATCAATAGGACACACATAGGATCAATAGGACACACTTAGGATCAACAGTACACACTTAAGATCTGGAGGAAACTCTTAGGATCAACAAGACACACATAAGATCAACAGGACACACTTAGGATCGATAGGACACATTTAGGATCAATAGGACCCACTTAAGATCTACAGGAATCTCTTAGGATTAACAGGACACACATAAGATCTACAGGACACACTTCTGATCAACAAGACACACTTAAGATCCATAGGACACACATATGGATCAAGAGGACACACGTATAGCAACAAATAATGTATAGGAATAGAGAAGATACATAGAAACAAGGAGATAAAACACACTTGATTTTGTAACAGATATATAGAAATTAAAAATATTCTAGAGAATTAATGTAGTAAGCAATAGCTAAGTTAGTAACAAATTTTCTAATTTTTTGTCTCATATCTCAATACTAAATAGATTGTTAATTAATATTAATAAACTTTAGGATATATAGCTTAAATAGAAAGACGGTATCCAACATACAACCATTGGTCATAAAATTCATTATCAGGTCCAGGTTTTTCCACCCTTCTCCTGATCATGAATAGAAATCTTTCTATTCGAAAGCTTGATATCTGAAAAAACCTTCAACGCAGAGTTCAAATAACCTCTGATATTATGAAACATATTTATTGAACATAAACATAAAATAATTTTTTTTACATAAGTTCAAGCCCTTTTGAAGTTTTTAAAAAAACTTTTTGGGCAAATGATTCATTTTAAAATCATACATATCAGAAATATTTATTATACATACAAAATGCATATTCATAGTAAGTGAACATAATACTTTTCAAATAAGAAAATATTTTTAAGTATAAAATACAATCTACAATACAGATATAAACTACAGTACATATAGAGAAAAATATTACATGTAACCATCAATATAATGATTTCTCAGCATAGTTTTAAATTTAGCTAGAGTAGGGCAATTTTTGATGTCATATGGTATTTCATTCCAAATTTTTGGTCCTATAAAGTTCAAAGATCTTTGAAATTGGGAAAGACGCTGGAAAACAGGGACTGCAGAACAACGATTCCGTGTGTTTTATGAGTGATTTGGATAATTAATTGAATTAGTTGCATTCAACTTGAACAGATGTATGCCAACATGATATTTAAACAAATCACAGAACTTCAATATACCTCTCCTATAAAATAGTGAAGTTGTATGATCCAAATAACCACTATTTGTTATTATTCTAATAGGCCGTTTCTGCAAGAGCACAATGACATTAATATTCGTACAACTAGCATTTCCCCACGCTAATAAACAATATGTCAGATAAGGATAAAAAAGAGAATAATACAATGATTTCATATTAGACAAAGGAGTGAAACTGTGAATGCGATACAATATTCCAATAATTTTAGATAGCTTTGACGCTGTATAATTGAAAGGTTTGGAAAAGTTTAAGTCGTTATCAATTTTTAGTCCTAAAAACATCAAGTCTTCAGTGAACCAAATACTCTAATCATTTAACCTAATCAAAGAAGGAGTTTCAACATCATTCAACCTGTTCGTCAATAACATAGAATAAGTTTTGTCAGTGTTCAAGGATAGTCTATTTGAAAGAGTCCATCTATAGAGATCTTCAAGCACAGATCCAGCCTTCATTATCAGATCAGAATAAGATCAGAATAAGATCTTCCAACAAGATGGTGAACTTTATTACTACTCAAACATGTCAATTGCCAAGATTCTGTTGCAAGGAAATTTGGCCTTTGCAACGCCAGATTTCAACCCAATAGATTTCTGAAAGAAGGCGAAAGCCTGTTCTATTGCTCATTCAACAGCCAAGTGGCCAAAGAAGCCGCTCTTTGTTTGAGGACAAGGAGCCACACGGGTAAATCAGAGTGTGGACGTTATGTGGTCACTGGGGCACCTGACTGATATCCCCTTCTGTGAATAACTATTGAGGCTCACGTTGGTACTATTAACAACGAAACTGATGATTTCATAGAAAATGACGTAGCAGAGATCTTTTGTCGCAGAACCTGAACTGTTGGTCTTTGAAAAACACCAAAGGAATTAGGTGGGTCAACCTACCTTCTTGTAGACAGACCAAAGAGCTCTTCCTCTTTGAAAGAAAATGTCAAAAGTTATTGTTAATAACCCGATTGAAATTTCCTCTTCTATCCTACAAATTCTAACAGGGCATGGGAACATTTGGTCCTAATATAAAACAGTGAAACAGTAATACTAGCCGACGATCTGGTCTTCGCCCAGAAACAAGACCACATTTTGTTGTGGAATGTTCTACCTATTACAAGACTATAGACACAACTCTGGATGAAAACTTTACTACCTTCATAGTATCATTATACTCTCAAATTCTCACATGTTTTTACCTTTCTTGAAAGAATTGAAAGGCTGGAAGATTTCAACGACTAGCCTCTAGGTCTAGAGGATTCAGTACATATGGACCCTCTCTTGGCCTGGGTATCTCCCCGACCTTACAATGGCAAGTGAATATTCCACGTAACCTAATAGATGTACGGAAAACCCATTTGCTTCTATATTCTTATTATCGTAATTTCAGAGACTTGAAATGAAAATATCTAAGTGTAACAGTATTTTGAACAACGTTTTAGATATGTAGGGTCGGGAGGGGCGAATCTTGCGCACTAAAAACTTTTGGGTTTTGCAACTTAGTTTTTGCAGATAGACGAATAATATTTGACATGAAGAACCGCAATAAGGACTTTTATACACCATCCAAAGGACAAAAAATTAGCATTTGTATAATCTGAATTATTGACGAAAGTAGTGCGTAATTGAAATTGTCCTTGGTGAGGCGATTCTTGCGCGCGAGAGGGGCGAATATCTGCGCACCCATTAATTCCTTTCCATAGTGAAAAATAGCACTATTGAGTGTCTAGATACTTACTATAAAAATAATTCCAATGTGTTTAAAAGCATAAACAATCATATGATTCAAATTCAAAACTTGAGACAAACTTTTTTCGAGATGTTTACGTAAAGTTTGTAGAATGTATGTGTGACGTCATGAATGTTGCTTTCTATTCAGGATTAATTTAAGCTTGTAATATTAGTTTATCTGAAGTATGACACTATTATATTTTTCTTATTATGCAACTATAAATATAATAAATAACTAGATGACGGGCACTCATAGAGCGCATACTTTTGCCACCGCTTATATATGACCTTGACCTTTAACCTGTTCACTCCCAAAATATAAACAAATGATTCCTGAATATTGAAGCATCGTCCCGTCCAATTTCAGACAATTTGGTTAAATTCTTTTGTGTTATAAATGACATTGACCTTTATTTTTACCTGATTGCTCCCAAAATCTAATAAATTGGTTCTTGCCTGGATAATTACCAACCGTCGACCAAATTTCAGTTAATTTGATTGAATACATTTTGCGTTATAAATCAACTTGACTCTTAACCTGACGGCTTCCAAAAACTTACCAAACCGTTCCTAGATATTGACCAATCGCCTCATCAAATTTCAGACAAATTGATTGAAAACTTTTTGAATTATTGAGTTATAAATGACCTTGAGCTTTGACCGGATAGCTCCCAAAATTTTACCAGATGGTTCCTGGAGATTAGTCAATCGATCGTCTTACCAAATTCAAAGTAATTTGATCGAAGACTATTTGAGTTATGTGAGCAACAAGATGACAAACAAAAATGTGTCGCCCAAAAGATAACCTTACGCAATCTATGAAAGTAATAATTCTTTTTAGATGTCAAATATAGCATATATAACCAATTTAGCATACATATCTAAAACGTTATTCAAAATACTGTTACACTTAGATATTTTCACTTTATGTCTCTGAAATTACGATAATAAGAATATAGAAGCAATTCCAGGTTACGTGGAATATTCACTTGCCATTGTAAGGTCGGGAGATACCCAGGCCAAGAGAGGGTCCATATGTACTGAATCCCCTAGACCTAAAGGTTAGTCGTTGAACTCTTCCAGTCTTTCAATTCTTTCAAGAAAGGTAAAAATGTATCAGAATTGGAGAGTATAATGATACTATGAAGGTAGTAAAATTTTATCCAGAGTTGTGTCCCTAGTCTTGTAATAGGTAGAACATTCCACAACAATATTATGAGGTCATGTTTCTGGGCGAAGACCAGATCGTCGGCAAGTATTATTGTTTTACTGTTTTAGGACCAAATGTTCCCAGGATAGAAAAAGAAGTTTCAATCGGGTTATTAACAATAGCTTTTGACATTCTCTTTCAAAGAGGAAGAGTTCAATGGTCTGTCTACAAGAAGGTGGGTTGACCCACCTATTTCCTTTAATGTTTTTCAAGGACCAACGGTTCAGATTCTGCGCTTGAAGATCTCTGCTACGTCCTTTTCTATGGAATCATCAGTTTCGTTGTCAATAGTACCAACGTGAGGCTTAATAATTATTCATAGAAGTGGATTATTGTGGTTATTCACAGGTGCGTCAGTGACCACAGAACGTCCACACTATGATTTACCCATGTGGCTCCTCGTCTTCAAACAAGGTACGGCCTTTTAGGCCACTATGCTGTTTCAATAGATTTCATTCAGAAATATATTGGGTTGAAATATGGCGTTGAAGACGCCAAATTTCTTTGCGACAGAATCTTGGCAATTGACGTGATCACCACTCATGTGTCTTGTTTAAGCAGTAAAAAAGTTCACCATCTTGTTGGAAGATAAATGATTGATTTTTGAAGTGTTTTTTTTTTCATCAATCCAATAGCTGGAACCACAATACTGTTAAAGAAGATTGATCTTAGGCCGTTATCCATGAAAATCAGAGGAGATTCCCAAGTTTTCGAGATAGGGAAAATCTTGGATATCTTCTGATCATGAATATTGAATTGGGTTGGCTTCAATAATGAAGAGTTTCTCGTTAACAAAATCTATTTCATACCTTTTCGTGTCCGCTTTAAGCTCTCTGAGAAGGACCTTTGTTCTCTCAAGCCTCTTTTGCTTTTTAAGAAGTGTGAGGAATTAGTGTCCTCTAGTTCAATATATAGAAATCCTGTCATCTATTTCAGACGCCTTAGAAGGTGATGCCATTTATAACTGATGTTTCCATAAATATGTATCACAACAGTTGTACAACTTACTAGATTAGACAGTTCAGATTTTACGTTGACAGAATATATTGTACCAGTGCTTTGAAAGTCAATTCATTGTTATCTAACGATGAATTATCAAAACTATAATTATTGAGAAGTAAATTAATTGAAATGATTGAGTAGGTTTTTTCTTCGGAGGTATTGGTGGATGGATAGGGTGTATATATGTAGGTGAATGGAATTATTGTCAATTGATGGTAATCTGTTCATTTAGGCTTATGAGGAGCAAAATAGTAATTGGTATCTCTCTTTTAAATTTATTATAAATATGGTGAATATATTTAGGAATTTGGAGATTTTGCTATAATCAATTTATTTGTTCCTAATAAATAAATGGCAAGTGTTTTAAATAAAAAACTTCGAAAATAACTTATCTTTATCTTATCATACCTTCAATATTGAAGATCTTAAAACTCTAAAGGAAAACATTGCTATTATCTGCATAGTTGAGTGGGTGATATGAATTCTCACCATTTAGAATTCGTATCTGTTAATTAAATAACGACCTTACTTTGAACTTTTTGTAGTCCTCTCATTTTGTAGGAAGACAACTGAAGATCCTTCGTGATGATGGTTCTAATTGAAGTCTGTATCACATTCATGTATTTAGCTAGATTTTGAATTTTGTCAAGTATTTCCTCGAGTCTTCAACATTGCACAAACATTCTTAGCCATTTTCCTTATTCAAACAAGTACTCCCACTTCTACACTTCTAGGACAATCCTCAGAAGTGACAAGCTCAACGAAGCTACTATTCACAACATAGTGCAATGTCGATTTGCAACTTTTAAAAGCATAATGATATCAGAGTTGGGTTTCCCTGTACGATGGTTAACCCTGTCATTTTAGACCTGATATTTTCGATTTTATTAAAAAGAACCGAACAATAAGATTTTATAACTATACTCAATAAAAAGGTAAATGATAAACATGTATAGTGATGTTTGATATGTTTAACTATAAATTTCACAGAAAAGACTAATTAATGACATTAAATTCACCCTGATTTACAATTTCATATTTCGACCTATTATCTGAAATATATGTGGAATGTGTATTTTCTGTTAAAAGTGAAGAAATACAGATATATAAAGAGTAATATTAGGCATTAAAAACTGTTTCATGGCCTAAAAATAAATTTCTATAGTGCGCCATGCAAAATATGGTGGGGCGAATAGTTGCGCACGAAAAAACATCGCTAACTTAAAAAATAGAAAGTCTAGAACCTTGTAATTTTAACTGAGGCAACTTAAGTCAATGATCATCATGCACTAAAAACTTCAGTTCATTATCTGAGATAGAAAATTTTTTCTGACAAATTTATTTTTTAGAGTAATTCGGTGATTTATTTCAACTATGAATAAATGCCTGTAAGCTGTTTCAATTTTATACAGTGTTACTACATATTTGAGCTGGTCTATGACTATTTTTGTTATTGGGCTAGCACGTTCATAGCCCTTTTAACGTGTTTAACCCTATGTTAAATTGGTTATATATGCTATTAAAGTGAGTATTTAAAGAACAAGTTTATTATTATTTAAAGTGAGAATTTAGTTATAGGTACCAACCAAGGTTAGTGAAACACACACAAATAGTTTAGTAATTAAATATTGAAATGATGGCTACCTATATAAGAAAATATAATACACAATAATAATTAAATGATAAATAAACCTTAATGTAAATGTTATATCCTAATATAAATTATGAACTAGGTAACTTGATATGATTTAATTGCGGGCTGGTAATGCTTTGGAGGTAGGTAGGTTAGCCAGAAAATTGTAGGCTAGGCTGAGTAAGTAGGTAGGTAGATGGTAGGTAGGTCCCAGACTAAAACCTGTAATATAAATTTACTATTTCAAATCCGACTAACTGAATCAATGACACGTTCTTATACAATATTCTATAACAAATTTAATTAATGGTATTGGATAACTTACCCTAATAAGGGAATATAATTGTTAGGTTGGATTGCTTGAGTTTGATGGAACAGCACGCGCACAGTAGCGACATGGCTCTATGAAATTATGAAAGTTAAAGAGGGAGTTACAAAGAAGACAAGACTTTTATACTCTTAGCGCAATTGAATACCTGGCAACTCTCGTATGCCAGTTACTCTTAATTATTTTATCATTTACTTAATATATAAAATGAAACTTTAAGCCCAAACTAGTACAAAACAAAACAAATACATTGAGGAAAATATATAAATAATAAAAACTAATCAAAACCTACTAATACTAGAAACAGATATTTCATTTTAACACACGGTCTCGAACATGTTCCAAACATTACAAGACAAAGAAAACAACTAGAACATTCTACAAGCATATAAAATAAGGAACCTAAAACTAATTAATTATATTAAATGGACTATTGTGTCACCACATTGCCTCCGCGCCCCTAGACCTGAAGAGGTCGTCGCAAAAATCGATATGAAAAAAATAATATCCGAGACAAAACGGTGATCTAGATCAAGCATCTTATGAAGTTATGAAGTGTAAGAGTTTCTAGTAATTAACGAGAAGATATTCATGATCTGTGGGGTTTAAACGATAAATTAATTATCGGAGATGCATGGAGACTCCTATGAGTTTTAAAAGTCAATTATTAGAAGAGAGAAAACTGGAATACGAAGGTGAATTATCGTAGCCAATTTGTAAAGAGATGGGAGCAGAATGGAATACGAATAGAGTTTTCGAAACCAAATTGTGAGATGAGAGAAAAATGGAATACGAATGGAGTTTTCGAAACCAAATTGTGGAGATGGTAGCAAAATGGAATACGAATAGAGTTTTGAAACCAAATTGTGGAGATGAGATCAAAATCGAATACGAATGGAGTTTTCGAAACCAATTTGTGGAGATGAGATAAAAATAATATACGAATGGAGTTTTCGCAACCATTTTGAAAAGATACAAAAAATCAATCAACTCAGCGACGATCAGCAAACAAGAATAGGAGAGAGACCCTGGGCATCACAAACGCAATATATTTTTCCATTGCAATAGGAAAAAAAAATTAATCTAATGAAAAAAGAACACAACGAAGAATATTACAGAACAAAAGGAGTTGGACGTTGTGCCTGGCGTCCATATCGTGTACGATACACGACATCAAGTTGAACCTATGAGGAGTCTTAGGTATCATAATAGGTGGAGATGCAAGCCTATAACCAAGAGTGGAGGAAGGCATTAACCATTCTACATGAGAACGAAATTCAGAGAGAGGCAAGATTGGTTGAGGAACATGAACAACAGTATCAGAAGAGTTCAAAATAGAAGCCATCTTATCAAGAAAAAATTATTCTAAATTTATAAGAAATATATTTATTTTAAGTTAAGAAGAAAAAAACATTTATTTTACTCTGAATTAAATTCTTACTGTAGGCTAGTACACAAACAAAAAAGGATTCGATTTTATAAAGTAATTATTTACGTTAATGATCAGAAAATATTTAAAATTATTATTAATGTACTAAACTGGTAAGTTATTTAATTTTTAATTTTAAGAATGAACGTCGCAGCGTAACTATAGATAGGTTTGCGGAGAGCACATACGTATCTGGTAAGTATACAAAAGAAAACCTAGCTAAACAAAAAGAAATTGAACGATGCAAAAAGAAAGATATTGATTTTAGTTGAATACAAACAAAGAAATGAATCGACACAAAAGTGAATAGGTAGTGAACGGCCGAAAATGAGAAATGATAATCGTAAAATTCAAAGAAACTAAGTAGGTATAATACTATTAAATAAATAGGTAGCTAGCAGAAATTGGCTGAAAAAAATAGGAAGGTATAATACACTGATCATTAGGTAGCTATAGCAGAAATGAGTTTAAAATGTAAGTAGGTAGCTAGCAGAATTGAATTGAAAAAAAATAGGTATAACACAGTTAAATAGGTAGCTAGCGGAAATGAGTTGCAGAAACTAGGTACCTAGGTGTTACACTGGTAAATAAGTAACTATTTGAGAAAGAATTTTATGCACTAAATTTAAAGATATTAATAAGTAGGTTGGTACTTATTTATTCCTCAAACTTGGTTGGTAGTGTTCGGACAAAGGGTGTCACCAATAAAGTGAGTATTTAAAGAACAAGTTTATTGGTAGGGTAGCCAGTAAATTGTAGGTTAGGCTGAGTAAGTAGGTAGGTAGATGGTAGGTAGGTCCCAGACTAAAACCTGTAATATGAATTTACTATTTCAAATCCGACTAACTGAATCAATGACACGTTCTTATACAATATTCTATAACAAATTTAATTAATGGTATTGGATAACTTACCCTAATAAGGGAATATAATTGTTAGGTTGGATTGCTTGAGTTTGATGGAACAGCACGCGCACAGTAGCGACATGGCTCTATGAAATTATGAAAGTTAAAGAGGGAGTTACAAAGAAGACAAGACTTTTATACTCTAAGCGCAATTGAATACCTGGCAACTCTCGTATGCCAGTTACTCTTAATTATTTTATCATTTACTTAATATATAAAATGAAACTTTAGCCCAAACTATTACAAAACAAAACAAATACATTGATGAAAATATATAAATAATAAAAACTAATCAAAACCTACTAATACTAGAAACAGATAATTCATTTTAACACACGGTCTCGAACATGTTCCAAACATTACAAGACAAAGAAAACAACTAGAACATTCTACAAGCATATAAAATAAGGAACCTACAACTAATTAATTATATTAAATGGACTATAGTGTCACCACACTATATTTAGTACCTAAAAAGGTTTATTACCTTCATAGATCAAACTTCGATCAAATTACTTGGAGTTTTGTGGGTCGATCGATTGACAAATCTCCAGGAACCATCTGGTAAAATTTTGAGAGCTATCCGGTCAAAGATCAAGGTCACATATAACTCAATAATTCAAAAAGTTTTCAATCAATTTGCCTGAAATTTGATGGGATGATTGATCAATATCAAGGAACGGTTTGGTGAGTTTTTTTGGAAGTGATCGGGCCAAAGGTCAAGGTGATCTATAACTCAAAATGTATTAATCAAATTAACTGAAATTTGGTGGAACGGTTGGTAATTATCTAGGCAAGAACCAGTTTATTAGATTTTGGGAGCAATTAGGTAAAAATCAAGGTCAAGGTCATTTATAACCCAAAAGTATTCAACCAAATTGTCTGAAATTGGGTGAGACGATGCTTCAATATTCAGGAACCAGTGGTTCGCAACCCCCTTAGGGGTCGCTGAGCCTTGGAAAAGGGTCACAAAGCCCTAATGAACTGGGCAGTTCTGTAATCCTGTTACACAATATAAATTTTCGGATTTATTTTCTATCCTTTCTTTGCCGATCCCTACAAGTGTGTGTGTATCAGCCTGCTGCTGAAATAAATCCTTAGGTATCACACTAGTTAGGTTTAATAACTATACAAACCTATGTTTATATTATTTTAATTAATATAAGCTCTTTTTTTTCAATTCAGGTTGTCATAATGTGATTTAATTAGCTAATGAATAATTGCTGGATTCTTAAATATTCATCTTCACACAATTGCATGTAAGACTATGTTTTAATCAGCATTTCTTACCTCCGCCAAATTGTGGAGACTGTGTTTAGATTTATTTATATATTTGTAATCTTGCTATCTATCATAAATTAATGCTAATTTTTTTATGCGAATAACTTTAAGTAGCTATTTAACCAAATTGTCTGAAATTTAGTGGGTCGATTGATCATTATCCATGAATCATTTGACTAAATTTTGGAGCGATCAGATCAAAGAAGAAGGTCAAGAAAAGATCAAAATTGATTGAAGGGGGGGCATAGACATGCGCTCTACGAGCTCCTTTTTTAGTTACCTTTGTCAATTGCGAAAATTTATCTTTTGGTTGGCATTTACTTTAATCTTGTTACTCGCATAACTCAAAGAATATTCAACCAAATTGCCTGAAATTTGGTGACACGAATGATCAATGTCCAGGAACTATTTGAATAGATTTTGGGAGCAAATAGGTCAAACGTAAAGGTCATTTGAAACTCAAGGATTTTGGATGGTCAAGGTCATATAAAAGAGGTTGCAAAGATATGCGCTCTACGAGTGCCTGTCATTTAGTCTAGTCAACTTAATTTAAGGAAAATTAAGCTGTTGATAGTAAGCCCTAAGTAAGGGGGGTCACATAGCTTTCAAACTTTTAGGAAAGAGGTCGTGAGTGCGAAAACGTTGGGAACCCCTGTATTATAGTGTTATACTTGAGATAAACTAATATTACGAGCATAAATTAATCCTGAACAGAAAGCAACATTCGATCATTACTTCACACCACATTCTACAAACTTTACGTAAACAGGTCGAAAAAAGTTTGTCTCAAGTTTTGAATTCTACTGTTTACGCTCTCAAACACATAGGGATTATTTCTATAGTAAGTAAATAGACACTCAATAGTGCTATTTTTCACTATGGAAAGAAATTAATGGGTGCGCAGGTATTTGCCTCTCTCGCGCGCAAGAATCGCCCCACAAAGAACGATTTAAATTCCGCATTACTTTCGTCAGTAACTCAGATTACACATGTTAATTTTGTTCTTTTGGATGGTGTATAGAATGCCTTATTGCAGTTCTTCATGTCAAATATTGATCGTCTATCTGCAAAAACTAAGTTGCAACACCCAAAAGTTTTTAGTGCGCAAGATTCATCCCTTCTGACCCTATTTAGTATTGAAATACATTTCAAACCAGTATTTAGATTATTGAAATACATTTCAAACCAGTATTTAGATTATTGAAATACATTTCAAACCAGTATTTAGATTATTGAAATACATTTCAAATCAGTATTTAGTATTGAAATACATTTCAAACCAGTATTTAGATTATTGAAATACATTTCAAATCAGTATTTAGTATTGTAATACATTTCAAACCAGTATTTAGTATTGTAATACATTTCAAACCAGTATTTAGTATTGTAATACATTTCAAACCAGTATTTAGTATTGTAATACATTTCAAACCAGTATTTAGTATTGTAATACATTTCAAACCAGTATTTAGTATTGTAATGCATTTCAAACCAGTATTTAGTATTGTAATACATTTCAAACCAGTATTTAGAGTATTGAAATACATTTCAAACCAGTATTTAGTATTGAAATACATTTCAAACCAGTATTTAGATTATTGAAATACATTTCAAACCAGTATTTAGTATTGAAATACATTTTAAACCAGTATTTAGTATTGAAATACATTTTAAACCAGTATTTAGAGTATTGAAATACATTTCAAACCAGTATTTAGTATTGAAATACATTTTAACTAGTATTTAGTATTGAAATACATTTCAAACCAGTATTTAGTATTGAAATACATTTTAAACCAGTATTTAGAGTATTGAAATACATTTTAAACCAGTATTTAGAGTATTGAAATACATTTTAAACCAGTATTTAGAGTATTGAAATACATTTCAAACCAGTATTTAGAGTATTGAAATACATTTTAAACCAGTATTTAGAGTATTGAAATACATTTCAAACCAGTATTTAGAGTATTGAAATACATTTCAAACCAGTATTTAGAGTATTGAAATACATTTTAAACCAGTATTTAGAGTATTGAAATACATTTCAAACCAGTATTTAGATTATTGAAATACATTTCAAACCAGTATTTAGAGTATTGAAATACATTTTAAACCAGTATTTAGAGTATTGAAATACATTTCAAACCAGTATTTAGAGTATTGACATACATTCAAACCAGTATTTAGTATTGAAATACTTTCAAATTATTTATTAATCAGGTCTTAACTTTACAATGCTCTAGGAATGAGCCAAATAAAGAATTAAAATCCAAGCTAAAGACTCCCAGTATTCTATTTATTATATCATCTTTTCATTATTTTCATTCATTGTTGCTCTTTTTTTTTCTCTTTATTAGTTTTCCTCTTTGCATTCAAATCAACGTATATGGTATTTATTTCATTGATAATAAAATAAAGTCTTCAAAACACTTATTTTAAATTATTGTAGTCTCATTTATTTTAACGAGGATGGCGTAGAACATTTCTGATAGCTGAACACACGTTCGAATGAGTTCTAGTGACAAATAATGAATCATTATTGGGTATTATTAAGTACTTACCGTCATGATCTATAGTAATTAGTAACTTTAAATATTTAATTTCATGATAAATAGTGACTTAGAAAAATTTATTTCGTGATATATAGCAACCTTGAATAAATGATTTCATGTATAAATTTGAGAAGCTCAGAAAAGAAATTTCAAACTAGTTTTTACAAATAGGCTGTTTTTTTCGTTACACTGGTATAACAGGCCTTTCAAAATATACAAATGACACACTAATTACTCTATCTAATGACGCTAAAATGACTATTAATTTGAAAGAGAAAGATGATATAGAATCAAAATAGTATGGGATCAAATTTCAGTGAAATATTGGTTTATTCTATTTGAAGCAAAACAACACTAAGACCTTTGAAGTTTTAAGGAGGATTTACTAAAATTACTAAGTATAATGATACTTTATATTTTCACAGTTCAAACGCAATTAGCGTTGTAATTAACACGAAAGAAAATCTCATTAATCATATTCAAAGCGGTGCTATATAATTCCAGTTGGTAATTATAATCACCGATCGATTTAATAAATTATCTTAAGATACTTTTTTTGTGTGTATAAATTATGTTCGACGAAAATTCAATCGTTCTTACCTTGAATTTAAAAAAAAACATTATTTTTCCTCGGACATTCCCTGCAAAAAATTCCACAAATAAGTTTTATTTTTTGATATTTCACGTTAGAGTACAGGAAAAAATTCAGTGCAATCGACGATAACTCTATGTAACAATTAATATTAATATTGATTAAATGATAATGATAACTTTATTGATAATAATAAACACAGAAAATACAAGATAAACAAAATAGGCAATTATCAATCCCTTTAGTAAGTTCCAGTGTGACAATTAAGTATAGTTGTATATGTTTATTCCATATGTATTCCTCCTGCAGCTTTAAATTTAGATATTTAGTTTATCATTCTTCGGACATTCATAATTACAGTTAATATACAAATTGATGATGTGATCAATTTTAAAATAGCTCTAATGAGCTTCCATTATTCGCCTATTAAAACTATGAATAAGAAATGACTTATCGTAAAATGTTCTTTGTTTAATACTCCTTATTTATTCATGTAAGAATGAGGCGAGTCTTTGACAGCGTATGGCATAAATACTACAATAAATATGATTACTATGATAGCATTCAAACTGAATTATTTATCATTTGAAACCTTCAATTTAGATGATATATCAGTTCAAATCAATCTGCCAATCCCTATCAAATATTCACAATCTTCCCTCTACAGACCGATATATCTTCCGCTATATCCCGTTATCTCCCGCTATACCCCGCTATATCCCGCTATCTTCCGCTATCCGGACAATGCAGGAGCATCTCTCCATCTCTTCCACAATCGCTCCCTAGCCTCCTTCCTCCATTCACATATTTTCTCCACGCCTGTCTTCAAGTTATGATATTAAAGATTCCACAGAATGAATTAAACATGAGTATTGTATTTCAAAATGTTTTATTTAGTAATTCTGGGCACTACAAAACAATATCTACTCTACCTCCAACTCCTCCCCAAATACAGAAAAAAGCATTGAAAATTAAAATATGAATAATAGAAAAATAGTGTAATCTATACATTACTATAATAAACCATAGTTTTATTGAGTCAAATAAATAAAAATGAAAGTATACAAAAAAATTTAGTTTCAATTTTCCTAAAAATAGAATTTTTATGGTTAGATTAAATTAACCTCAAATACGCAAGTTTCAGGAAATTAAAAATTGCATTAGAGAAACCACCACTCAAAATGTATTCTTACATTGAATGTAAACATGTAAAATATCAGAGCCAAGCAGTTCAGATATAAAGTATCTCTCAGATTTATCCTGACCGATTGATAGACTAGTCATTAAAAATTGAACATTCATGAAGTGTGCAGTACAAAGAACGGTAAATTCCTAGTTCACGTCCCTATTTCAATTAGGGACGTGAACTAGGAACCGATACAAATACCCCCTTCCTAGTTCACGTCCCTAATTGATTTAGGGACGTGAACTAGGAAAGGGGTATTTTCAAATCAATGTTTCTTAAATTTAATTACTTTTCATCTGATTAAAATATATTGCACCAATAAATATTATTTGACAGAAAGTTTAGTATCTTGACTACAGATACTATACAAATAATACAAAAAGAAATATTTGAAATTGAAATTCAGCAAATTAATAGGAGCAAATATAGGCATATACTCTTGCTTGTGTTTTTAAATGTTTATCAATATAAGAAAATTATTAATTTATGATTACCCCATTCCTAGTTCACGTCCCTATTTCATTTATGAACGTGAACTAGGAAGGAGGTATTTGGATCGGTTCCTAGTTCGCGTTCCTTAATGAAATAGGGACGTGAACTAGGAATTTTTAAAAAATCTAGCGATACAATTAACTAAATTAAGGCAATCTGTATTGAAAATTATGTTCTTTGATATATGCATTTGGGCACAAAATAAAATATTTTTTAATAAAAGTAGTTTCAAAGAAAAATACTTGTATGGAGAAACTATAAGTACTATAGTGAAGGAAAATAAATAGAAGTTCATTTTGATTTCGAGTAAATTTTCAAAATCTGTGTGCAGACAGAGTATCGAAAGACAAAGTATCGAAAGACAATGTATCGAAAGACAGAGTATCGAAAGACAAAGTATCAAAAGACAATGTATCGAAAGACAAAATTATTATAGAAGGATATAGTAAAGAAAGACATAATAGGAGATATAGCATAGAAAGAAAAATGCATAAAACAGTTTGGGCCGTGCTTCCCTAACCTGTTTCATTAAAAACAAAGTGAGCCCACCGTACAATTGAGCCCGAAACAGTTAGGCCCAGGACATTTCGGCCCCAAGACAATAATTTTTAGACCCAAGATAATTGAGCACATAAAAAAATTGTTACAATATTCTTCACTTTTTTGTGCAAACGTAATCTTGCTCTAAATTAAAAATAGTAGGGGGACGATATTGAGTTGTGTTGTGCATCGCTCGATCTGTACCACCCTTCAGTTACTTTAGTTGTACGAGGCAGATCTTCCATGACACGGTTGAAGAAATTCCACACACATGGTTTGAAAAGAGGATTTGACTATTTCTTCTGAATGGCCTTCATATCGACAAAATAAGCCCTAATGAAGCATTAAGTAAATGTTAAATATTATGTATGTAGTGTTCTTTTATAGAAAGGCAAAATCTTAATTGCCTTTCTATACCGAGTCCACTTTTATCAGAGTCTATTGTATCAACTTAATTTGCTACTGTAATAACAAAGTAAAGCTTCTCTATAGTGTGTGCTTTAACCATTTTATTAATGTGATCAATAGTTGCCCAGGGCCCAAATTTCTTGGGGATCAATTGTACTAGGCTCAATTGTATTGGGGCCCAATTGCCACTCACCCAAATGTCTTCGGCTCAATTTTTGGCAAGTTCAATTGTCGAGACCAATGCAATTGACTTGGGCCCAACTGTCAATCATTGAACAAAATTCATACTTCAAGTTATGTATAACTAATGTAATGAATGTTATTTTTAAAGAAACATTTCTCTATTCGATCAATTCTCCATTATTATAAATTCGATCGAATTATCGATACTTTGTCTTTCGATACTCTGTCCTAGTACCTTCAAAATCTAACTGTTTCATGTAAACACGGAGGAGCTTTTCTGCTTTCATGTGCCTTGTTCAGACTATAGTAAGTGGCTTTGTTAATTGAATCACTTTCCTTTCTGACTGCTTCTTCCAGTTCCTTGTATTTAATTTCCTATTTACGTCAGCGATATGAAATTTGTTCCAAAACAGATGTTAACTCATACCATCATGATGAATACGGTGCACTTTTTATCTATGTAGATGTAATGTTTTTTTTTTCTTTCTTTTTTAATTGAAAAAAAATATCAGAGTTAACCGTTTTTATACTCGATATAATGTAATTATTTTGAGAATTTTATTTCAACTTTCTTTAATGTATGTTGCCCAATTGAATCTTCGGCTGAAAAAGGGCCTAAAATGTCTTTCTGTATTGTTTATTAACTATTATTGCCAAGATCAAGGAGTTTTCCCACACTCCTGATCTAATTGAAAGAGGACATTTTTTAAAATAAATTAATGAATGAATTGTTAAAAAACTACTTAAATAGCTAACATCTAAAAGATACTTTTATACCACAGTAGTTCTGCTTTCACATCTACTTTTAATTTAACCCATTCACCCCAAAATATCAGGTCAAATTTGGGGTGCTCTACAATAGAGCAATAGAAATATTTTACAGTCATTTTATAATTGCTGCACTCTGTCTTTGGCCCCAAGCTTTAGAGACTATAACGGTATATTTAAAAGTATTTCAATTACTGCGAAAAAGAGTATTATTCCAGGAATTGAGAGCTAGAATTACAGCATAAATACCACGAATTCAGAAAAATAAAATGTTTTAACTGTGGACAAATAACTATTAGATGCTATTAATTTAATGAATGGCAAGAGTATAATTACAGAAAAAAAAGCATATATGAACAAAAAATGCATGAATATTTTTATTGAAATAAAATACAATCAAATATGTTATCCATTTCAAGAGTTGCTGATAAAAATATTGACCATAATTACACCTTCAGTATTTATTTAATTTACGTATACATTTGTATGCAAGCTGTGTCGTTTGAAATTAAAAGGAATGTGAGGTTCATCCCATTATTTTAATTAAGGATAATTCGAGAGACTATAGAGCACATCACATTGAATCACTAGTGTCTTGGGTTGCATATTGTAACTAATACATTTTATCACCATCATCAAAATACAAATGCAATTCATCAGATATTCCATGTTCATCAGTATTGTCAATGCAATGGAACTCCTCTATAGTGAACTCCTGTATAGTGAATCATCCTAAATAGTAGAGTCCTGAATAACGAATTTACCTCTTATATTTACTTTAGTCTGCCGCAAATTGTCTTGAGTTTTCCATGCATCTCTATAATAAAGTAAGTTAGTTATATTTGATGAAAGAGAAGTGACATGGCTTACTATATATACTTTTTATATATTAAGTAAGCCATAGGAACGATTCTGAGAAATGAAATACGTTGTATAATGAATTTATTTGAAAAAGAAAGAAAATTTGTTGAGAGGAAACTGTCTACAGTGAACGAGATGAAGTTCACTATAGAGGAGTTTAACTTTGCTAGAATTCAGATAATCATTTTCTTTTCAGGTTTCGTCGCTAAAATAAGTTCATCGGCTATACAAAACTCTTCGGTCATTAAATTTGTTTTTTCTTTTACTATTGCATCAAAAAATGCAATGGTAGAAAAATCTCCGAATTAATTTAATATGTTGCATTATTAAATACTTTCCAAGTACATTAAACCTAATGAAGTGTTAGAGTATACAGCGTCATTTACTATTTAAACATTCACAATAATACTGTTGGTGACATATTATTATAATATAATATACAAATTGTGAAGCATGTGAGGGATGTATATAATTACGGTTTCTATTAAAAAAAATTCAATATTAATTAGATTATGAAAATCACATGCCAGAGTCGATTAATCGTAGCTATATTTGATTACTTAAAGGGTTCACTATTTAGTAAAATCTAATTTATTCTGCTCGAAAATGTAAAACCATTCTTAACGGGATAGTTAAATAGAAATAATAATTATAGAAACTTGATCTGAATAGCATAAAAATGACAGATTGTTTATTTGAGGTTTAAATATTTAATACCTAAATTGCATAGAGATACATATATAAACTTCTACCAAATTACTTTCATCAGTTGTCGGACACAATGGACCATTGTATAAATCAAATTAAATCCAATTAACATTCATAAGTGTCTGACTATCAGAGGACATTAACATTTGATTTAAATAACATATTTATTGCTAAATACATTACAGCGATTGAAACCTTGGTTTGCTCAATTTTTTGCAAATGGAAAAATTGATTATATAGCAATTTATGAATTCAATTTTATCATTCCATTGTCAGTAACTAATCATCCAACAACAATAAAAAAATATTAGTCTTTGTTAACTTGAAGTACAGACTGTTAAATACATTCGGATCACTCTCAGTTTGATCTTTGGGCTGTGAGTTGTGTCTATAGACGAAAAAACGTTTTTTTATCACATTCTGTTTCTATATAGTATTAAAATGGGTTCTTGATGGTATTCCATTTAAAACGGTGTCAAATAAATGTGTTAAATGACATATTAAGATTAAATGAGCAATAGTTTTCTTTATTTAGGTCTGAGGAGATAAATTTCTCCCTCATTTCGTTTAATCATACATTGTTAAATTTTTCTAACCCTGTTAATTATGTTTCTGTTCTTGCTGTTTTTTCATGGCTTGAATTTCTTTTATTTAAATTATGAATTGTACCATCACGTAACGTAATTTCATTATAATATTATTTTGCATAAAAGTGTTCCATTTCTTAATCGATAAATTGTAGCCATGAAGAATCCATTTCTAAACATCTCCACAAGGATGTTTCTCTATTCTGAAAGAAATTAAAGCTCTATAGATGTGCCTATATATCCTCTTTACGTATGAATGATATCAAATTAAATTTGAGATTCTCCTCCTTCAAATGGAACCAATTTTAGTCTTCTAGATATGCCTAATAGTTTATAAGTTACAGCCTATTTAAATCGACAACTTATTTTCAGACCCATGCTAATACTCTACATATACAGAATGTTATAAAAAAACATTTTCGTCTTGACAAGTTTATTGAGTCTGGTAGAGGTCATGTAATGGTAAGTTTTTAATGAAATAACACTTGGATTCTTATCTTTAAAATGAAACCTATTTCAATTTTCTAGCTATAATATTTTACAAATTATAATTCTTTTAATTCGACTACTTTTTCTCTATACAGAATATGAAAAAATATGCATTTTTCGTCTTGATGTGGTCATGTATTTATTATGAAATAAGACTTGGAATTCTTTTCTTTAAAATGAAACCAATTCTTTTTCTAGCAATAATAGTTTACAAATTACAACCATTTTAAATCGGCTACTGTTTTTGCGAACACACTGTATAATTGAGAGTTGATTTACAGTAAAATTACCTCAAATAATTCCCTCTCTCTTATTATTTTTATGAAATATTACCTCTCAATTTGCAGAATATCTCTTAATTTGTGTTTATCAATTAAAAGAGGGCAAGTTAATAATTTGTACTACACTCTCGATAAAAGGGGAACTAATGCAAAATTCATGATTCGTGGAATACGAATCACCCACAGTTTCAAGTAACAGTACTGGATTCATTCATATGCTAATAGTTTTTAAAGCAATCTGATTGTTTTGGAAATTATTAATTTACCAATGATAATTGAAGTGAATTTTTAAAAGCGTTAGAACCCTCAATTCATCATCTGGATTGAAGCTGAATAATAAAGTAAGGAGGAAAAGTGTAAACCTGGGACATTTACTCAGCATGAAACTACCCACTATAGTCTTTATATATACAGTAACGAGCATAAGTTAAGGGACAGTGAGACAAATTCAACATTTTTGTTATTGCAAAGAAACTAGTCGACGAAAATACTTGACTTAACAACAATAAAGTCACACATACTGTGGATATTTGCTAGAAATATTAGCAAAATGAAACAAATATTTACCTAAATATTCAACTATTGCCATTAGAGACCAAGATAGAGGCTCTTCTTTCAGGAATCCCCACAGTTTATCCTGATTGTTGGGATGGCTTTCTTGATCATCATCACCAATTATTTTCCAAATGTTTTCAATGGGTTTCAAGTCGGGGCTCTGAGCAGGCCAGCTCATACTTTACTTTCTATGTATGCTTCGCAGTTTTAGCGGTGTGACAAGAAGAATTGTCTTGCATTGAAATCCGTGGTTGAGTATCAACTGAATGCAAATATGGAATGCAATGGTGGATAAGAAGTTGCATATACACTGCTGTGTTGACCACTCCTTGCAAAAGTACGATTGGGCCTCTTTCCGCTGCAGAAATGTTGCCCCAGACCATTACGTTGCCAACTCCATGTTACAATGTAATCTTACCGCACTTCAAGGACAGTGTTGTTCACCCACATTACCTCGAACGTAAAGTTTGCTGTCACTTCCGATTACATTAAACTCAGATTCGTCGCTGAAATGTACCATAGACCACTGCTCCTTCGATTAAACGACATGCTCCTTGGCAATCTGAAGCCTTGCAGTTTGGATTTTTTTCGATATCAGAGGCTTCGATGTAGGCATCCTGACTTTTAATCCTCCTAACTGTTCCCTAACTTTTGCTCGGTGTCTTTTCTGGTCTCTGATGGCAATAGTTAAATATTTAGGTAATTATTTGTTTCATTTTGCTAATATTTCTAGCAAACACACACAGTATGTGTGACTTTAATGTTGTTGAGTTTCACGTATTTTCGTTGACTATATAGTTTCTTTGCAATAAGCAAAAATGTTGAATTTATTTCTTTCACTGTCTATTAACTTATGCTTGCTACTGTACAAATTCCTACCAATAAACTATTTTCAATGCCCACCTGATTACTTTCCAAGTCATTCAATGGTTGTATAGTTTGAAAATGTTTCATAAGCAAAAATTTCATAAACAAAAATTCTGAGGAAAAAGGAGCTTTGGCCGGTGTAGAATCTGCGTACTGGGCTGGTAGAGCACACACTCAACATGAATTTCAGTTTGACGGATCTTAACAAGAATGTTTCTGATCAATGATATTTCGAACTAATTTTGAAATTACTCGCAAAGTACATTTTTCCAGAAAGCTCGAACCCCAACTGAAATTATTTTATTATTTGTTGAGGTCCCACTTTAATAATTTAAATAGCGATATGAGGAAAGAAAAAAGATTATTTTTGAAACGTTGAAGTCAAAGGACAATGTAGATCAAAATAAATGCATAATAGGAACAAAATATTATTTCACCGTTCAAAATAATTGTTTGCTAAAAATTCTAGTTAAAAATAGTTTTCTTTCTATTATACTATCCAACTTGAAATTAATTCCAGTCTTCAAAACTGAAAGGCACACTCACATAATGGGTATAGAAGTGTTAAGTTTCCCATCATTGCAGTACATTTCAAGATTATTTTAACAAAGAAATTACATAAATTAGAACTTATTTTCTAAACAAAGAATGAAACAATTTTCCCTGAAAATAAATAACAGTATAAAACTTAAGCCATCAGATCTAAAAATAAGCACTAATTTTCATGTCCATGTGAAACTCAATTTAGGTTTTTTGGGTGACCTATATTATTGGAAATGAATGAATTAAAATGTATTAATTTATAAATACATATTTGAATAAAATATATTTATTATGTTTTAAATTTAACATATATTTTTTTTATGTAATCATTTATTCAAAGTTATGAAAGAAGGGGAGGCATATTAACTAACCAGTGGTTACATAGTAATCTATCAATCCAAAGAAGGGTTGGACTAAAAACAAAGTAAGAGAAGCACACAATCATACAAACTAGAGAAGACAGATTCAATAAAATTTTATCACATGAAATCCAGTATTGTGCGGTGGAATCTTCCGTGGTTGAATTTTCCGGTGGTGGAATATTCCGTGGTGGAATTTTTCGCAGGGGAATTTACCTAGAACCATTTTCAGGTATCTTTTAAATGCTTATATCCAATTTATTACATTAGTTAACTTTATTAGGAAAAGAATTCCAATATTTTGGACCTATAAAACTTATGGGAGATTGTAACTTATATTTATTTAAACGGGCAGACAGAAAGTTAGCATGGCTTCTAGTATAGTTACATACGTGTGAGTTATAGTGAAATATGTGTGAGTTATAGTTACACATGTGTGAACAAGAGGTAGAGTTTGCTATTCATTATACAAATCCACTTCACTACCCAATCTAACTGCTCTAAACATTATATGACACAGAGACAATGGGCCACAAAAAATGTTTCCGCTTTTTCAAATGCTTATAAATCGTTAACCAATAGACGAAAAAACTGTATCTTGGTCTTAGTTTCTAAGAAAGAAGTGGTAAACACCTTGTATTAAAATGTCTACCATTATATTGTTTTCCTTTTTTATTCACTGCCTTTAGAAAGTAAAATCACAGAGTTAGCTCTAAGAATAACCTTCGCGCAATGACAAAAATAATCACCCTCACTCTTTGCTTACCTGTTCTTAAACTATGTCCATCAGTTAAAATAGCTTTCACTTATTAATAGTTCAATAAGAGGCAGAGAAAAAAAAGACCAGGATACAGTTTTTTCGTCCATTGGTTAACGATTTATAAGGATTTGAAAAAGAGGGAAACATTTTTGTGGCCCATACTGTATATTGCAAGGTGTATAAGAAAAATGCATGTACACGTCTAATGATCATTAAACCTTTATTTTTGAACACAGAGTGAAATGGAGTAGCTTCGAATACAGAAGTTTTATAAATTTAACTGTAGATCTGTTAAATCTAAAACCATACTGATTAACTGAGATAATATCGAGCTTTCCCGAGTAACTTTTTATGGTTATAAATTTTTTTTTCAAAAATAATAATAGGTGGGTAGAGTTTTTTTGTCCGGTAATTTTTTAGATCATTATCTTATCACTTTAAAATCATAACGGAACTAGATTAGGTGCACTCGGTAGAGCGCATATCTTCGCCGCCTCATTGAACCCGTTCTCTCCAAAATTTAATAAATTGCTAACTGGATAATAACCAATCGTCCACCCCAAGTTTCATGCAATATGGTTCAATAATTTTTGAGTGGTTGAGTTATAAATGACCTTGACCTTTGATCGGGACCGCTCCCAAAATTCTAAACAGATGGTTCCTGGACATTGACCAATTGTATCATTAAATTTCAGACAATTTGGTTGAATACTTTTTGAGCTATGAGTTACAAATGGCCTTGACCTTGATCTTTGACCTTTGATCCGATCGCTCCCGAAATCTAACAAAATGGTTCCTGCATATTGACCAATCGTCCCACTAAGTTTAATGCAATATGGTTCAATACTTTTTGAGTTATAAAAGATCATGACCTTGACCTTTGACTGGGTCACTCCCAAAATTCTACCAGCAGGTCACTGGACATGGACCAATCGTTTCACCAAATTTCAGGCAATTTGGTTGAACAATTTTTCAGTTATGCGAATAACAAGATGATAAATAAATAAATAAAATTAATATGCCACGGCTGAAATATGACCTTCCCGCATTCTGCGAAGGTAATTACTCTGGAAATATTTTAAGTGAATTTGGAAAACACCTAGACATTCTAGTGCAATTTATGATGATGGCAACCTGCGCATAGGTAACTAATTTGGTCAGGATCCTCACGAGCAATACATTAATATTACACGGTTTATTCTTAAAAGAATAGATTGCATTATACACATCTGCAGCTGTGGAAAAAAACATGAACGAGTGGTTGAAATTGTCAAACAAAAAATCAGTAGGTCCCGCATTGTCACAATGCAGTTTGCTATGTTTCTACAGATTAAGGAAAGAGGACTGCCAAATGCATCAGTCATAACTCAAAAGTTTAATCATCAATGACGTCACCATTGACACACAATTTGAATATACTTTGATTAACATTTGCATTTCTACTAATTATGCTGTTTCTACACTTGAAGGCAGATTGAATCTCTGAGCTTAGCTGATTTTTTTTCTTTTTGGTAAGATTTTACCGAAGTATCCTACCGTTAAATCTACTACAACAATATCTATTTTTTTATACAAAGTATGAAAGAATTTACTGAGTTATCAACAAATTTTACTGAAATATTTGCACTTGTGGTAGAGATAAATTCGTGTTTTGAATTTAGTATAGTAACAATAATTATTATTATTCATCAAAATACAGACTTTAATTGTCCACATATTAAATAATGAAGACCTGCTATTAATGCAATTCGCAGAGATCGGAGGACTTATTAAGTATACTATTCTTTAGACTTATATATATATACTCACGTTAAAAGAAGTGATTAATAACGAAACAACTTCAATCCATAATTTAAGAAAGTCACGAATGTGAATTACCAATTGATGTATGATATTCATTAATATTACACTTTAGCGTGAGTTGATCGAATATGTTTTTTAGAAACTGTAAAAAATGTACTCATACAATTGTTCTTTGTCTCAACTATTTAATAGTCTATCATCTCTCTTATAAGGTTATTATAATCTTAATGGAGACAAAATATTTCTTGGAATGGTTTCTTTATACTTCTCTGAATTTCAGTCAATATAAGTTTGTCATCGGTGACTGTGCGACAGATATGGTGATTCCAAACAAAATCTTAATACAGAAAATTTTATCGTAAATGAAACTTCTTGTCTCAAACCTCACTAACATATAAGAAAGGTGGTTTCCGTGTGCTCAAATGATAATGATTTTAATATTCTAGTACTCTTCTGAAGCAGTTATATTTGTTCTCACAGACCAAAGACAGATTATACCTATTAACCCTTATGTTAGTCACGTTAAACTAATGATGAGGTTGAATTACTAAGTACTTCAGTAAAAACTTTGGTATTTAAGGTGTGTGGGTTAGTGGCGTGACTCCATTCGAAGAGAGACTTCGTACAGGAGAAGAGCAGAGACTGAAAACAAACTGCAGTCGAATATTAACATGAAGTGAGTAGATATATTACATATCTCATATCTTAATATCTGTATCAATGTGTACCTTATTATAATTCAATATAGGTATCACTAAAGTAATTTATTTAATAGAAGAATTTTGTATAGTTGCGGGTCTCCTCCACACAAAATTAAAATTTATCTTGAAATGCAATAAATTTGTAGAATTAATGTTATTTACCATATCACAGTTAACAGAAAAAAAATTGATAAAGTATTTGCTTCTTAATTAATCAATTAATTAATTATGAGATAGTACATTCCCACTCCATTTTCACTCTCCGACTTTCTGAAAAATTGAATTATAATCGTATATTTGATGGTACAGTAATAAGGTATTTAGGTACATTAAATGTTAACTAATGTTTTTAAGATACCGGTAGACAATGTTTTGAGTTAGTGCCTGATTGAAAAACAAATTACTATATACGTTGGCCCATTTCTTCCATGGAGCATTATCAGTTGCACTGCCTGACAGTTACCACAGGCAGTCTGTTAATCGTGCAATTAAATAAACTTGTACAAAATATAAAGCAGAATTGATTCACTTAATACAAATGTTCAAGCATTAATCCCCTACGGTCAATTTGATGGTCAAATCATAGTGTTGACAATGAAATTATGCATATATATAATAATGTTGATCGTGTATGAGTCGTTTTAGAAAGTCAAATGGTAGTGCAAAATTTACTTGAATAACATAAATTACTTTTTTTAATAAATTTATAGAACCAAATTTGAATTAATTTGCAGTTTTCTAAACTCTAACGTTAAATCTAATGATCAAATAAAGTAATAAGAAAATTAGAATGGAGGGAACCGTTCTAAAAAGGTTTCCCATTTTAAAATCCAATAACTTCTTACGAATGAATAGATATAGAATCAGTTTGAACTGTTCGACGTAGAATTCAATTGTCTATCACTTTCTGTCATAATTCATTTAAATGCAAGGCTCACGTCAATACTCTTAGAAAGTTATGTGTTAGGTTCCAAAATGAAAGTTGCACAATCAAATCCTTGTGAATAAAACAAAAGGCTGTACCTTTTAAATATCCTGTAGTCTAAATAAAATAATTAGGAAACCATGATTTATTTAAAACAAACGTCTCTACTATTCTCTACCTTCAACTTGATAGCCATTCCTATCTATGCAAATCACGACTCTTTTCCTAATGCTACACATTTATCCAAAGTGATAATTTCTTCCTGGAATTATTCTTGTATGTATGATTTAGTGGTAGATAATTTTTTGCATCCCAATGACTTTGAATCTGTCTGTTGTCTAGTCCATCCGGTAAATTGATGCATTTTCAATTCTTTGTGATATTTCAGTATCATTTCGCAAATTAAATTCTAAGTCGAAGAGACTAACCAGAATCAAAATCGATCCTCTCATTAAAAAGTTACAATATCCTAAAATTGGGTAAACCTTTATTGAAACGTCCTGTATAATTAGTTTTAACAATACCTTATATTTAGTATTTGAAATACTCTGATTAATTCATCTAATTAAATACTGAACATTTTAAATGAATTCATTTTGTTCTATTGAATAAATTATTTATGTTGACTTTATTCCATAATCTCAGGTTGAAGATGAGGAAGGAAGTGATCCTTCTGCTGGTTATGATAGCATTCTCCGACTGCCTTGGTAATCAATAGGGTTGTGACAATATGCTTTCAAATCACATGTCACGAAAATATTATAGAAAGAGAGAAATAAACTCGGTTAAATCGTTCTAAATCAGCGGTATATACTATATAGTATTCGATACCATTTCATTTCGTTTTGTTGAGATATTCTCCCAGTACGATGCTAAAAATATAATGTCATAACCTATAATAATCAATCTTCACTACAATTTAAGGAAATTTAAAACCTCCTATCCATCTTCCGCCTTCATCATTCCTCTTCATCCTAACCGTCTATTGCCCCCTCTTCTGACCTCTTCTACCCTCCGCAACCCTCTTCACTCTTCCTGTATATTAGGGGGACACTATAGTGGATAGGGTGAATTTTGAAATTGTTTAAATCGAATGGTCATTAGTCCAATTTTGCTTAGCCATAAAAAAATAACACAGACAATATTTAGAGGTGACTAAATTTTAACCATATAGATCAGAATATGATCAAGTCAATTGAAATTTTACCCATATATACCAAAAATACGAATATTCATAATATTCCAGTTTATTTTAAAATTTACATATTGAGCAAGTTTATATGTACATACACTGTACAAATGAAAGATCAATTCCTTTTTAATATGAAAATGCAGTGCATATTCTTACTATAATGGTTGGAAGAAATAATCCATTAACAGTTTTTGTTTTTGAGCTCCTGCCTTGTACTCTAGGACAAGGAAATCACTGGTCAATATTTTTCAATTTTATAAAGCATTTAACAACCCCAAGCAATCATCCTCCCCGTTAAAACCTGCTGGTCAAAAACACTCATTTAAAATACCTCCAATGCAACAAACACCACTTTTACTCGAAGTCGAACTACCAAATTCAAAATAAAAAAAAGAGTATGTAGTTCTTGCAATTAACATAATTAGCAATATTCATTGTTAATAGTATATATACTGTTTATATAAACTTACTAATTAATAAAAAATAAGATGAGCTATAATTAGTTCATGCTTATAAAATATTGAACAAAATTCATTGCTAACAAAAAACTAGTGTTCATCACCTATTTAAGTGGTGATATATTTTCTTTAGCATATTTTCCATATTTTCTTCGAGAATAACCTAAAAAGTTCTTCCATTTAACAAACATCAATTTCCAACATTTAGATATTAAATTCCGATCTTTAAACTCATGTATTATATTATACCTTTAAATTCTTAATACTAACTAGCTTATTGACGGAGCAATACGTAAAAAGTGAAAAATGTTTTTGGTCTGGTGTTTATTTTGTAAGGATTGAATTTAAAATACCAATTCCGTAAATTCATGTCTTTTATTGCATAGAAGAACCCTATTAGGTAATTAAATATTGAATTGACCAAATTGAAATTTGAAACTAAGGTATTGAAAATAAAGTACAAAGTTACCTCTAGGTGATGAACAAATTAAAGTTTATTATTAGCAATGAATTTTGCTAAAATATTTTAACAGAAAGAACTAGTAATTGTTTACATTTATTTGTTTGCATTTAACGATGTTAAATAAAGTAATAGCAATGGAAAAATAATATCATTCATGTAGCTGATCGAAAGTTAAAACGTACTTTGTATGTAGCTTTGCTCAAGGTATTTTTTAATCTACAATATTATTATTTTTAAATACATATATTTTGAATATTCAGGAGATGATAATGGTACCACAAATGAATCAGGAACTAACGGTTTGAATTCAAATTCGCAAAACGGTGCTGGAAGTAAGGATCATCAAGAAGCAGAAACTATCTCAGGAAGTAGGTTTAATTGACATTTCTACTTCTCAATTATACCCATCTTTAAAATGTGCACCTTTTTATGTAATATATTTCCAAACCATCTTTTCTTCTTTTTATATAGTGATTGGAAGTTCTGAATTGTTGGAAATTCAAATAAAGTCAAGCTACATCGAAGAAAAACAAGTTAACAAAGAAACTATTCTCAAATCTGTACCTCTCAAGCTATCGATAGATGAAAATGTGTCCGGTGAGATCGGTGTCTGCACGTGGTTCATGCAGAGACAGACGAGTTCTTCAGCTACCATTATTGCCTTACAAACGAAAACGGATTGGTAACTCAGAAGAGGTTTTCATCTCAGTTGGAAGTAAGATTGGTATTATTTTACAGTAAAAATTTTTAAAATTGCATTTACTTAATTTGAAAACTTATCAATGAAATATTGCTGCATGTAATCATATGATATTGAAGATCAATTCATTCATTGTCAATATATATCAATATTAATATCGTTTCAGTTTCAGAAGGAATATTATTTGTACAAGACCATGACTGCTTGATTAACTATGACATAGAATTATCTCTCCGCACATGGTACCAACATGTGCCTGGCTTTGGATTATGAACTAGTTACTCTTTACATTGATGGAAGAATCAGGGATCCAATCGAATCTGATTGTCAGCTTCAGACTGATTCTGAAGCACTTTCAGAAAGAGGAGAGCTGTTAGTAGGAAAAGATGAGCTATGGGATGAATATTTTGTGGGACATTTTGCTGATATGAGGTACTATCCAATGAAACTGGACAACGATACTATACAGGGAGCTTTTGACTTCAGTAATGGAACAAATTACATACCTGTAGGATTCAAAGAAGATCAATTTCCGTCAAATTATGACCATTCGTTCGAAGATATAGACACAATATTCATGTCACTATGGAGCGAAAAGATGCTTTTCTTCTTCCCTGATCGTATAAATCATGCTTCTGCTATAAAAGTGTGCTCAACATTAAAGGGAAAACTGTATGAGAATGATACAGATAGCGATCAAATAGCTCATAACTATGTAATGACCAAAACTGAGTCTAGCCTTGTGAATGCGTGGATTGGAACTAGCAACAATGAAACTTGCAAAATGGTAAAGATATCTTTACCAAAATTCCAAGTAACAAATACAAAATGTGTACTAACTTTTTCGACGATTTGTGAAATTTCAAAACAAGTTCAGTACAAACTTATTGGATTAGAACAATTTCCTATTAAACTAAGTCTGATAGAAGGTAAAGATATCTTCGAAAGTGATTTTATAACTCAGGTAAAATATACAAATAAACTTCTCGTTATTTACGACACCAAGTATATGGAAACTGAATTTACCTCTTACTATAAATTTGAGAAGAACAAAATTATGGGAAGAAAAATTTTTAAACCATATGAGGAAGGTGACAACAAGTTGATCACTCTCAGCTCTTGTTCTGATGATGAATACACCTGCAGTGATGGGCAATGTGTGGCACTAGAACTAATTTGTGATTACAACTCAGATTGCTCAGATAACAGTGATGAACATTTCTGCAACGCTACACAAATGAGACCAAAGTTTTATGATAATCTGTTATCTGGACAAGACGAAATTCCACTCAATTTAACAATATCGCTGAACAGATTGGTTGACGTAGATATAAATGACGGAACAATTACATTAGAACTGGAAGTTAACATATCCTGGGTTGATAATAGGGTATTCTTCTACAACTTACACGAAAACACAACTATCTACATCCCTACTGCTGATAGTAGATTTTACTGGCAGCCGAACATAATTCTAAAGGGGGTTGTGAACTCAGACACCCAAATATTTGCACTCCCTGAAAATCCTGGTAAAATGTACGTAACTGCGAAATCAAATGGATCTGCATCGACTCATGAAAGTTATGAAGGTGATGTGTTGTAACTTAATTGATTCAATCATTATTCATTGCATTATTAACTTTTATTTGAGTTATAGATTCATTATCATTACAGAGAAACTCCTGAGTTGTTACCTATTGGTTCCTTCATAACTTCAAGCCACTTCATATCTCGGGTGCTTTGGACAGTTTTTATGATTAAAGTAACAGAAAGTTATGGTCATTAAGGGTTAACTATGATGCATATTCTTGACGCATATCTTTTTCTATAAATTAAACTAACACACTACTTCATAACTCAAGCACACTTCACAATTCAGGTCCTCATTACTCAAATGCTTCGTAGCTCACAGTTTTACGTATTTGAATGAGAAAAAAAATACGATATTTTCTGTATTATATTTTCCACTCTTTAGATATCTATAGAATAATGTCCAAATAATATTTATCAGTTAAGTGATAAATTTTTTATCAGTTTCACACTTTACATATTTACTATCACAGTTCTGAGATTTGGTAATGGTGAAAGCGTACAAACCCACGTCAAGTCATCACTGATCACCATGGCGTGTAACTTGAATTTGTACATTTATCCATTCGATGTTCAGGTAAATTGTAATAAGTGTTCTTGTCACATTGACCCCAGATCCTGTGATATAAATCTCATTATTATCAATATTCGATTAATGTCCCATTCAACCAGAATTGTGGGATAAACATGACACTGGAAGGAAAAGTTCGAAATGATGCCATTTGGAATTCTGTAAGCGTTGAGTACGATGATGATGTCCCCGCAGTTCCAATGTATTCTATCGTATTCTTCGAAAGTGGAAACTTGTCCAATAAAAATCAGGTTTGTGTTATTTTTAGCTGATAATAATTAAAGTAAAGAAAATACAAATACGATAAATTAATGAATGGAAATTTTTTTGATTGTTTCTAAGCAACATAATTTTAAAAAACTATATAGACAAATTTTTTTTCAAATGAAGCCAACATGTTTAACCCTAGTAACCTAGCCCTCTAAAATTTGCTCACTAACATAGCCACGGGCGCACCAGTCCTTACTGTAACTCTTATAAAATCTTAACTAATTGACTTTTCAATATCATTTCTTCATAAAAATTTCATTCGATATTTACACATCCATTGGTAAACGCCAAAGAATATTTTTCCATTTAAAATAAATTTAGCAATCGAAAATGTGATATCTTAAGTATCAAGGTATGGGCGGGATTTGTCACTCTGTACAGAGCTTGATGAGTGCAAATATTCTCGCATATCTAACTAAGCTGCAAATGATTATAGATAGTACTTGAGGGATTCAACCTTATGTACTCTAACACACTCGTGCATCTCATGACTGGAGTTTAGAGGGAATCTGATCCTAATATATCCTTCATTTTTGTCTAATCATGTATAATTATGGGAAAAAATTAAAGTCATGAAATAACAGATTCCAAATCGGTTTAAAATTGAAGTCATTAATATTTTTCCATGAGGATTGGCACACCTGTGGCCAGGATACTAGAATTAATACAAATATTTTACCTAATTATTCATTTATTAAACACAATTATCATGATAAATCTAAATTGATAATACAACATTTCTATCTTTATTGTTTTGAAGAAAACCCTACTATTGGTCACAAAATAAGCGAATCATCATCATATAGAGCGTTTACATTTCTTTACAATTTCCACAGGTCGAGATCAAACTTCGCATTGAGCGTCTCTTCGGCAGTCAGATTCTTCTCACTTTTGTACCGTGCATTCTGTTGCAAATCATCGGGTTGAGTGTCTTTGCTATCCCATTGGATGATCTCTCGGATAGACTCACTGTCAGCATTTCTTGTCTCATCGTCATGGCAGCTCTCTTCACGCAGGTTAGAGCTAAATAAATTCACGGGAAGAAATTAAATTTGAACACAGTGCTATGACGTGTTGGATTTGGACACATTAGAAGAACTTGCCTATATTGTTTATCCCCATTATAAATTAAATTTACTTTACTATTGCCGTATTTCTATATAACAGTGATCCTTCATAGCAGCTATAGTTTGCAAACCACGCATAACTGAGCGCAGCGGAGGCAGTCATCTAGATATGATATATGATGTCAAACTAGCTGTAACCTCTAATGCGATAATTAACCCTAATGAATTTGACGATCATAATGCTCATTTCTTGGGTTTGAGAATTGACACTAGACCTGCAAATTTTAATGGGAATATGTGTGAATTTATCCCTTCAGAACTAATTGCTTATTCTTTTTTTCCATAGGTCAGTAACTGATCTAAATAATGTCTATCAATTACACAGGAAATGAAAGCGGGTAATGACCGGTTCAATTTTATTATTGGCACAAATATAAAAATACACTGTTAGGTAAATATGGTTATGAGGATGATCGGAATAGAGGGTAGAACAGTAGATATTTATGTCCTATCCCAGCTAGTGTCGTGCCAATTCTGACTTAAACAAGTGTTTAGGCAGGAGAGACTGAAACTTAGGCCTATGAGGGTACAATCAGAAAATCAAACGTATAGGCCTACTTTGGATACAAAAAACATGGTGATATAGAAACATACATACAATTTGGTTAGATGGTATAAACGGTTTTCTGAGAGGATTAGTTACCGACGGGAAGTTAGCAATTATAGAAATTCAAAACCCTCAGAAGAAATGTTATTTTAGAGCTTTGTGTAGAAATAAATACGTAGTTATATACATATTTGAATTATAGTTCATAACACCGGAAGGTTTGATTATGTGTTTAAAAAACACATTTCTTATTTATAGACCTACGGCACTGTATTTTTTACAAGTTGTTAGTATATATACTAAACTAATGTGTACCAAATTTCAAGTAAAAAATATTGAACACGTAAGAAAGAATAAATACATAGGTATATAAGACATTGGCAACTGAAAGAGCAGAGCTGTGATAGGGTGGAATATGACATAATCACAGCTCGCGCATGTGTGTGTTCTCCATAAAAACGTGAACTGTAGTGTGTTTAGAGGCTACAAAACTGTATTTCTACATTGCCACACGTCACCACATTACAATTAATTTCCTAATTTATGTGATTTACAGCGATACGTAATATCTTTAAACTTTTAAATAGAAAAATATACTTGGTATTTACAAAGTCAAGAAAGGCCGGTGATATTTAATGGAATGACATGAAAGATATAAAGTAATTTAAAAAGGATGTACTTATAAAACACACGTCAAACTCATTATAATTAAAATAATAACAAATACTTTTTTATCCTTAGATCAGCACCACGTTGCCAGAATCAGCTTCTGTGAAGATCATAGATATATGGATGATGCTACATGTGTGCATGCTTGCTGCTGTTTTCATCCTCCAGCTTGTGATACATCGCGTGTATTTACGTGAACAGAGCAGACCATTCTCCATAATTGAAAAGGTAAAAACTACTCTAGTTAAAAGTAACTTTCACCTCATAAGTTATCTGAAGTTACTCCAAATGAGCCATGTGTTTAAATAATTGTTAAACTATAATAGGACGTAAGCACATAAGAAATTACAGACTGGTAAGAAAATATATGACTGTTATCTGAAAATAAATATTTTCGAGTGGATGTTAAAACAAAATCTGCTATAAATTTCAAAATGAAGGGTCAGATAGTAATTATAAGTGAAGTGTATTAGCAAATAGCTTAACAATATATTTATCAGATATATTGGCAGCTTAATATTTTGTCAACTCAATTTACTGAGCTCACATAGAAATAATTTTTTTTGTACTGACAAATTCACTTCATGTGTCATTAGTAATGTATTCAATCCACCTTTTTTCAGAAGGACCAGAGCTGCCTGGACAAGATCAAGACGAAACTCATCAACAAATCAACTTTCTCGAAGACTCTCAACAGAATTTTGGCTTTCTTCAGTTTAGTTTTCTATGTGCTATTTGTGGCAGTGTTCTTCTATGAATCCCTCTACACAAATTTCCAGGAGGTTTATGAATAACTATATTATAGGTACATTTGCTGGCTGATGAATGAAATAAGAGAAGTTTTATTAAACTTAATTATCTGAGCAAAAATAATGATTTGAGCCACTATGTACCCATCTCATAACCTCTTTGATTCGATATTGCACTTAATTTGTTATCACTTATCAGTAATATTTTGTTCTATGATATTTTGGAATAGTAAATTTAGTACCAACAATGGTCATTAATAAATAAGATTAAATTAATACAGCAATAACTAATTTCAAAGTAAGACCGAATATTTGGTAACGAATTTATACTTCAAATAAACAGTCTAATCCATACCTACATTATAGAATTTTTCGAATAATGTTTATTAAATTATTTATAGTTATTGGAATGTAAATGATCCTTCATTATTCATGCAAGCATCAAATTTCTATTAGTTAATATTTCACCTGCAATTTGCTGGATTTTGTGAAGAAAAAACTTCTTCTTGCATGCACTGAGTGCGTAGAAGTTAAAGTATATCTTGTAACTTGTAGGTAGTAAAAATATAATTTTATTACGTGAAAAAACATTTCGATTGATATCATATATAATATATATTCGAAGTTCTTGATTAAGTTATTCTCCAAGTATATGAATAAATGCTTTCTAACGATTGAGGTGATCCCTCATATTGTTATACACAGAGGTAACAATATGCAAAGATTAATCAACAAAAAAAATCATATAAATTTGAACTTATTTTCTTACATTTAATTTAAATTTAAATACACTACAACAAATAGCATGGAAAATGTTATATGGTAAAATTTCTGATACTATAATCGATACATTAACTAAATCTCTAAAATTCTCAACAACTTTTATTGAAAATGCATCATGCACATCTTCAGATAGAAATCAATCCAACTCAATTGCTGATCATTCAATTTTTCGTAAGAAGATGGAGTAAGCAATTATTGTAAGGATTAAGAAGTTGTGCTGCATTTACATGTTAACATTAGTCATCAATACTCAACAGATAACGGAGTACATAATTGATGTTAAACGTAACCGATACAACCATATAACTTTTCATATTTATATATGAAGCAGACTTTAATTAACTGCATATTGAATACAGTATACAACTCTCCTATAATAAACTACATCTAGTTCACTATATACATAACTTACTCTATTATAGAGGATTCAAGATATATTAAGCCATTTTATGTATGTTCATTGTACATGGTATTTCATTCATCTATTAATCAGGATGGTTCACTATACAGGACTTAGCTATAGAGGAGTTTTACTGTAGCCTAAAACTGATATAATGACCACACGCGGCATCTAGATATTAGGTTTAGAAAGGCCTTTTTAAGGGAACTGCAATTGAATAAAATACATATTGTAGAGATAAATATTTAAGTGGGCAATAGTGGTTAGCACCTTAACAAAGTCAGAGACGTCATTCTATCTTTTAAGAGTAAAATTAGTCATAAGAACGAAATACCATGCTCTATTTTTGTTGAAGTTTTAGATTGTATTAGTGAACCCTTGTGTAATATTTTTAACAGTAGTATTATAGCAGGAATTTATCCCAATGTTTTTAAAGATGCTAGGGTGGTTCCAATTTTTAAATCAGGTTCAGAAAGTGATGTAAATAATTTTAGAACAATATCTACACTACCAATTTTTTGAAAGTTTTCGAAAAAATCTTATATAGCAAATTATCAAATTTTATTGACTAATAAGATTTTAAACAAAAGTCAATACGGTTTTAAAAAAGGAGTTACAGCCACCCATGCAATTATAGAATTTTTACACTGTGTTTTAAAATATTTTAATAAAAATTCTTATTGTATAGCTTCATTTTTAGACCTGAAAGAAGCTTTCGACACGGTAGATGTAAACATTTTAATGAAAAAACTTCATCACTACGTCATTTATAGGGACAATTTTAATAAAATTTTAGTTAGTTATCTGAGCAGCAGACGGCAGTATGTGTAAATTAACGATTTTAAATCTAATTTTAAGACAATGAATATAGGTTTATACCAAGGATCGACATTAAGTCCAATTTTATTCAATTTATATTTTAATGATGAATGTAATGTAGCCACTGAAAATGATTTTAATTGTACTCTTTTTGCTGACGATGCAGTGTTTTATTGTAGGGATAAATGTTAAGATAGTCTAGTTTTTAAATTGAATAATTTCATCACCAAGTTATCTCAATGGCTGGATTTTAATAAACTCACCCCTAACATTTCAGAAACCAAAATTATGTTTCTTAACTCCCATAAACAAATAACCTTACCAGATATCTACTTTAACAATGAAATTTTAGAAAAAGTTCATCATTTTAAATATTTAGGCATTTTTATCGACAATAGATTAACTTTTAAAGAACATCTGACCTTTTTATGCAAGAAACTAAGTCAAGTTAAAGGAATTTTATATGCCCCGTATTTTAACAGAAAAACCTTAATTTCAATGTATAATTGAAAGGGAGCCTACTCCCTTTTTTCATATCTATAATTGTATATGGAAAATCTTTTAATTCGCTGCTCCAGCTATTGAGAACTATTTTAAACAGTATTTTGAGATTTATTTTAAATGTAAAAAGAGATTTTAATGGTAGGTTTTATTTATACAGTAATGATTTTTATAGGAATTTATCTCTATTGAAATTTGACGATGTTCATGTTTTTTTTTTATTGATTTTTTTTCGTAATGCTCTACATTTCAACTCGGACATATTTAATACCTATTTTATAGTCCATATATACCCACTCACTCCTACCAAACCAGATCAACTCATTTTAATGTCCCTAATTTTAGAACTGAATTAGAAAGAATTTTTATTGTTTAAAAGACTATTGATCTTTTCAACAATATTCCTGAAAATTTTAAACACCCAATGTCTGATTTTTCATTCAAAAAGATTTTTAAAGAATACTGTATTAGTAAATATATTGAATGATTTTAGACTATACCACTCACTGCATCGTCGTTTTAACTTTTTGCTTAGTTTAGTATTTTGTATCATGTTTTAGTTTAGGATTTTGTATATATTTTAAATTTCCATAAGTTTGTGAAACTTTTTTAGATGTAATAAAAAAAACTCCAAGCCATATTTTAAGAAATTCACGAATACGAATTACCAATTCATGACATTCATTATTAACAGAGTCTATAAATTACACCTTTGTGTGAGTTGAATTTTCTTTCATTTTCTCAACATGAGTTGTAAATTATGAAAAAATGTATTCAAACAATTGCTCTTTGTCTGAGGTATTTAATTGTCTGTCTCAAGGTTATTCTAATAACAATAGAGAGATAAATATTTCCTAAAACTGTTTTCTTGATACCATAACATTTTCAGTCAATTATTAAAGTTTGTCATCGGTATAATTATGTGATGAATAGAGTAATACCAAACAACAGCTTAATCAAGAGGGACATTTTTATTCTTAAATGAGATCTATTTTTATATGAAAATAAGTTAAGTTTTTCGTGTGCTCAAATAATATCAATCCAATATTCTAATAAATATATAATTGAAGTCTCACAGACCAAGGACTAAAGGTACCTATTAAAGATCAAGATAAACTATTGATAAGGTTGAATTACTAAGTACTTCAATAAAAACTATTAGAGATGTGTGGGTTAGTGGTATGGCTCCATTCGAAGATATTTAGACTTCGTACATTGGATGAGTTAGGACTGGAAAAAAAACTGCACTTGAATACTAACATGAAGTGAGTATAAATATTACATAATTCATATTGCCAGAGCTTATATTAAAATTTACCTAATATTAGTTCATTTGGTATCACAACCGTACTTACCTAATGATAGAATTGAGTTGGAAAACACTATTAAGGGGACCGTCCGTAAATTTTGTAAACAAATTTATTAATAAAGCTACGGTTATGAAACTTAGTTCCTGAATATAAAATTGAATAATATTATGCTTTTGTTCGTGGCATTTTTTCGATTAGACGCATAGAAAACAAGTTATTCGAATTTCGAACTGGGTATTCAAACATGTACTTCTAATACAGTTTTGTAGCTACGGGTTTTCATTCGATTCTCCTGGTGATTCTCTACAAAAGCATGAGGATCGATTGTTTAATTTCGAATTAGTTTACGAAAAATTTGATTTTTCGTGAAAAAACTAAAATTTTCAAAAAAAAAAATTATATTTCTAAAAAAAAAAATTATATTTCTAAAAAAAAAAATTATATTTCGAAATTCAAAAATCGATCCTCAGGCTTTTGTAGAGAATTACCATGAAAATCGAATGAAAAAAACCGCAAACCCGTAGCTACAAAACTGTATTAGAAGTACATGTTTGAATACCAAAAATTAGTAATTTTTCAACTGCAAGAAAAATGAGTTCAAAGTTTTTATTTGGACTATGTATGGCACTAAATCCCCGCTGGGCGAAGTGCCCCGCTATTACTACTCAAAGGTAGTGGGTATCACTGGGCGCCACCCAGCTCTCTGTAGTAAAGTTTTACATAGCCAAACAACAACCGCTACAGAAAAAAAAAAAAAAACGAACACCCATCAATATCCTCCGGGTTGATAGTCATGGGAGGGTCCAGCCTCATCACGCCGACGACGCTTCGGTGTCATCTTTGCTGGTGTACTAGCATCACTATTCTAGCTAGGGTTATTTCTAAGAGGCTTAGATGGTGGGTAGAAGAGTTAGGGTTAGTTGATGAAAATCAGGCAGGTTTTAGAAGGGGAAGGTCGACCGCAGACGCGACCCAGGTCATGGTGAAGATATGGGAAGATGTTAGTGATTATAGGCTTAGGAAAGGGGGTCAGGGAGATAGGGAACCACAGGCAAGGTTTCTGGACTTGAGGAAGGCATATCCTCGAGTAAATAAGCCTTGCTTGTGGAGTATTTTAGATAGGTATGGGTTAGGTGGGAATTGTTTAAGGGTAATTAAGGATTTGCATGAGACGACGGAATATAGGGTTAGGGGAAAGGAGGGGGTTAGTGAGAAATGGGTGCCAGCTAGGGGTTTGAGGGAGGGGTGTGCTACTTCCCCTGTTCTGTTTAACGTTTTTCACCAAGCGGTGATCAGACAGGCGGAGGAAGCTAGAAGGGAGCTAGGGGGTGATAGGGTAGGAATCAAGTGGCACTGGATACCGGGGGGGGGGGGGTTTCGCGGGAGCAGGTAGGTTGGAAAAGGGGTGCTCGGAGGCAAAGAGTCTGACCTTTGCCGTCACTCTTTGCTGATGACACTACCATAATAGGTGAGGGGGTAGAATTAGAAGAGGGAGTAAGGAAGATTAAGGAGGTTATGGGTAAGTTTGAGGAAAGGAATAACGAAGATAAGGAAGAGGTTTTAGTTTTTGGGGATAGAGATAGTGAGGGAATTAGGGTGCTAAGATCTTGGATGGGACCTGAAGAGGATAGTAGGAATAGGATTAGACGGGCAAATGGGTTATGGGCTAAGGTTAAGGGGCAAATAAAGGGATCTAGGCGTAGTAAGAGGTGACAGGGTAAGATTTTAGAGGGTTGAGTAGTGAGTGGATTATTGTTTGACTGTAGTGTTAGGGTTTGGTGGGGGAAGGATATATAGAAGTTACAGAGTTGGATAGATAGGAAGTATAGGTATGTTTGGAGTAATAGGAATGGGTAGGATAGAAGGGTAGAGGTAGAGGGTGTTAGGTGTCACTGGGAAGGGTGTGACAAGGTACGTAAGTCTAGGAGGGGGGGATTAGTGGTGCATGAGAAAAGGATGCATAGGTTAGCTGAGGATAGGGTCAGGTTTAGTTGTGATAGGTGTGGAGTAAGCTTAGAGACTGAGGGGGCTAGGAAGAACCACATGGAAACATGTGGTGGGGGGTAGCAGTAGATGGGAATAGGAGGGAATGCCATAAGTGTAGGAGGGTAGTTAGTCGGGCAAATTATGCTAGGCATATAAGGAGTTGTAGGCAGGTATGGGATCTGGGGGGGGGGCAGGTAGGGGGCAGGGGTGGGGTTACGGGTGGAAGGGGGGGGGGAAGAAGTGGGGGTAGAGTTAGCAGTGAGGGGTTTTAGAACTAAGAGGGTTATGTGCATTTTTTGCAGGTGGGAGCAGTCGGTGGCCAACCTCGTTCGGCACCAGAGGGGCTGCTGTGGTCGGGAGCCGGAGGAGGGAGGGGACGTTTGGTCATGATGATGATGATGGTTATGATAGCATTCTCCGACTGTCTTGGTAATCAACCTCTACACCAAGGTAAGGGAATTCAAATAGATTTACCTGAAAACTTTAGAATGTTGATATATCAAGAAAAAATTTGAATCCCTGTAAGCAGACTAAGGGTAATTCCTTTTCCATACAGTCTGAAAATAATGTCACTAGATATATATGTACTTATAAAATGTCATGAGATTAATATTTCAATATAGTTACTTGTCCTATTACCATCCTAGCAAAGAGTTTTTAAGCACTGATTTACTGTAATTAAGTGGCAAAAATGAGGAAAATTTGTATGAGGAAAAAATGAATACATTATTAATTGAATTTATATATCAAACATACTTTGATCTAACAATATTTATGATTTTTTAACATTAAAAGATTGTAATGCAGCAAATTTTAGAATGAAGAAAAATAAGCACTGAATTAGGAAAAATTTAATATTTTTTAATAATTATTATTATTATCATCCCACTACAGTCTTTTCAATATTCTAGCGACACTTGGCATCGGAGGAGTTCTTAACGTGACGTATCCTTGGAGTTGCCTACGATTGATATATCATTTATTTTTAATTATTCAAAAACGACAAAAAGATAACACTATTTAATTTAAATAAGCTATTTAAAATCCAAATATTTATTTATGATATTAAACTGATAATAAAATTATACATTTATAAACAATATAATTATTTCTGTTCTGTACATGTTTTGTACGTGTGTGTGTGTTCAGTACGAATTTGAAGCGTTGGTTTATTTCTGATGCAATAACATGAGCGGAGGGTGTGCGCTGTATATTCTGTCTAATACACTAATTTTCTTATCTTTCATCAAAATTAACTGGTGAATAATGGGCAATGCGCAAGAATGTTCATTTTTCTTTTGTACCAATACATCTAAAGATGGGTACAAGTTGTTTTTATTCAGAAAATATGATTACAATCTGTGGGTAAGGGCTTGCAACAATGGCGTCGAGACTGAAATGTTAATAAGCCACTCTTCGGTTTACTTGAAATATTTTAGTTTAGATTTCGATTCTTGTTTTCAATTTTATAATAAATATACATTAAAATATGTACGACTTTAATTAACCTATTGTAGTGGCAAGAGTTTAAAAAATTTGCCCGGCGGAATAAGCATATTCCACTGCTAAACTATTCATTCACCAAGGTTAAAAAAAATAAGAATGGAAAAGACTATACTACTTTATTATTGAGAAAACTAAATATTCACAAAATTTAACTGAAAATATGAATATCAAATGAACTAGCTGAATTAAAAAATAGAATATAAAGTAAATGAAACCGAGGATAAAGAAACTAATGAAAATATAACGCGAACTGAAAAGAATAAGTGAATAGTGAAAAACTAAAGAATAAAAAAAATAATGAGAACTGAAAATAAACATAAATAGTCTAGTTCTCTAGATTGGAAAATACTACACCTATTGTTAATTAGGTGTAGTTAGATAATTTAAGTCTGTCGTCAGTCGTCAGGTCAGTCGAAATAAACAATACAAAAAAATATTATAAATGAAATTTGATAATAGAAAATTAATAGAAGCAAAGTAATTGAATTATAGAAATTAAGCAAAAAAAAATAAATCGCGAAAAAAAACTAATTCGTGAAAAACTAAATAAAGAAAAACTAAATCATGAATAACTAAAATCATGAAAAACTAAATAAAAACTACAGAATAAATCATATCAAAAAAAAAACAGTTACCATGAAACTGATAACTAGAGAAACTAAATAGAATTCGGGAAATTAAGTAAACAAATAATTAAACACACTATATGGTAGCACGAGAAGCGCTCACACTACGAGAGTAGGTGTGCACAATAAAGGTGCACAATAAGATATGCACGATACAAAAAGGAGTGGTGCACAACAGGGATAGTGCACAACAGGGGTAGTGCACAACAGGGTTAGTGCACAACAGGGGTAGTACACAACAGGAGTAGTTTACAACAGGGGTAGTACACAACAGGGGTAGTGCACAACAGGGGTAGTGCACAACAGGGGTACTGCACAACAGGGGTAGTGCACAACAGGGGTAGTACACAACAGGGGTAGTACACAACAGGGGTAGTACACAACAGGGGTAGTACACAACAGGGGTAGTACACAACAGGGTTGGCACTCAACAGAGATGAAAGAGTGGGTCTAGAACCAGATCAAGAGAGGGTTCACCAATCACGTTCCTATCAGGAAGGAGCTGAAAGGAGAAAAAAAAGAAAACACTATAATAATTTAAACTAAAATTTAAAAGAAGGGATTGTGACAATATGCGTCTTAATTCATGAATTTTAGGGTAAAAATTAGGAATAATGCAAAAAAATAGTTTAGTACACAATAAATTAAAGAAGTGCCTAGGTACTCCCTTTGTGCTGCCGAATAAAACACTAATTCGCAGAATCACAAAGGGATCAGGACTACTGGCCCATGATCGGCTCTCCTCTGGACAGCAACAAAACCAGTAACCCAACAATAGACCACACAGGTACTAAATTAATAGCAAAAAGGTATCAATTTTCCTGAACAATTAATAAGTGAAATCACTAAATCATAGATACGGAGATGAAAAAAATCTTAACAGACTGAAAAGTTTACACAGATGAAAAAATATATATGACAATCTATTTTCTTTTATATTTGTTAAATATATATGAGGTAACAATAGAGTTATTTATAAAACTGAATGAGCCAAACCATAGCTGAGTAGTGAGTAATATATGCCAGATATTAATACCTGACGAAGAACAATAGTGATTAATGTATATTTTATATTAAGGCTATCAACCAACTAATTATTAAAAGCTATTACTATTAGCTGAACTATCGATAAAGAAGTTGTATTTTAAATTAATTTGTTAGATTATGATTCATGAGTAATATGGTTCTTCAATCTCTGGAGATTTTAGCCAATATTATCGACTATAAACTCTAGGGATTTTCTATGGTCTGTTCTCCAGAGTTTTCGGCTGATAATTTCGCGGAAAACCTCCGCAGATTATCTCGCCTTTATTCTGCCGTGGCCTCCGTAGATCGCTGTAAGCATTTGTGAAAAGCAGAGATTATTTGCTGAGTTATTTTCAGAGCATTATTTGCTCTTGAGTTATTTTCAGAGCATTATAGCAACTTTATTTCTTGAGCTGTATTAAAAAATTGTGATAATACGTTTCAAGGCATATTTATATTGGTATTTCATAATTTATTTAAGTTAATAGTATATACAGTTTGAGTCAAAAAAAGCAGATACAAATTAAAATCGTCATAATTTTGTCAGATTTAACCACACTGTTCGTTTATTTTTATACTCTTTAACAGTTTTCTACAGCGTGGTCAGAAGTAGAATGTGGTGAAAAAGCTCTTGCGAAAGATATGTTATTGATAAAAGATATCAAAATAGGTTTGTTTACCCACAATTTGTTTAGTTATGATAAAGAAACAATTGCTTATTATGAAGATCTAAAGTAAAACATTCTTTACAAAAAATATCCATTATCCCCCATATTATTCAATATATTTTTTTCGCACCCGTTTTCTAATTGCTTTCATTGATCTTTTGATCACGTCAGGATTAGCCTTCAATAAATCCACATAATGCGTTATTCGTTCTTTTAATTGATGCCGATTAGCAGGCGGGGAAGAGCATACATCTTATTCAAAAACTTCCATCAGCAATTGTCCTATGTACTGGGCACCATCCTGCTTCCACCATATTTCGATACAGAGTTTCTTCATAAAAATGTTGTAGTTACGGAAATATTGACTGATTCAACATAAGGGTTCTTTAAATCATCCTAATTTTCAGAGATAAAACATACTCTTTTGTTAAGTTAGGATTGAAATAAGCTCGCGCAAGAGCTTTTTCACCAGCCTCTACTTATGATCACCCTGTAGAAAACTATTAAGAATATAAAAACAAACTAACAATGTGATAATAGCCGACAAAATTCTGCATTAGCCAAAGAAAACCACACGAAGATACAATTGTTCTTGTTACAGTTATGTTGATTCTAATTTTGTACCCACTTTTCTTTTGACTCGTACTGTATATACTATATACTCTACAGTTAAAAATAAATAACTTTGCCTTAATTATATTCTGATTGGATTCTGATTTTAACATTGCAACTTCTAAAATGCAAGATTTTATAAATGTACTATCTCAGTGGCTCAATATGAATAAAAAAATCCCTAATATTTTAAAAAACAAAACTCATGATTTTCAGTTTGAACAATTTTGTTAATTCCCCTAATATTTTTAATAACTTTTTACTTGAATACGTTGACATTATTAAATATTTAGGAATTTTAATTGACATATTGACAGTTAATTCTAAAAACCATTGCCAGCAAGTAAAAACCAAACTAAGCAAAACACTAGCCATTTTAATACAAAGAATCTGCTATTAATTTACCACTCACTCGCTTATCCCATTTTAATACAATCTATTTTGATTTATGGCAGAACATGTACTAGTTTTATTGAGCCACTGAGAGTTTTAATGAACAATATTTTAAGAGTTACTTAAAGAGTGCACACACGCAACAATATACCTGAAATAAGAACTAATAGTATGCATAGAAATTTGAATATTTTAAAATTTGATGATGTGTATAATTATTTTTTAATGAAATTTTTACGTAAATGAAATTTTTACGTAAGGCCATATTCAACGACGAAAACCTTTTTCAAACCTATTTTAGAACCAATATTTCACAATAGCCGAAAAAAATTTAACAACACCAATCTAAACCTTCCCCACATTAGAACAGAAGTAGAACGTAATTCCTCCATTCTTAGATCTATTGAACTCTGACGAAGTTTACCCCCCTTTTTATTAGTACCCACTACCCATATCCGATTTTAAATTCAAATACTTTTTAAGAAATATTGCATGGATAACTATGTCATCAAATAGTGTCTTTTTAAATAAGCATCGTGGGCTTTCATATTTTTTACTGTATCAATTTTAATTTAGAATAAGATAAAATATTCTTATTCCGAACAATCATTAAAATTCATACTACTTAAATAAGAATTGTTTTTCTGACCTTAGTAAGCATTAATTGAATAGTGTTTATCAGCATTAAATTGTTTTTTTTTTCATATTGATATTAGAGTAGATAAATATTTGTTATAAAAAATTTCGGTCATGCAAAATTCAGTTTCACAAAATTTGGTCTCTGAAAACTTAGTCTCGGAAAACTCGGTCTCAGTTTATAATGGTATTATTAAAGAGCAATAATAGAAAAAAAAATGAAATTAAAAGTACAAAAATATGTAGTTTATTCATTAAAAATGGATAACATCATTAACCGTTGTAAAATGATACGTAACATTAGTAATTTTGACATGTTTTTACATTTATTTAACATGAGACTTGAGCGGAAAATTCGGTCTCGGAAATTTCGCTCTCGGAAAATTCGGTCTCAGGTATAAATAAAACTTATGAGTTATATGTAAGGGGGTTGTGCCAATCCCCGAACCAAGTCATTAAACAATCATGAAGAGTGTAGTAGAACAAACTAGCGGATACAGCGTACTACATAATTTTGCAAAAAAATAAGTTTGCAGTTCTAGGAAAACCCGATCTTGAAAATTTGGTCTCATATTATAGTGATTATATTAATAACAATAATAGAAAAAGTTGAAATTATGAATACTAAAATGTGTAGTGTTTTTATTAAAAGCGGATTACCTCATTAACCGTTGTAAAATGATCCGTAAAATTAGTAATTTTGACATTTTCAACACGAGATTTGAGCGGAAAATTTGGTCTTGGAGTATTCGGTGTGAGGTATAAATAAAACTTATGAATTAGATGTATTGCATGTTTTCGTCGTCGCTTAAAAATGACCTTGGCCATCCAATAATCATTGAATTATAAATGACCTTGACCTTTGACCTGTTCGATCCCAAAATCTAATAAACTGGTTCCTGGTTAATGACTATAATCGTCCCACCAAATTTCAAGCAATTTGACTGAAAGCTTTTTGAATTATTAAGTTTTAAATGAAATTGACCTTTGAACTGATGTGTAACCAATTGATGCTGGATAGTGACCAATCGTCTCATCAAATTTCAGGTAATTTGCTTGAATTCTTTATTAGTTATGAATGACCTTGACCTTTCAACCAATCGCTCACAAAATCTTACCAAATGATTTCTTGATAGTGACCAATCGTCTCACCAAATTTCAAGGCAATTTTGTTGAACACATTTTGAGTTATTGAGTTGTAAAGGACTTTGACCTTGACCATTGACCCGATTGTTACCAAAATTGACATTGTTCAATCGTCCCACCAAATTTCAGACTATTTGGTTGAATACTTTTTGAGTTAAACGAATAACAAGAATATATAAATGCCGACCAATACATTACCTTTCACATTTTGCAAAGGTAATTATAGTGCTTTTTTAGTTCTAAAATTTATATTTATAGTGAAGTAAGTATTTAAAGTATATATATTTAATTTAATATAATATATATCAACAAAAAATACCCTCTAACTTCATTACAGTTCTCAAACAATTTTCCACATTGTCTCATGACATTTGGCAGGAGGAAACCAAACTAGAAGGTTAACACATTACATTTGCCGTCATGACACTATAAAGCGCCTAGGAATGCTCATGGGAGTGTCTTAGAAAATGAGAGATAGAAAGCTGACTCAGCTAATAGGCGCCATTATCACCTCCTTGAGATATTCTTATTATAGGCAGCACATTGCCAGGAAACTTCAGCAGTGGCAGTTATAAACTTGTTACATTTGCTAATAATCCAAATTCTTTATAATTTACAACTCAGATTTATGTCCAACTAAGCTTAATTATAAATATATATCATTGGCACTTTACATATATTATAATATTTGCTAATAAAATGGTATTCATCCAAAAATGATATCCAAAGTTTTTTTCGAAGTTTTGTAATAAATGGTATATCCTTTCATGTTCCGAATTTCAAAAGTAAACTTTTAATTGGTTTCTCTTTCATCATTCTGCGCCTAACTCACATTAAAGAAACATTTCATGATGTACAGTCAATGAAAAGTGTAGTCGCAATGATTTTTTGATAATTTAATGACTTCGCTTTTCCAAAAGAAACTTTATTAATAGTAATGCTTGTAGATATTTTATAATTGTTCTGAGTAAAGGATATAACAAATTAGTAAGATATGAAAATAAAAGGAAATTAGAAAACTGTGATTTGAGAAATTGACATTATACGGAGAAGGTTTTTTCTGATGGTACATTTTCTTCTCAACGTAAATAATGTATTAAAATTATTTATGTTTTTAGGCACAAAATTGAGGAAATATAATCGTTCTATTCCAAAAAGAGATGAAAGAGGAGTTTTGTAGGAGAGGTGACTATGACATTATCGTTCAATTCATTAGGTTGATCAAAAGGCCATTGAGTCTTAACAGAGCACTTTGATGTAAGGCTAGACAATGGGAAACGGACTTTTTTCCAGCCGGACTATTACCCGCCTGGGAAATTTCAAAGCCGGATTTTCCTCCTTCAAACCTTTCACAACCGGAATTTTTCCAGCCAATAATTTAGAATCTAAGCATATTTTAAAATTGTTGTCACTCTGTTTATATGTCAAACAATACCAATTATTTTTGATATTACTTGCGAACAAAGATTTCACAGGTGTTATCATGACAGTCTTATTTTCTGTGTACTGTATGTTTAGTATGTACAATATTTATTGTATGGTAAAAGTATCTACAAGTATTTCGATATTCATACAATTTCTATATGGATATCGAATGTTGTTGTCACGAATCATTAATTAAATTATTTGCTTTCAATTATAATTATCCATAATTTTCATTAATTCAAAAAGGTTTCTTACGCCGATACTCAAATTTCAAAGACTGTAATTCAAAAACTATTAGACTTACTAAAAATTGGAAATCACAAAATTTCAGCTGAATTATGCTTAAAGAAAACGAAGAACAGCATGATGGAAAAATCTAATAGGAGGAACAATTCGATTGTTTTTATATTTCTGTGGTATTTTAACAAATGGTATTAATTATTTTTATTAAAACATTTTAGAAACGGTTGAAAGTTATTAAAAACATGGTTTTAAATATCATAAAATTCGAAGTTTAAAAAAGTGCGCAAACAGGTTTTCAGTATCGGTAGCTAAAAATATTGCTTATAGAAAAAAATGATAAATTCAGCTGAAATTTTGTGCAGAGATGAAACAAATGTTGAGAAACAAAATGTGATTTTCCAATTTTTTACAGCCTTTGAAATTTAGGTATCGGTTTTTTTGGGACACACTGTACTATGTGTAATATAAATCTATAATTGGTTTATTAATTCTGTAGTCTATTTTATTAATTTCAAATTACTAAAATACATACAATTAAATTTATTAGTGTTCTAGAAAAAGATACTACATTCACGATATGTATAACTACATAGAGTTGGAATAGCTAAATTAATCGTATAGCACTTCAGAGTATCTTGCGACATTTGGTAATCCCTTATATAGTATTGAAATAATGTTTGTATTTTGTTTCATCCCTGAATTGTATGGGAATATACAAAGATATAGTATTGAAATCAAAACAAACAATAGACACATAAAGGGAAAAATAGCTTAAAAAGAACCTGTATAACAGTATAAGTTTGTTATTAAAATGTGTTTTCTATTAATAAATTATTGTTTGTTTTATCAATTTGTACATTAATAGCTCCTCAAAATATTGCTATTTTATTCGGCGGGAATAAATCTAACGGGAAAAAGTCCACGCTGGGAAAAGTCCGCTTGGATATTCACCCGCCCCATTGATGTATGTTACCGAAGACAACATACATCTATGTATAGAGGGGCTACAAAACATTGTCAGTACACTATAAATTGTGATCTAAAATGTAAGTGAAACCTATATGTAGAATACTAGCAGGTGGAAAATTACCAGTAACGTACTTCATTTATGTGTTTTTTTACTTTTTGCAACATTACTTGGTTATATAAATACATTCTTACAACGTTGCCATTTATATAAAATGGTGTTTGTCCTTCGTCAAGTTAAAAAGGGAAATTAATCAGTAAGTTAGAATAAAGTAGCTTTTGTATATGCTAGTTTGTCGTATTGAACGCTTCATGATTTTCTAATGACCTTCAGGAGGAGGCATGCCCTCTATACAGTGTGGCGCAAAAAAAAAGAAACACATTTTCAAATTAGTTTATTTTACAGACTATTAAAGTGAGGAATTTTTTTAAAAACAGAGTTTATTTCATATAGTTTATTTGCATCTTTCATGAAAATCTGTTAATTTAACGACTAAAATTAAATATCCTGCAGCGAATTGAAAAAAATCAAAATAGGTATAATTTATTTACATATGGTGATAGAAATAATTAAAAAAGCTATTTTTCATTCACTGTTACATTCAAATACTTCTTCATCACCAATCACGATGTCTTCTCCATAGCGCATTTCTTTGCAAAAACTGTTTTGAAAAATATAGAATGTGCGGTAAATCAGTTCTAAGAGTTCGAGTCTTTCTTGCATCTTAAAAAGATGATACTTTAAATCGTGTTTAACAATTCGATGAAGTGTTTCTTTAGTGATGTCTAATTCGTTCCTTCTGATTGATATTTTTGGATTCTCAATAAATAGTTCATGAATTAGATTAATGTTTTCATGTTTTCGTTCTGTTCTCCATTGGCCAAAACGCATTTTGTTCAAAATAATGTGGTTACTTCAGTTTTGAGCTTATTAATACAAGTCAATATGGTTTTATAGTGTGTGAAAATCGTTCCTGAAAGCTATGTTCAAAATGATGTTGAACATACTTAAAGCTTTCAGTGTTTAAATAACTTTTCACCACAAAAACTCTGATATTTTGAAAGTTGCATTTTGAGGGTTTCGAATAGGAGATACAAATTAACGGCGAACTGATTTTATTAAAGATATCAATTTTATATCAAACATCAATATTCATATGATAATTAAGATTTTAGTTACCTATTATTTGATACAGAAAATAATACAATTTAATGTTTTTACATCCATATGATATGAATTGTGATTTTTTGTATATTTCATCCACGCGCAAGCCCTTTCTATTTACCTTTATTTAATTCACTGCTGGATGTTTAATTTTTGTCGTAACTTCATCAGATTTTAAAGATAGATACAGAAAAAGTATAAAATCTTGTTCTTTAGAAAATTTCTAGTTTTAATAGTTTGTAAAATGATCTACTTTGAAAATGGGTTTCCTTTTTTTGCGCCACCCTGTATAAAACAGTGTATCCGGCGGTTTTTCCGAAAACGAATTTACCGAAAACAAATTCGCCAAAAACTAATTCGCCGAACCGAATTCTCCGAATACGAATTTACCGAAACCCAAATTTGTCGAAAACGGATTCGCTAAAGTGAAGATTCACCTAAAGCCAAATTTACCGAAAGACAAATTTACCGAAAGAATTATTTAAACCAAAATGTAAAATTACACAAAAGTTACAGAAAACAAACGAAACAACGAAATCATAACCCTTATTTACACTAAATGATCCTTTAATTATTATATCTCTTCGTTAATCATTGTGTTAATCTCTGTACCACGAAATGATTCTTTGTCTTTTCTTATTTTAAAGACGTTCTAGCTTTATTCAGTCAGTCAGCTATGGGAGCATGTTGTATTTCTTTCATTTGAGCGTTTGGTTGTTTTTAGATTGTGTGTTTCTTGCGTGTTTATTCATTTTTGTGAATATTCCATGTTTACTGTTTATTTTTTTTCAGTTGTTAATAGCATACCATACAGAAGGTGTTTTGTTGCTGATATTTTCAATATTTATTCCATTTATTGCGTTTAAAATATAAAATTGTTAGTAATAAATAACATAACTATTAGATATATTTATATCTTCCTCTAGCTTCAACGATAGTGTCACTTGCATGAATAAATTTGTTTCAGGTAAAAAGATTGATTTCTATCAACCCATTTTTAGTAATGCCATATACATATTAATATTTAATATATATAATACAGTTAGATATATGAATTTAGCAAAATGATACGGAATTAGCGCAATATAAATTTATATAGCAATAGTAATGTCAAACTCATATAAGAAAATTAATGTATTTTTGTATGCATAAGATATAATGATGAGAACTACAAAGTCCAACAGAATGTTATTTTTAAATACATTAAAAATGATTTTCGACAAATTCGTCTTTCGGAAAATTTGGTTTCGGCCAATTCGTTTTCGGAAAATCAGCCTAGACCCATAAAACAGGTCATTAGCTTTCTGAGAAGGTAATAATGTTTCAAAGTTGACTCTCAATTTTCCGCCTGACACCCTACTTCATATTATTATACTGCCTCTATATAAGAATGGATTAATCTATGAGTGGATTGTTTATGTAGTAGTGATTATTCAATATTTGAAAAGAACTAATTATATATTTTTATACTGTTGGCTTACAATTTGTCTCCCACTGCAATAACAACAACAATTAATTTGAATTTTAATCAATGGGATTATTTATATTTAGAGCAAGCGTGTGTTCTGGTGTGTGTATTAAGGGCCGTACACACGTAGGGTTTTTTAAGTCTTTCCACAAGACTTTTTTCTCCGCTTTTCCACCAGATTTTTGATTCAAAAGTCAATAGCATCCACACGTGGATTGACTTTTTAATCTCATGGATTTACATGTGCAATTAACTACTCATATCGGAGACATAAGCCCTCCCCCCTTTTTTAAAACTAGGTAACTAACCTAGGTAGTTAGAAACTGTTAACTACCTAGGATTGTTAAAATTACTAATTACCGGGGTTAGTTTTTTACTAATTATATTGGTTAGTTACTTTTACCTAGATTAATTAATTACTAAAGAACTACCTACCTAGATTTCTAAGATTATTTAGTTACTAATTAACCTAGTTTGATAATTTTATGAAGTTAATTACAATATTTAGTAATAATCTAACCGAAATTATTTTCACTTCATTTGATTTAATGATTAACCTAATCCACTCAACAAATGTAATTTAGCTATTATATAAAGTTTAGGTAAAAGTATTAATACGTATAGGTACTAGGTACAATATGTATTCCGTTATAATAAATAAAATAAAGGTATTAGCTAATAGGTAGTATGTTGAAATAAATAAAATAAAGATAGTAATATTTATTTTACTAAAATATACTATACTAAAAGTTTAAAGAAACATTACTAGGTATTATCAATTTTATTGGCAGTCTTTTATAAAAAGGAAAATATGAGAATTCTTCACCTCAAAGGTAAAGAAATGAATGGAGCAAAGTTTGTCTAAAAATGAACACCAATCCAGTTATTATATGTACAATATATTTTATGAGTTGACAGTAGCTATACGAAGATATACAAAATTGCACCTCTTGATTGGGGGAAAATAATAGAACATGTAGGTTGTTGAAAAGTCTCGGACTTTCGGTGCCAAATTTAAGTCTCGTGGAAAAAGTGGGAGGAGCTTAGCAAAAAGTCCGGTGGAAAGAATGAAAAAACCCTACGTGTGTACGGCCCTTATAACTGAAAAAATCACCCGGAGACGTCTTTCACTCACGATGATGGTATCCCACCCATATTTTTTTCTCTCTAAAATTCAATATATCTTCAAATTCATATGATTATGCTAAAAACTGTTTATATATTAAAGAAGATGTAAATATTTCCAAATAACTCTTCTTCTTCAAAATATAAACATTTTTTAGTATTTTCATATGAATTTGAAAATCTATTGATTGTTAGAGAAAAAAGTTATGGGTGAAATCGGGAGTGAAAGACTTTTTGCACATGAAAAGAAGAAAGCTAACATCATATAGGTAGTATTAGTGCACAGGATATAGCTTTTTTTGAACATACTTGAATGTGTTTGAGCTTGGGATTTGTTGTAGAATAAAGTTTGCAGGGGGGTATATAAAATATACTAGTAAAGTATTTTTTATTACACATATGGAATCAAATCTTTGAATATGGATTTCTATTCATTAATTAGTATTTCGTCAACATAGACAATTTTTCAACAAAGGCTATCATCGACTCATAGAATTCTCAGTTTTGCAAACATTTGGAATAGTTTGTCTCTGGTTTTAAAGGAAACCATTTCACATTTGGCTCTATAGTTTTATTATAATATGAAATTTAAGATTTTTTCCGTTCTTTCTACTACACCTCTGAATTTCAAGCAAAGAAAAAGCCCGCATGTCCGATAGGCTGAATAGATCCGACAAATTCAAAACAATAATATAGCTGATTTCAAGATAATAGATCCATATAAAGAATCTAAGTACCCAATTAAGTATTTCTTACCAATAGTTTTCATATATCATAACATTTTTCCGATCTAGAGAACTGTTCATTTCAAAACACTGCATTTGAATAGGTATGTATCTATGTATATATGAACGAACATACCTACTCTATTAAGCAGACTTTTTCTTCTAATGAATCTCAGAATGAAAAAATCGAAATGTGAATATTACTTTTATAATTATATAATATAATTAATTGTGAATTAATTGTGAACAGAATATTTGATCGATTTAAATTCTGTTTACTGTTATATATGTTATATAACCTTAGTTCTACAAATTTAATCCGATTCGGATCTAATTTAGAGTGGAGAGGCCTTAAGGAAATGTTTAATTATTCTCGGTTAAAACTGCTATTAAAAATCCCTTCTTACAGTCCTGATGTGCACTCACTACTTTTCTCAAACTAGTTACTGTGTACACTATTCTAAAGCTTGCAGTGATCGATGCTGTCTCTAAATGAGACAGTTTAACAATCACATCATTATAGCCACTGACATTTTAATAGTAACATTTTAATAGTAATAGTATATAATCCTTTTGGTGGTTGACTGTATGAATGTTAAGTTTCTATGTTCGACCGTTAGCTTTCTCTAGTACTATTTTAGGTTTATAATTATTTCACCTTACAAGTAGATATTTCAGCTTCATTATTTTAGCTGTAAATTTAATCATCTTTTATGAGATATATTTGTGTTCATATGATTGTTTGTCTCCCTGTAAAAGGTCTCTTGTTTAATATTAACTATTTGAATTGTTTTTATTTTTTATTTGTAGACTCGTTAAAGACATAAAAGTATAATGTATTCAAATTCATTTTACATTACTCCACCTTTATTTTTGAGTGAACTAAAATAATTTTTGTAAATGTTATAGTCTCTCCGGTAAACAAATATGTCGCAGGAAATTAGTGGTCTAAAGTCTAAAATGTTCTAAGTCGCGTGATGTGACACTCGCATTTATTTTATAGGGATACACTGTCAGCTGAGAGGCTAAGAAGCACATGGGAAGATTCTGATGTATTCTGGCAACAGGTAGAATTGCTACAACTTTTTATTAGTTGGTTATGCCCTAAATGAATACAGTTTAATTCTGTATGCACTTGTCATGAAATATTCTATAGCTATTCCTTTTTTTTTAAAATTGAAACTACAATACTGAACATTCTGGGATAATTTGATAATAAAATCGAGACGGATTTAATAATTTTTTACTTCACAATAATACTGCCTCAGTAAGAATTGTTTAATCAATGAATGAGTTATCGCAGTAATAGAGATTATTCAATATTTTAAATGAATTCAATATGCATTTTTGTACTGTTGGAAAGCCATTTGTCGGAATCCAATAACAGCTTCCAATCAATCTAAATTTTAATCAATGGGTTTATTTATATTCAAGGCAGCCGTATGTTCTGTTGTGTGTATACAGCTTCTAAATTGAATTATTTTCTTCGCAGTGACAAACGCAGTTTGTTCCGTAGGATAAATGTTAGCGGCGCTGTCACAATTCGTAACGATATGCATTGTATTTTTCGAGTGGTTGTGACTCGGTCTTAACTAATGGAATTGAATCGTGAGCAATGAAATGTTTGCACATGTGAATGAAATGGAACCCAAAGGCTTGTCTGCATTGACTGGAAGGGATTATACAGTGTTTGACAGCATACCAAAAACTCCAAAATATATATTATTTCCAAAAAATTATATGTATCATTAATTTATTTCAATGAATTGTTGTCCATTCCATGAGTTCAATTGAAAGCGATTCATTGACGGATAGAAGAGAGGTTGCTTTGCGTCCCTTTAGTTCCTATGACTGTTGCAATTTGAATATTGAATTTGTTAAAAATCTTTTTATAGTTTGCATCATAGTTTAAACCATAGTAACAGTTTAGGATGAACGATTTTCCGTCTGAAGTACTTGCACAATTTTTCCACCCATTATAAAATAATGCATGTAATTTATAAATATATAATTTCAAGCTTTTGATGTTTGATCAGTGAAAACAAATAATTTTCAGATATTTATATAATTAGTGATAGAGAGGTGGTAGATAGATATCCCGTCCTTTTTTAACGGATCAAACTTAGCCTTATGTTCGATCGATTGAAGTACTTGCCTACGATTAAATTATGATTGAAGTAATAAATTACGAACGCATACATATATTAAAAGTCCGAAGTTTAACAGGTAAATTCTAACTTGAAATGTCATGAATTCTCAGGAAACTCCTGGGCATAAACATTATTATATGAGTTAATCATACGAAGGAGAGGCCTTCATACCCCGCCACTACAACAGGGATGAAATCTTGCATTAATTTGTTGTTCTGAAGGTTCCCATTATTGGCCTAATTTAATTCCTTCAATCAATTTGCATACAGTTGAACGACGAGTGGATTTTTGGCAGTTTTTATTTGACGGTTCAGGAGTGATACAATTGTGAAAGAACACAGTTATCAAAATAAATGTACAATGAACAAATCTTAAATACCAAATAACATAGTGCTACATAATCTCGACAATTTCTACGTTTAGGGTGACTACCCTTATTAAGGGCGTCAACCTATCGATTTTGGTGCAATTATCAAATTTCTTTTTATTGCTGAAAGAGAGTCTTTAGGTACCTAGTGGGCTTACATGTCCCAAATTTTTGTGAGGATACTACCACTTGAACCACCTCATGAGGGTCAAAAAGGGGGGGGATGGCGGGTGTGTGTCAAAATTCCTGATTTTTTAACTATTTTATTTTTGAACCGATTGGTCTGAAACTTCTACAGTATATGTAGCTTCGCAAAAGAAACCCATTTTATTCGTGTAACTTTTTCAATTTAGTTTAGTTTTCAGAAAAAAATAGTTTTTCAATTAAATTTTTTTTTTTCAAATTTCAAAAGACGAGAAGTGTATGAGTGTATATGCTAGAATAAAAACGAAGACAGTTTTAAAATGCTTGAAACATCTAAAACAAATCTGCATGGGAGCTTTTTTCAAATTTCCATCTGGTTTTTCTTTTATAAGCATTTTTTGATAACTAACTAAAAATTTTGAAAAAAATCCAAATTTTCCGATTTTGAACTGCGATAAAATGAGAACGAAGAAGTATTTCCCAAAAAAAACATTTATATATTTGTTATGAATGTTCCAAGGATTTAAAAACTGTCTTTGGTTTTCCTCTAGCGTGAAAACTCATCGTTTTCTCGTTGCTTTTAGTTGGAAAATACAATTTAATTTTTTTTACAAATTTCAAAAGACGAGAAGTGTAATAGTGTATGTGCTAGAATAAAAACGAAGACAGTTTAGGAATCCTTGGAACATTTCGAAAAAATGAATGAGGGTTTTTCCAAATTGGTTCTCTTCTTATCGCTGTTCGAAATCGAAAATTTTGGATTTTTCTTGAAAATTTTAGTTAGTCATCAAAAAATGCTAATAAAAGAAACAGGAAGGAAATTTGAAAAATCCCTATTTATATTTGTTCGAAATGTTCCAAGGATTCCAAAACTGTCTTCGTTTATATTCTATCAAATACACTCATACACTTCTCGTCTTTTGAAATTTGTAAAATTAAAACAACATTTTTTTTTGAAAACTAAAGCCAAAATCGAAAAAGCTACACTCATAAAATGTGTTTCTTTTGCCAAGTTTCATATCCTTTAAAAATTTCAAAACGATCGGTCCAAAAATAAAAAAGTTCCATCAAAAAGTGAGATGGCCCTACTTATGACATTTTTATATTTATGGCATTTATGGAATTTATGACGGTAATATAGGTAATTCACAGGTAAAATATGAAAACTAAAGATTTATATCCCATATAGATCACAGAATAAGATGAAAACAGCATTCAAAATTCATCCATAGTGACAAAATGTGCATTTTACTTTATTACCTTCGCAATCTTGCGGAAGATTATATTTTCATCGGAATTTATTTATTTATTTATCATCTTGTTATTCGCTTATCTGAAAAAGTGTTCAACCAAATTGCCTGAAATAAATTTGGTGAAACGATTGGTCCATGTCCAGTGAGCTGCTGCTAGTCTTTTGGGATTGACCCGGTCAAAGGCCAAGGTCACGGTCATTTATAACTCAAAAAGTATTGAACCATATTGCATGAAACTTGGTTGAACGATTGGTCAATATGCAGGAACCATTTGATAGATTTTGGGAGTGATTGGGTCAAAGGTCAAAGATCAAGGTCAAGGCCATTTGTAACTCAAAAAGCATTCAACCAAATTGTCGAAAATTTGATTGCACAATTGGTTAATGACCAGGAACGATCTGGTAGAATTTTGGAAGCGATCCGGTCAAAGGTCAAGGTTAAGGTCATTTATAACTCAAAAATTATTGTACCATATTGCATGAAACTTAGTGGGACGATTGGTTATTATCCAGTTAGCAGTTTCCTTAATTTTGGGAGAGAACGGGTCAAAGCGGAGGCGAAGGTATGCGCTCTACCGAGTGCACATAATCTAACTATTTTATGTTTTTGAGTGTATTTTCCAACTAAAAAAGACGAGAAGTCAATGAGTTTACAAGCTACAAAAAACCAAAGACAGTTTTAGAATCCTTGGAACATTCCTAACAAATTTGTATCGCAGTTCAAAATCGAAAATTTTGGATTTTTTTGAAAATTTCAGTTAGTCGTCAAAAAAATGCTAATAAAAAAAACTGGAAGGAAATTTTGAAAAACTCCTCTTTTATTTGTTCGAAATGTTCCAAGGATTCCAAAAAATCGAAAAAGTTACATGAATATACTTTTTTTTTGAGAAGTTGCATATACCATACAAATTTCAAAACGATTGGTCCAAAAATAAAAAAGTTTTTTTAATTTTAAATAGTTCGCCCTATAGTAGCAATAATATTTAATAGAACATAATGACACCAAAAGAGAGAAAGAAAACAAGATGGAAAAATTGCAAGATGTGAAGCGAGAAATAAAGCCATAAAGAGTGATACCACGCTGGCACTTTGTGAGGTATTACATTGATTTAGGCTACCATCTTCAACTCGCTTCAGTATAATCATCTTCAACTATTTTTCACTCTTCAGTCTTTCTTTCTCTCTTTCTTACTCGCTTCCAGTGTGTCCCTGTACATATCCATGTTAACCAATTCAATCTTTCTTTCTTTCTTTCTTTCTTTCTTTCTTTCTTTCTTTCTTGCTTTAAATCTTTTGGTGTGCAGTCACCCTAAGAGTTTTAATACGAATGACTTTGGTATAATTAAGAGTTTAATTCAATATTTATCAATAAATTAAATATTTCAATCCGTTATGGAATGATACTAAATAAGATGGCGTACACTGGACATCGTTCGTGAATCTACTATACATTTAACAGAGTAGTATTATATGGTTAATTTCTACTAAGGACATGTACTTTTAACAAAAGGTTTATAGGTATGTAACACAGAGTATTCAGGGTCAGAGGACAGTACTTACGAACTGAAAACAAAATCAATTTTGTTCAGCAACTCCTTTCAGAAAATAGATGTTTCTGTTAGGAGAAATGGACAAAATATCTTAAAATCTTCAATCAATCGAGTCGAGACATGACCTACAACTAATTATGACGAAATACTAGTATGAAGTTAGTCTATTATTCAAATGAGGTTATTAGAAAATTGTTCTTTTAAATATATGATTTGAATATAATTCAAAATAAGTAGTTGTGATATATAATTTTATTTCGAATAAAAATATATTTTATCATAATTGCTTACTTTCATACGCCTCTGCTACAATAGCACCCAATTCAAATTATTTTTTCATTCACGTTCAGGTCTATTCGGTCCAATAGATCTATTTAATTGTGTAGCAATTTTCATTATAGGTTAGGATAAATTCCAAACAATTTATTTTCATTTCTGGTTACTCCTTGGCATCATTGCTACAAATAAGTAATAACTGTTGCTATAATTTCGAGATGAACACACGTTGTTTACAAACATGGCGGCATTTGGTACTTTGAGATGTCTGCTGAAGGCGCCACTTTTATCTATATATTTGTATATTATTTACGCCACATATTAATTATTTCATAAAATATTATTTTAACCAATGATTAATTCATTTCTATCGTTTGATATTTTTTAATACAAAAAAATCGGAGTTAATGAACACCATGACTTAGTGATGTCTTCCTTCTCGTTTATATTTTTTCCTGACAAATATTGCTCTAGTTTGTCGTGCCTTTTTCGTTCTTTTCGTCTCAATATACCTAATTAAGTTAGCAGTTAGCACCATTGTCTAGCTCATTAGAGAACATTACTTGCGTGAAATATTACCCAATATATAAAAAACAAGAGTAACACCGAATATATTTATTTTATTTATTTAGTAGAAGGTAACATTTTTTATATCTTTATATCTCTTTTCTTATCTTTATATCTCTTTTCTTATCGTTATATCTCTTTCCTATTCCAAATAAGGTACAGTGAAACTCCTGAGTTATGAAGTAGTGGTTACTTCATAACTCAGAGTCACTTCATAACTCATGGACACTGATAGTTGTCTATGATTAAAATCATGGAGAGAACCAAGTCTTTGAGGGATAACTAGAACGAAATTATTGATGTATGTATATCATTTTCTATAATATAAATCATAGAGAACAATTAATAACACAGGTGCATTTCATAACTCTTGAGTTTTACTGTAATACCTAAGAGAAAGTAACTGTAAAATATAGAGTTCTCCAGGAATATTTTCTAAAATACAAATTAAAAACAATTTATTTTTATTTAAAGTTATAGATTTGATAATATGATAATCTAAATTATTATCCTGACTTTTACCTGTCGTTTATTATATATGAAATTCTAACAAACCCGGTGCTCCATCTAATAATAACGACGAATTAAGCCACAATATAATTAGTGTTCCGGTATTTGCGGTTATCGATCGGACTAATAAAGGGACATCGACAAACTGGCAAACCTTCGATAAAACAAACCTTGTACCAATGAGGAATATTAGACAGAATACAAGATAGTCATAAAGAAACGACATTACATAGTAAGTAATAATATAAATGGTTATATTCATTCACAGGGACATTATAAGGCACATGCAGTTATCATATGGCATTAGGTAGAAGTTCACTCGCTCTAATCCCACTGTAATCATATACAGTGTCTACGGCACTTCAAAGGTAAAGGCCGAGAATTGGGGTACTTTTTTTCTCTTGAAAGAGCACAATACATTCAAAAAGTGGAACTACATAAATAATTGAAACACAAAACATTTAAATCATGACATAAAAACATTGATGAAAAATATACTTACTGATAGTGTTCTCTCGGATACTGTTCAGTCCAGGGATGGGCAGAATTTTCTTATCGAGTTCCGCAAATAGAAATTTCGTTGCTACTATACATTTTCTTAGTTTTCTTAGCAAATGAAATTTCACCATATACATACCTTTTTACTTTTCTTATTTCATACCATAGATATTAGACATTTCAACATACGAGGAAAGTGAAATGAAATCTACAAGTAACTTCAACTTATCAATTTACGCATTTATGAGTTGGTGTTGATGCACAATGACAAATATGCAAAATTTGAAAATAATAGAGAAATTGACATCTTTTCTTCGATAGTACAATTACATGAATGTTAATAAGTTAAAAGAGCAGTTTTCAATGATTAATTAAAAAATCCAAGACACAAATTGCAGGAAGAGTACTACAATTATGAATAGCAAATAATTTCGAAAGTCTTCCACGACTAAATGTCGTGGTTGCGTAGTAAAGGATTATGACCACCTAAAAACACAGGTGGCAGCACGATCTGCATATTTAAACGGGAATTTCCGAGAGTGGTGTATCTTATTGTAGTAAAATTTATTTGGCTTAACTTCCAAAATGCTTTCCAGGAAGCAGCTATCTTTGAACAGTAATCTAAATGCATTCTCAGTGCGATAGGTTTTCACATTTCCTGTTCATGCATAGCATTTCGAAGAGTGTTTCTGCAGGGACCGAAGTACTTGCGGATGTAACATATTCACAGTGTGAGCACTCGAAGAATAATTTACACTTTGCATCTTTAGGGAATTGGACGCTTGCTATCTTTCATGTTTCATTTAGAAGGAAGCTTTGGGTTGTTTTCATTTCCCTGAATACAAATACTCTATTTGCTCACTTCTAAATGAGCTTCCAAAATATATAAAATAGATGACTCCTTTGTTTAGTCTAACCACTGAATATTGCTGCAGTAATTTGTGGCTGATTGATGGGCTATTTGATTAAACGAAATCAACTATTTATGAACTGAATGTTTTATTTAATCTAACAGAATTCGTATTGAATCATACATTAACTTCTCTAGAATAAATAGTAAGCAATCAGTAACGTTCGAATAATCACCAATTTTATTTACTGAATTAGTTTACTGATCGCATCGAGTTAGTTAACACGATTAGTTCAGGCCAATTTCTCTTCCATTTAATGTGTACATACAAATACAATTAAAAACTGACTATAAACAGTCAAACAGAAATTTAATTACCAAGATGACCAAAATAACTTATTTTAATTAGCAACTAAATAAATGGTTTTTAACTACCTACTACAATTGTTAATAGCCAAAAGCGAGTACCAAAATTATAGCTAAGACTAAAAACTAAAGAATTGTGGTACTGCAGGTATAGCCACCATCATATTTAGCATACTAATGGAACTCCTGACAAAATGTCACATGTCGTACGATGTTGATGCTGTGCTATATTGTAGAAGTGGATGGTAGTGCAAAGTGAACAAATTATGGTTGCAAATACGAAATGAATAGAGTACGTTGCAGTTAGATTGAAGAAATATAAATTTGGATTAGCTACAGAGACGCCATTTTTCTTTTAAGAAAGAAATAATTTCTATTTTACGACACAAGGTCTTTATGAATTATTATTTATGTGAAAAATAAGAATGTAATAATGTTTCTTTTTCACTTCACCATGTATATATACTTATAGAAAGTGTCAGGTAAATTGGTTCCTATTCATACTATTCCCAGTTAATACGTTTCCTAGTGAATAGATTCTCATATAAATAAGATTCCCGATCAATTGGCTCCCGTAAATATTAATTCCCGGTTAATTAATTCCCTCCACATTTTAGTGTGCGTACACACAGAGAAATCGAAGCATAATTTAAAGAAAAACTATCTTCTTTAATTTATTTTCTTTGGTTGAAAGTGTTACTAGAGCTTTAGATTAAAGAAAGTAGCTTTCTTTGGATGCATTTTGATGCATATTTCTTTCCTATTAACCTTTTATTTATTTCTCTTAAAGCTTTTCACTGATGAGTCGAATATTTCTTTGTTACAAATCTGTTCTGTTATTGTCTCAAATCGAAATATTGCTTTGAAATTTTCGCGGGCTTTTCTGAAGTGAGCGTCATATCATTAAGTTCGTTGAAGTGATCAAAGTAGGTTCTCAGTTAGTTGCTCAGTTATGAATCCTTTCGTATATAAATTAGATATTTTCATTTACTTATATAATTATACTGAATTATTAGTTGGCAAAGCATAGTTTTTAGAACTTGGTCAGCATTTTTCCTTTAATCATAAATGTTAATACAGGTATATAGGTATTCATAGGTTCACAGTGTCCTGCTACCTATTTACTTGAGAAATTTAAATGCTATTTCGTAAGGTGACTTCTTCCTTTCATTACCCTTTAGTAATGAACTAGGCTAACGTAAGTTACAACTTAACTGAAATTCTATCTCACTGCGCCTGAAATAAGTTAGGTAGGTAGTTTTATATCCCAGCCCTACCTACTCTTATTGTTTATTTACCTAACCTAAGCTACCTATACCTAATCGCTATTTGTTCTTATTGTAATGTTTACCTTAACAAGTAGTACTATCAATTATTCAATATATTGTATGTAATGACTTAAAGTTTGTTAACTACCTAACTTAGGCTAACTAGAGTTCAGTTAAGATTGTGGCTCCAGTGTTTCAAAATGCCAGTCTGCAAAATAGGGAACATTTTTCAAAGAGTTTCTGAGGTGAACTTAAACAATATCTTAGGGATATTTTAGAACCATTGAAGAATATCTTTAATTGAATCCTATGTTACCATTAATTTAGCTGAAGGAATTTTTATATACTCAAAATTTCAGAGAGATAATCAGTGATAATTTTTGAATTTTCATCTGAGAGTAAGTCTGAGTAACTATCACAAATTTAAATCACCAAAAGTCATATGGTCACATTATTCAGAGCAGGGTAATATATTTTCAAACTTAGTGATAATTTGAAAAATCTGAAATTTCATTATTAGCAGCTCCCAAGTTAGCTATATAAAATAAAATTTTGAATTAAAAATGGGTGGATATGTGTACAAAGGAAAAAAAAACTATTTACTATTGCAACAATATAAATTAAATTACCTATTGCTCCTAAACTTCTACCTAATAGCTACTTATAAGGCTATTAATGATTTGATAAGATCTAATTTATATTTGAAAATTTGAAGATACCTAATTCTTAGGAATTTCTAAGCCAATCTGTTGAAACTGGTAAAGTGTTCACAATCGCAGAGATTACTTTTTTTGTGTTTATGTGATTAATATTGGAATCATCAGCTCCCAAAATCAAAAATCAATGATAATAGTTAAATATCACACTGATGCAGAGTAGCTCTCCAGATTTATTTATCATAACCAAATTATTGGCAATTACTTGGCTAGGATTCTCATACTCTATTAGTTGGGGAAATTGTCACAATTGAGATAGTTATATAACTCATATTTCCTCTTAGTCCTCTGCAGAATATGGGATATTTTAAAAACCTCTTTAACAAATAGTGAAATAATTCATTTGTTTTCAATTTCTTTTAAATTAATTAAGTTGCCTAAGTCCTGAAATTTTATGTTTGATGCAGTAAATGTCTTTAAATTATATGAAATGAAGTTAACTTTGTTTAAACCTTTAATTTTTATTTTCAGGTGGAACTTCACTGCATTATATCTACAGAAAAAGAAAGACTATATTCACTCAAGTGGGAGAAAGTCTAAAGTCTTGAAAAGGATAAAAGTTTCTAAGAGGACACAAAAATTTCTGATCAACTGTTCAGGTGTGTTATAGCTACATATACCTAAGCCAACTTATTCAATACATTAGGATCTATTATTGTATATGATATATGAAACAGTTAATTTAATGTTATTTTTTTTTTCTACAGAGGATGAATATCAAGTTCATATATTCTGGAGGTATGCTTCATCTACCTGGAGGAGATCAAGAATAGGTTGAATGTGTGGAGACATACATCTTCTGAATGGGAAGAAGATCTTATGCTTCTGCTGAGTGTAATTTCATTGCTATATTATTTCAATATATTGCATATAAAACTTCATTTATGTTATTTCTTCCCCAATCTATCTACAAAACTATATTTTAAGAAAGAAATATTTATTGTAAAGCATGTAAGTCTTTAAAAAGAAGAACCTGTTTGTTAGTATAAAAGAAATTATTACTTTTTAATAAATATACATTATATTAGAGTGAAAGAAAGCTTTATTATATGTAAAGAATATTTATATTATAAATAAAGATACTAATTCATTGGTTTAAATAAATATTACTTTATATTAAAGCTTTGATGAATTTATACTAAAGAAATATACATTTATTGCAAAGAAAACATTTATTCTATTCAATGAAAAGTTTTCTTTATGGAGAAGAAATAAAATATTTCTCCTAAACCACTCCTAGATTTGAAATTAATAACTAATTTTATTTGTTACAAAGAAAATTCTAAAATTTAAATCGTATTTTTTATTTGACTCAAAGAAAAGAAATCTTATATGTGAATAAAAATTTTCTTTGTCCCAAAACTAGAACATTTCTTTACCAGAAAGAAAATAATTAATTAATGCATATATAAAGTGACTTTTTTCTTTAGGAGAAAGAAAAATTTTTCTGTGTGTACAGTAATTGTGTGTCAAGTAGTTGGGTGAGGGTAACTGTGCTAGGCTTTAACTCATACGAAATATAGAACAATAATTAGGTATTTAATATTATCATTATATGCATTATTTCGTTTGAGACATGTTTCCAACCTTTTTCCTATCAGTTCCTCCACCCAAATTTTTAATTGAAAATTTAACGCCACCATATTCGATAACACAGAAAATTCTCATTACAAAATTTATTCTATATTTCATTGCTCATGTAGATTTCATTACTAATTATCATTGTCCACCACTAAATATGGGAAGTAGAATATGTTTCAATATAAATCCATACACTTATTGCATCACTATGATAAGTATTCCATCCACGACACACCACTAATTTTAACTACTATGAAGGGAAATGTGATAAGTTTGATTCTGGTTTATCGAAGGTAATTAGGTAGGACTTTTTTGTTATGATATAATCGAACATGAAAGGAGTTGGTTGGCTCAATGTCATGTGTTCTTAAACGTCCACCCTCTAATTATGGAGGAATAGAGTATGGAATATAATAATAATAAAAATAATAATTTCAGCATAGGAAATCAAGAAGTGGATTCGTTATAATTCTCCTTTCATTCTGAACTGAAACAACATGGCGCGGCGCTTGAAAGATTGGAAGTTGTCTGCATGATTTGAAATTAAAAAGTCACGAAATGTCATGAATCTCCCGTCATTATTGTAGAAGCTAATAAAATAAATCAAAAGGGGGTCGTATCTTCGCTCAGTGCTTTTTGGTTAGCATTTATTTGGTTTGTTTAAAAAGACAATATTTTTTCATTTTCAATATCCCACTAAATATATCACTATATAACTATTATCATTCATCATTGAGCGGCTGGTGAGAATGGCAATGACAGACATCATTATCACACCGAGTTTCAGAAATCACTGCCCTATCATTGTTAGAATTGATTACAGAAATTGATACTTGTTATCAGAGACTGTGGTAATTGAATGAGCAATAATTGAATTGGCCTAAAGCACTCAAACAGTTTGGTTATTAGGATTTTTATTTCTTTTGATAAAGTTTCAGTATTTCTGAAAATATCCAATTGGTTTTAATAAAACAGTTTAATGAAGCGTATAAATTTTAAATAAGGTAATGAGACATAATACGAAGTACACATTTTAAATAAGGTAATGAGACATAATACGAAGTACACATTTTAAATAAGGTAATGAGACATAATACGAAGTACACATTTTAAATAAGGTAATGAGACATAATACGAAGTACACATTTTAAATAAGGTAATGAGACATAATACGAAGTACACATTTTAAATAAGGTAATGAGACATTATACGAAGTACACATTTTATATAAGGTAATGAGATACAATACGAAGTACACATTTTATATAAGTTAATAGAAATTGGTTTGTTCCCTGGGAATCTAAGTCTAATGAAAAAGGAGAACTATTAAAACTTTAAAAATCATTTAAAATGTTTTTAACAATTTTTCTAATAAATCAAACGTTTCGGATTAATAAAATCCATCTTCAGTGTTGATGTTATATAATCATATATCATCAGTGTTGTAAGGAAATATCCTTCATCCAGATTTTGTATATATGTTGTGTTCGTAGTTTAGTTGTTATATTTCATTTTATATATTAAATAGGTTTGCATATATAAATATTATGTATGTCGACCCACTTGTTGCCCGTTTGAGTATTGTTAATTGAAGTCGTTTAAATTTACTTAAATTAAATGTAAAAACCTCTAAATTGGGCAATGAGTTGGTCTCTAATGTTTTCCGAGTGTTCTGTTAAAGGTAACAGCTGCTCGAAGTAATCAGTTGTAAATTGATACTGCTAGGACAAACATCGCCTAGCTGGTGTCATCATAATAAACGTTCAAAGCATAGCCAAAAGCTATGTCTGGCTAATACGCCAAAATGTTCACCCCATTGAACTGTGAGCGATTGTCCTGCATGTTGGAGGTTATCGGTGATTGAGTGATTTCCTAATGTTGCATTGAAGATGGACGAACTAACTCTCACCACCAGACGCTTGATGGGATCATCCAATCCCTGAGCTTCAGACTGACTAATCACCATGCTGACGGATCAAGGAAACGGCTGATTACGGTATAGGTGAGACCAACTCAAACGCGTGTACCTTGGTTTTGTACCATCAGTTATACCATTTGTCATAACCTGCATTGGTAACTATTTCCGACCATTAATCTTACTCTAAAATAACGGGCAACTGAAAATTACCAAATTCATAACTTCTATTATTATATTAAAATTCTTATATTAAAATTCTTATATTAAAATTCCTATATTAAAATTCCTATATTAAAATTCCTATATTAAAATTCCTATATTAAAATTCCTATATTGAATAACGTTCTAAATTTATAAAACTTATATTCATTAACAAGCTTTATTCTATTTCTATGTTAGTTATATTGCTAATATTTAAATTACTTTATATTTGTATATTTTCTTTAACCGATGTATCATATTCTAGGCATTGTGTAGGTGCTTTTGCTGATCTGGCGTAGCTGCCGCTGTTCGATCAGTTCACTTTGCTCAAGCTATTTGAGGTCTGTTATGCAAATTTATCCTTTATACAATCAAATTATTGTGTCCTATATTGTATAGTATTTATATCCTTTTCATTACAATTATTACAGCTTGAACATCCAGCTGCAGTGAGGAATGGGTGTATACTAGTGCTTTTAATGGTGTGCCGTTTGTGTCCCTTGACTACTAGTTCACCTCTCTTCAATCTGCTGTCTGCCTGTTCAACATCATTTCCATCTCCAGTTGCCCCTGTGTTGAAGCTTACGTGGATCTCACGCTACGTCCACGGAAGAATATTCTGTTGTACATATTATATTAGGTCATACTAAATCATTTATGTACGGTTTCCTACCTTTAAATTAATAGTATAATATTCTAAAATTAACTTATTTTTATCCTTTCCTAATTAGTACAATAATCAATCCTTTTATTTCAATACATGGCGCCCAAACAGGTCAATGGTCACCGTCAGTCTATGGAAGGTCCGTCTGTTGTTCCTGTCTAATATGATCTTATTTACAGCTTTGCAGTCGTTCGATGTTCGGGGGTGAACTCAATTACCGTATATATATTTTTGTGAACTTTATTAATCTATAATAATTTTGTGTCTTTGTGTTGTTATTGTTAGTCAAGATGTCTGAATTGCAATCCTTGATAAATAAGCGTAAATTTATACGCAAGAAAATAACTGAATTGCATGAATCTAGAAATGATTTTTCTAGGTTATCAGATCTTGAATTAAAAGAACATACTGATGTTCTGGAAAGCTATGCAAATGATGTAAAAACATTAAATGGTTCAATTCATGATGATTTGATTGCGAATAATGATGATGGTGTAAGTGACGAAGAATATGAAAGGTGTCAGGAATACAAAGATAAAATTACTAGATGCCTTACAAGCTTAAGGTTAGCAAATACTTCTATTCCTGTTCATTCTAGTACTCAAAGCTCTAATCCCTCCTTGCTACGCTCTCCCATTGTTCCACTACCTAGATTTACTAGTGCAGATGGAGAAGATCTAACTAGATTTCTTATTGAGTTTGAAGACACTCTAAGCAAATATAATTATTCGCAATACGATCAATTGTTGCTTCTCAAGCAACAACTGAGTGGCAGAGCGTTAACTCTTGTAAACTCTCTAGAGTCAGATAAGCAAGGGTATTGTCATGCTAAATCTTTATTAGTTGAAGCTCTTGCTTCAGAAGAAGTTCAAACTTTCAATGTCATAAAGCAGCTGACAGAATTAAAATTGCCATTGAAAGCTGAGCCATTTGAGTATATATCTCGTGTGAGATTGTTATCAGAGAGTGTTAAGAAGCTGGATATTACTATCGATGATGTATTGCAGTACTTTGTATGGATGGGACTTAATGATTCTTTTCAGGAACAATTAATTTCTATTACAAATAACATAAGACCATCCTTCAAAGACATTTCTAATAACTTCTTTTCAGCTGCTGAGAGATATGCTTTAATCCAGAAGAAAAATAAAGCAGCCAAAACTTCTAATGAAAATGTATGTTCTGATATGCCCTTAACCAAGAATTTCAATTCATTTGCATCAGATATTAATTATCGTAAGAACGATGTTTCAAGGGGTACGAAATTTAGGCAGTGTATCCTATGTCCTGTACCAACTAACACTACTCTAAATCACCCTATTTACAAGTGTGAAAAATATCCTGATGCCAAATCTAAATTAAAGCGAATTGATGAAATTAATGGATGTAACAAGTGTGGATTTACTAATCACCAATCAAATTCCTGCAGATTCAAGTTCAATTCCAAATGCAGGCATTGTTACAGTTGGCATCAGAGTTTTCTTTGTCCACAAGAAAAAAGAAATTTTGTTCCTAGTAGGGGTAACAATAGCAATTCTGTAAATAATCACACAGTAATCATTTCAAATGTTTATCCAGGTACAGTCTCTGGTGATAGTATTCTACCAACATTTTCATTTAATATTGGGGATAGATGTATCAGGGGATTAAAAGATTGTGGCAGTCAAGTTAATTTCATCGTGGAGGATCTAGTGGATAAATTAAATTTGAAGGTGCTTTAAGAGTGATGTAGAACTTAATTTGAACGGCATAAATATTTCACAGAAATACAAGTCGAAAGTAGTAGAAATAGATGCATGTTTCGGATCATCTAAGTTCAAAATTGAAGCCGTAACTATTCCTAGAAATAAACATTTCATTGAATATTAGTTGTCTTGGAGATATTGTTAAGAAGTGTTCAGAGTTAGATTTAAAATTGGCAGACTTATTTTTAAATGAGACTGAAAATCAAATCACTGGTTTAGATTTTATACTCGGCACTAAGGGTGCTTTTTGCTTACCAGAATCAGATACTCTTATAGGATATGATGTAAAGTCAGTTTATTCTAAGACTCCGTGCGGTGTACTTCTTAGAGGTGATGCTGAGCAGCTTTTGTTTAATTTGAGTAACTGCTTTGATTCTGGTGTTACTAATGATAAATTTGATTACAAGCCATTGTCTACATTTACCTCTGTTATTTGTGATGAATATACTGTGCCTACTAAACCTGTTTCTGATGTACGTCCAATTGTTTCTAGGGACGATAATGTAAATGTGTCTCTGTTAGAACCGGCTACTAATGAGATGCTTTCTGAATATTGTAGGTATTTCACACATTGCAGTGATGAAAATGTAAATGATAAATTTTCGGAACTAAATGAAAAACTTATTAAATTTGCACTTGATAACTTGAAAATAAATGAAGATGGCAGAATAGTAATGCCTTTATTTTGGAACAGTTCAGTTTCTCATTTATTAGGTAATAATAGAAAACTTGCTGAGGCTGTTCTAAAGTCAAACTTAAAGAAATTGCGCAAAGATGATGATTTGCTAAAATTAATGGATGGTGTTTTTCGTGAACAGGAAGAATCTGGAATTGTAGAGAGAATTGATGATTTTGATTTATTTAAATTGGATAATCCTAATCATAGTTTCTTAGCACATATGGGGGTTTATAAAATGAATCGCGAAACTACTAAATGTCGCATTGTTTACCTTTCTAATTTATGTGAAAAGGTTCCAGGTCAGAATTTGACTGTTAGTCACAATCAAGCGATTCATAGCGGCCCGTCTCTTAATCAAAAACTCTCTTCTGCTCTTCTGCATTTAAGATTTGATGAGAGATTGTTGTGTTTTGACATTGCAAAGGCATTTAATTGCATAGGCTTAAATGAGGTGGACCAAGGAAGATTACTATTTTATTGGTTCCGTAATGTTAGTAAGGGTGATTATACCGTAATTCCCTACCGCCACCTTAGATTGAGCTTTGGTGTTCGGTGTAGTCCGACTATCTTGATGTTAGCTTTGTACTATATTCTTATGTTAGATATTGATAATGACGATAGTTTGCTGTGTAAACAAAAATCTTTGGTTTACCAACTATCATACATGGATAATTTGGCAGTTAGTGCAAATTCTCATGAGGATATTACTAGCGCCTATGATAATTTGCCCCCTGTATTTGAGAAATTTGGGTTTCCATTACAACAATTCATTACTAATGATCCTAAATTACAGCAAACTATTGACGATGAACTTTCTACTTCTACTGATTCCAATGTAAAGTTACTTGGGTTAAATTGGAACCGACTTGATGATAATTTATCTACGAAGCCTATAAATTTGGATATTTCTGCTTCTTCAAAGCGTACAATTTTGTCTTCTATTGCTTCTCAGTTTGACATTTACAATTTCAATGGTCCTATTCTTAATAGGGCAAGAATATTTTTGCATGATTTGCAGTGTGACAAATCACTAGAATGGGATGATGTTTTGCCTAAAGAGAAATTAAAGGAATGGCACAACATTAGTAAACAGGCTAATGCATCTCCAGTAATTCAAATAAAGAGATTCGTTGGTGAACGTACAAGTCAGTATAGACTGATTGCTTTTTCTGATAGTAGCGCTCGTATTTACGGCACTGTAGTCTATATCCAGGATTTGAACAATAATCAGATTTCTTTCCTTATGTTAAATAGTCGTATTGTTAATAAACAATTCGAAAATAAAACTATTCCATCACTGGAAATGCAAGGTATTGTCTTGGCAACTGAGTGTCTAACTGACTTGTACAATGAACTTTCGGGTCAAACATGCGTTTTTCCGATAAACATTACTGATATGTTTATATACTCAGATAGTATGGTCTGTCTTTCATGGTTAGATTCCTATGTTTCAAAGTTAGATAAGTTACAAAAGAGATCAGTATTTGTTCAGAATAGACTTAATAAGATTGTCACCCTATGTGAAAATAATTTTCCAATTACATACAAATTTGTGTCAGGTGTTGAAAATCCTGCAGATAGTGTCACCCGTTGCCTATCTTACAAAAGTCTTTGTAAAACTAATTACTTAACGGGACCTATTGGTGATTTTTCTAATGAACGTAGTCACGATGATATCATGCATGTTACAGTTCCTAATCCACATGCTAAACCACATCCTAGTTTTCAGGTGTCTTCTTCTACTGTAGTCCCTGAAGATTCTATGAGGTATACTGCTAACCTGGAGAGATTTTCTTTTCTAAGGTTACGCGGAATTTACAGTAGGGTGATGATGTTCATCAATAAGTTGAAGCACAAAATTGGTAAGAAGACTTCAAATCATCCTGTTCATTACAATTTTCTGAAGGAATCCACAGAATTCCTAGTGAAACAGGATCAAGCTTTACATTATAAAGATATTTTTTGTTATTTTGAAAGTAGTTCTGATCGTATTAAGGATATTCCTAACTTGGTTAGGCAGTTAAATGTTTATGTTGATCAGAGTGGACTACTCAGAGTGAAGAGCAAATTTTCTAGAATGACCGACGGTAAGCTTGCAATTTTTCCTATTCTTCTTTCAAAGAAGAGTAGATTGACAGATTTGTTGGTTGGTCATTATCATGTGAAAATGTTTCATTCTGGTGTATATAGTTTGCTCACTGAAATTCGTAAGAATTTTTGGATACCTCATTGTTTCACAGTAGTTAAGCGAAATCTCAAATTGTGCACTGTTTGTCGTAGATTTAAGACGAGACCTATTAAACTCAATCAGAGCCCTTATAGGGAGAATAGAGTAGACCCTCCTAAAATAAATTTCAGGGCAATGTACATGGATTACTTTGGTCCATATAATGTTAAGAATAATGGTATCAGATGTAAGGTGTATATTCTATGTATAACGTGTATGTTCACTAGAGCAATTAATTCGAAACTGTGTTTAGATCTGACTGTTATTGAGTTTCTTAGAGCATTTCAGATGCACTGTTTTGAATTTGGAGTACCCACTGAAGTTATATCTGATCTTGGAAGTCAATTTGTTGCTGGGGGGAATATAATTGCTGACTTTTTAAAGGATCCCGATTCGGTCAGATATTTTGAAGACAGTGGTGTATCCCCTATATCCTTTGAGCAGTATTATAAAGGTAATAGCGCTCTTGGATCTCTCGTGGAAAGTTCAGTAAAGTTAACTAAACGCTTGATATTTGGAGCAATTCGAAATTATGTCTTGAATATCAGAGATTTTGAGTTTATTGTGTTGCAAACGGTCAATCTTGTTAACAAAAGACCTATAGCATTCAAGGAGAGTTTAAGAGATCCAAGTGCTGATGAGTTTCTGAATGTGATCACTCCTGAGAATTTGTTAAGGGGTCATAATCTTGTTTCGATAAATTTAATTCCTAACTTGCAGCCGGCAAACGCTCAATCTGATCCAGATTGGACACCTGATGGTAATCATATCGAAACTGTAAGAGATGATTATCGGTCCCTGCGTAACGTCAGGGAAGAGTTAGTTAGACGTTACAACTCTGATTTTCTGGTTAATCTGATTGGGCAGGCTGTTAACGCCAAAGATAAATATTGTCCAGTTAACCACCACGGAATAGACATAGGAGATATTGTTCTAATTAAAGAACCTAATACAAAAATAGCCAATTATCCAATGGCTATTGTTAGGTCTATTTCCAGAAACATCAATGGCGAGGTAACGGGAGCTACTCTAATGAAGGGAGCCACACGAGAGATTGTTAAGCGACATAGTACTGTCCTAATCCCATTACTGAGCAAGGAATACCCAGTAGAAGATAATGTTCCTGTTGATTCTACAATGAAGTCTATATCTGTGGGAACATCTCGTCCAAGACGAATGGCAGCTATTCACTGTCGTGAGAAATTGCGAAAGCAATTTCCATAAATTTTTCATTTATGAAATCTAGTTCACTTTTGTAATTCGGATTCCAAAAGTGAACGCCCCCCCCCTTGGAGTGTAAGGAAATATCCTTCATCCAGATTTTGTATATATGTTGTGTTCGTAGTTTAGTTGTTATATTTCATTTTATATATTAAATAGGTTTGCATATATAAATATTATGTATGTCGACCCACTTGTTGCCCGTTTGAGTATTGTTAATTGAAGTCGTTTAAATTTACTTAAATTAAATGTAAAAACCTCTAAATTGGGCAATGAGTTGGTCTCTAATGTTTTCCGAGTGTTCTGTTAAAGGTAACAGCTGCTCGAAGTAATCAGTTGTAAATTGATACTGCTAGGACAAACATCGCCTAGCTGGTGTCATCATAATAAACGTTCAAAGCATAGCCAAAAGCTATGTCTGGCTAATACGCCAAAATGTTCACCCCATTGAACTGTGAGCGATTGTCCTGCATGTTGGAGGTTATCGGTGATTGAGTGATTTCCTAATGTTGCATTGAAGATGGACGAACTAACTCTCACCACCAGACGCTTGATGGGATCATCCAATCCCTGAGCTTCAGACTGACTAATCACCATGCTGACGGATCAAGGAAACGGCTGATTACGGTATAGGTGAGACCAACTCAAACGCGTGTACCTTGGTTTTGTACCATCAGTTATACCATTTGTCATAACCTGCATTGGTAACTATTTCCGACCATTAATCTTACTCTAAAATAACGGGCAACTGAAAATTACCAAATTCATAACTTCTATTATTATATTAAAATTCTTATATTAAAATTCCTATATTAAAATTCCTATATTAAAATTCCTATATTAAAATTCCTATATTAAAATTCCTATATTAAAATTCCTATATTAAAATTCCTATATTAAAATTCCTATATTAAAATTCCTATATTAAAATTCCTATATTAAAATTCCTATATTAAAATTCCTATATTAAAATTCTTATATTGAATAACGTTCTAAATTTATAAAACTTATATTCATTAACAAGCTTTATTCTATTTCTATGTTAGTTATATTGCTAATATTTAAATTACTTTATATTTGTATATTTTCTTTAACCGATGTATCATATTCTAGGCATTGTGTAGGTGCTTTTGCTGATCTGGCGTAGCTGCCGCTGTTCGATCAGTTCACTTTGCTCAAGCTATTTGAGGTCTGTTATGCAAATTTATCCTTTATACAATCAAATTATTGTGTCCTATATTGTATAGTATTTATATCCTTTTCATTACAATTATTACAGCTTGAACATCCAGCTGCAGTGAGGAATGGGTGTCTACTAGTGCTTTTAATGGTGTGCCGTTTGTGTCCCGTGACTACTAGTTCACCTCGCTTCAATCTGCTGTCTGCCTGTTCAACATCATTTCCATCTCCAGTTGCCCCTGTGTTGAAGCTTACGTGGATCTCACGCTACGTCCACGGAAGAATATTCTGTTGTACATATTATATTAGGTCATACTAAATCATTTATGTACGGTTTCCTACCTTTAAATTAATAGTATAATATTCTAAAATTAACTTATTTTTATCCTTTCCTAATTAGTACAATAATCAATCCTTTTATTTCAATACAAGTGTTGATGATATATCATCACGAGATATACAATTGTGAAATTTTCTGTAAAAATATGACATGGTTATTTCAATGACATTTTTATAATAAAATTGTACATTAATCTGTGGGTAAAATTTTGTTAAAAGTCTATTTACTTTCTTTTTCATTTCATAGGTTTTATTTCCTATTCAAGGCAGATTAATGAATAGTTTGTCTCTTTCTACAGTGATTTGAGATAATTTGGGGGAATTAGTTTCGATTAAAAATTTACGTACATGGGAATTGAATAGTTTATATGGGTACAAATTATTGGTAAAATATGATCTGAAAAATTAATCTCGGAGTTAAAATTTACAATTGAGGATGAAAGTGAATTAATTAATGTTTGGATACAGGATATTTTATAGTTATAATATATATTGCTACAAAAGTTAGTCCCTAAACCTGAAAGTTTTTTTGCGAAATATTCCGGTGGTGAAACTATTATTTTCTCGTCTTATTAAAATATCTAAAAATGGCAATTGATCTTTATTTTCTTCTTCTATAGTGAATTTAATGTTTGAATGCTTGCTGTTAATATATTGGAAGAAACTATTTGCTTGTTGTCTATCATTGAACAGAATAAATATATCGTCGAGATATCTTTTGTAAAATATTGGTTTGATTCAATCTGGACATGAATCTATATATTTCTCTTCAAAGTTAGTTAAAAAATGTTAGCTGCGGTGGCTGAACAGGGAAGTTATTTGCGTCATCTATTTGTGTAGTTAGTTGTGTTACATTGTGAAGCTGTATCTGCAATTAATTTCAAGTGGAGAATAGAAAGACAGGAAACTACGAAACTTAAACATAACATCACTGGAACAGAAAATAAATCCGAAGAAAATTATTCATAACCCATCGAACTACAATCTAACTTCTAATGAAATAAGAGTACTCTGTCTGGGTCTGGAATTCGGAATGCCAATTCGCAAATTAAATTACTATCACTATTTCCTCAAGATGGAGAAACTGTATATGAAAATATCTCAATTTGATATTTACAAAAATATAGAAAATGCAACTACCAGCTACAAAAACCACTCCAAGCAATCGCAATGAAATATTTCTACAACTTCAAACCACACAGACACTACTCTCCTCTTCAAAAAATGCGATTTCCATATACTAAAAAAGTTGTCCAAAAATGAAAAACTATATAGTATATATAACTAAACCAGACAAAGGAAAAGGTTCACGATATAATAGATGACGAAAATGACTTCAAAAAAATTGACGAAGATGAAAGGAAAATACTACTCAGACTGGAGGACAAAATACACAACACTCTAAAAAAATTCAAGAAAAGTGGCGTAATATCGGAGTGTTTCTACAGTGAGTGCTATTCTTCTGGTTCAAGAATCGGGTGTTTGTATGGATTGCCGAAAATACACAAAGAAGTCTGCCCGGTGAGACCCATACTTTCAGCTATAGGAACACACAAATATTCATTAAATAAGATTATATCCTGTTTAATATCTCAATCATCTACAAAAAACCATAGCATAAAAAATTCCATTGATTTTGTCACTTCTTTAATAAATATCAGTAATGCAAATAACCATTTCATGAGTAACTTATATATAAAATCATTATGTACAAATGTTCCGGTCACTGATACAAAAACTAAAATTTAAGATAAATTTTTTGATAACAATGATAAATTTGATAACCGTTCACGCTCAGAATTTTCCAAATTAATATACCTAATTTTCGATGAATAACCTTTGCGCAATGACGAAAAAAAATCACCCTCACTCTTTGCTTGCCTGTTCTTAAACCATGTCTGTTAGTTAAAAATAGTTTATATCAGTTAATAATACGATAAGAGGCAGAGAAAAAGAGACCAAGATACAGTTTTTTCGTCCATTGGTTAACGATTTATAAGTATTTGAAAAAGAGGAAACATTTTTGTGGCCCATACTGTATATTAACAGCAAGCATTCAAACATTAAATTCACTATAGAAGAAGAAAATAAAGATCAATGGCCATTTTTAGATATTTTAATAAGACGAGAAAATAGTAGTTTCACCACCGGAATATTTCGCAAAAAAACTTTTTCAGGTTTAGGGACTAACTTTTATAGCAATATATATTATAACTATAAAATATCCTGTATCCCAACATTAATTAATTCACTTTCATCCTCAATTGTAAATTTTAACTCCGAGATTAATTTTTCAGATCATATTTTACCAATAATTTGTACCCATATAAACTATTCAATTCCCATGTACGTAAATTTTTAATCGAAACTAAGTCTCCCAAATTATCTCAAATCACTGTAGAAAGAGACAAACTATTCATTAATCTGCCTTGAATAGGAAATAAAACCTATGAAATGAAAAGGAAGTAAATAGACTTTCAACAAATTTTACCCACAGATTAATGTAAAATTTAATAAAAAAAAGTGTCAATAAAATAGCCAATTTCCCCCCCCCCCCCCCCCCGTATTTTAGGTAAACCTGACCAGGCGACGCGTGCATCTGTAATTTACCAATATACCTGCGATTGCTGCAAGCAGTCTTACATCGGGAGTACTAAGCTCCAGATGTTTATCATATGCGCACGTCACTTTGGTTTATCCCATAGAACGGGCAAAGCACTCAGTGACCTAGAAAAATCAGCTATTAGAGACTATTATAGCCGCAATAGACACATTTTAAAAATAGACAACTTTTCCATACTCGATTGATGCAATAGTTCAGACACAGACCTCAGAATTCTAGAATCCATTTATATCAATAGACTCAAACCAATTCTCAATAAAGATCAATCCGCATTACCATTAAGCATTACAACATGACTTCACTGAGTGTCTTCCCCGTTTTTACTATTTTAATTATATATATTTTAAATGCTTTAACTAGAATTATTTTGTAAATGTGTTTTAAGGCCTCTTATGTTTTAATAAAGTTTCTCATTTAAGCATTAATTTAGTTTTCAAATTAATTTTAACCATGTCATATTTTTACAGAAATTTCACAATAATTGTATATCTCGTGATGATATATCATCAACACTGATGATATATCATCAACACCGATGATAGATTTCATTAATCCGAAACGTTTGATTTATTAGAAAAATTGTTAATAACATTTTTAATGATTTTTATTTTTTTAATAGTTCTCCTTTTTATCATTATATAAGCCATAAGGTAATGAGATATAATACGAATAAAAAAAATTTCTGAAATATTCATAAAAATAGAGATATAAGTGCATTTGTTTTGATTTTTACACAGATACACTTTTCCATTTTTCTAGTAACTCTTAAGTTTTTAGACAATTGAAATTGGTATGGATCCATGATGAGAAATTTGTAACATTTGAGAATAGTAGGTGGGTAGGGTACTGTGATTGGAGAAATTAGCGTCATGCAGTGACTCTTTTCTTGTGTCGTAGTTGCTGTCGTTAGCACTAGCTGTAGACATTCGCCACTCGACTTTACGACATCTCTCAAGTCGTAGTATTGCGGTGTCGGAATCAGTCGTATAACATAACATTTATTTGGAGATAAATTTTATGTTCAGCTCTTGCAGTCTTTATTGACTATAAAACAATATAAATGTATATTGAAAGTTTCAGGCACACTTTCTATATACTTTCTTATAGGTTCATCAAATATGGTATATACATTAAGTATACAATAAAAAAGGTTACCTATTATACACATATATTACTTGCCTAAATTTATTATATTATAGAAGTTTTAAATGATTTTTCTATAAATAGAATATCATATTAACTGTTATTTCAGAGTGATTTAGATTAACAAGAAAATAATGGTACAGCTGCTGCTATTAGGATGAAATTCATAAAATATTTTTGGCTGGTCATTATAAGGTTTTATAGATTTATTTTAATCTGGTTTTGATATAAAAAGTATTTCAAAATCTCTTGTTTATTATAATAATTGGCTCTTGTGTAACTATTTATCATATTTTGGTGTTTCAAGTAGCACTAGGACTATCCCAATTCGGCAAAATTTTGTTGCTGCAGAATGAATATTTTAGTTTGCCATAATGTTGATAGTTAAACCAAATAGAAAAATCACTCCTATGAGTTCCATTTTACTAAAAATTGTTGATATTTTAATCTGTGATATTCAGGATTTGAAAAACTTCTTATTTGTTTCTAAATTATTCCTCTACTGATTATTAATTACATTATTTTAATTGTAACTCTTCGTTTCTTCTGTTGCTTCAAATTGGACTTCAAAAGACTAAAAATTAATCTTCTATTATTATTAGTGTTAAAGAAAACTGAGAAAACACTAAAGTGACAGATATCTTAAGCTCTATCTGTCCGAAGACCCGATTTCGAAAAATCCAGTCGAAATAAAGAGGAAAAAAAGAAATGCAAGACTCGCATATAATTTCCCAATAGAACTGATAAACTCTTTTAATAAATTGATTTCTCCTAGTTTTGTTGAGTAACTTTATGATTCTATAAATGCTATTGTTTTCCTTTTGTCTATATAAAACCTTTTCCATAATGGTGGTGATAGAGATAACCCCATTATATGTAGGGCATATAATTCTCCCAGTTTATTCTAAAGTTATTTAAAGTTGAAGATGTTGTCCTGATAATCACGAGAATTTCTCTACTGTAAGCTTTAACCTGCAGATCTAAAATAGACATAAATACCAAGCTAACTATAGCTTATTTCACACGGAAAATGAATAGTTTCCTGTCGTGTAATAGATTTTACTGAAGCTACATCATCAATCAAAAGGCAAAGCACATGCAGGATGTTAGTTTAAACGTAATTTTCAGATGATATATACAACTCACGATGCCTGCATGCTTGGTTTGTTAGGTAGCCAATGAATAACAGCAACAATGGACAAAGAACATTCGCCACCTAAATGGTTTTCAAACTTCAACACGAAATATACGAGTCAACGCATTACATAGAAAATAGATCATCACAGAAATTCTAACTGTAAAAGCTACAAGTATTTTGAAAGAAGGTAAATAATGTAGAATATGACCAGGTTTCACCCTTATTTAGATGGTTGGCTTTTGAAGCGCGTTAGTGTAAAGTATGGTGTGTTTCTGTGACTGTCAGCAAAAGATAGATTGCGCGGTCAACACGATCGAAACTCTGGAAACTGTCGCGTGAAGTTTGCTACTGCTGTGGAGTGAGTTTAATGGATTCTCTGTTAAAATATTTTTATGCATGTTTCCAAACAAAATGAATCACCTTTGACTTGATGTTATTTCAATGTTAGCAGTTTTATAAGTAGAATTTATAAATTGGGATGATGATGATTTATAATATATTATAATGATTTCCATTAGGAGCAACCAAAGAGTAGCAATATTTCCACTTTTTATATAATTTGAGGCTAACCTATTAATAGTTGTTATCTAAACTATAATATATTTTAATTCAGTCGGTTTGCCACCCGCGGATAATTACCACCCCCGGACAGTTTCCACCCGGACAATTGCCACCCCCGGACAATTGCCACCCAAATAATTAATATCAGGCCACTTAGCTTTAAAAATGAATGGTGATAAAATATGTATATTATTGTTGTACGATTAATTATTAATTATATGCAATATAAGATAAAAAAATATTATTCGGTTTCTGAATGTGCTTTTTAAATCTTATATTTTTTAAATCTTATGTTATTGAATACTTTATACCACTTCTTTAGAACGATTCAAAACTGTTTAATTCCCTTCGTCTACATCATTTTCAGTATTTAGGATTTTAAAAACATATTGTCACAACCCTAATTATATTGTCAGGATTCTTAACTTGTAAATTATATTACTGGGTAGTAATATAAATACCTATTGTTTTTCCTTTAGCAAATAATTATAAATAAAAACCTATTCCGGGCGAGCTATTTTAATTCTATTAATGGAATATCGTCTGCTCCAGAAATTTAGTTTACTAATGACTATATCACTGACATTAAAAGGAAATTAAAAACAAGGGACTTGAAGAAGCAGTCAGAAAGGAAAGTGGCTCCATGAATAAAGTCATCTACCACCGTGGGTGACAATGCTAATGGATGCAGAAAAGCTACTCTGTGAATGCAGTCACTTAAAAAGGAAAATATTAAATGTATGATGAATTTTCTTATCTTATAGTGTATACAAATAATAATTAATCGAACAAAAATATTATGCATATTTCATCTCCATTTTTAAAATTAAGTGGCCTGATAATAAATATTTGGGTGGCAATTGTCCGGAGGTGGCAATTGTCCGGGTGGCAACTGTCCGGGGGTGTCAATTGTCCGCGGGTGGCAATTGTCCGGTCACGGTGAAAATTATATGTTTGATCATAAGTGATTTAATAATTAATTGCCTCTTACATTGTGCAGAAACTATTGAATACTTATTATAATTAGGAGTATATAACATTACATATGTTTAATGAAAATTTAAAAGCTACTATATAACTCTGACTGATTTAAGCTAATTAAGTAACCTAGAAGATTCCCTATTGCATTCACATGGCTTACGTATTGGACATTAATGGATATAATATGGCATTATGTATATATATATGAATTGAATATGTGTAATCCACATTAACATCATAAGAACACATATAAATTCATGTCATATTGTTAGTACATATATTAAAAACTACATTGGTTAGTGATTGTATAAATATTTATTTAACCATAAATTGTAACATATCTACAATCTACATGGCATTTACCATATTTATTATAGGTGTTCATCATATGTAATTTACCACATTTAATATAATGCAACAATTATTTTGTCACATGTTATGCATACATTGGTAGCAATTTCCTAAAGTATACATGGTAATTGTACATCTACCATTTCATGTTCAAAATATTTAAAAGCCACATGGTGCAAACGTCTTTTTCTAGCAGGCAAACTAGCAAAACATTTGTAATAATTTATCCTATTTAAATAACATACTAACAAGATGATGCTACCAGGCAGCTGTTCAATGATAACATCTCAACCACAAGATTAATGATACTAAAGAGAAAATTTGATACACTGAAGGTAATTTCAATGTCTCACAATGATGAATTACAAAATAATAAATCTGATATATGTTTACGATTCCATGCAAATAGCTCATATAGATTATATAATATTAAAATTTGCCAGTTGATCGGAATGTGAAACGGTTTAGATAACAAGATTTATATATGAATATGGAATGATACATTCTATTATCTATATAAGAAATATCCAATTTTCATATATTTTTTAGAATAAAACAATCTAACGCTACAGTGTATAGGAATGTTTTAAATGTTAGCTAACACTTTGGAATATATAACTATGGCACTGTTTCAATTACTTCACAGATAAACAACAATTATCCGACTAGCAAGTGGGTAATTAACTATCTTAATTAATACTCGAAAAGGTGTTGAAAGATATTTTCTTATCTGTTTAGATGAACTGTAGGGTAAAACTTCTCAATTTTCCCTAAATTTCAATGCTTAACGATTCAATTTTAGGGTAATTTGGAAATAGTAAAAACAACCTACTTTTTTTTCTATGTACACTGTACGTGATGCCCTAACTACTTCAACCTTGAAATGAATGAAACTCATTCACTCTCCAGTAAATTCATTATTTCTATTGAATTGTTATACTAAAAATAATTTTCTATCCACATATTATATTATTATTTAAATAGATTTACTTTAGCGTAGCCAATTAAATTATCATTCGTTATCAATGTGAATGCAAATGACGTGTTAATTCTGCCGAGAAATATTTTTATTAATAGCCAAAGGATCGAGTAAGAAGCAAGATAAAAATGATTAATTATATTACCATTGAATAACAGAAATTTATCAAAGTTATCTAACTTCAGTTGACCGCATCCAGTACTTCAGATTAACATTTTAAGGTGAGTTAGTCTATGGAACAGTTATTATTGAACTGAAAAGGTATATATAGTACGTAATATTGTATTAGGATTTCACAATATAACTTATCGAAACAACAAAGAACTATGTTCGAAATAAATATGATATCTGAAAATCATGTAACATCCATATTGTCAAAAATAACGTATGCATTGTATGTTTCATGTAAACCGAATGTATTTACCGCATCAAAAATGAATACAATCTTACTTCGTTTGTTTGTTTCTTAAAAAACAATTTCCTCAACACAATTCTTCGCACGTTCACCAAAAACTGTCCCGTGCATCCGTTGTTATGATGTAGTGTCGTTACGGTGTCCTAAATTCACACCATTCGAACACTCTCTGAAGCCCATCTCTACAAGATGCAATATTCCATTTGTCCATTCACCGCATTTCAATTTGGTACAAAAGTTTAAATATTTTTCCAAATAACAACAATGAAAATACATACAAAACATCCTTCCGAACTTTTCCATATTGGAATAGTTTGACAATATCTTTTTGTGAAGGATACGTAACAAACCGTAGAATGTCGCTCTGTTCAGATCATATTTCGCTCTGCACTTCACGACGCCTGCGAGAGGACAAATAACGCCTTTTCTTTAGCAGAATGGATTTCCAATGGCAGGATGGAATCTCTACCACCAGTGAAAATAAGTTCAATCTTACAAATTGCTCAGTTTTTGCACATCTGGCCAATTCCCTGTGAAATACTGAGACGTCTACAAGAGCCGCATGGAACAATATTAAAATACATCGGAGCTAGTAAAGATAACGGACCAGAAATGAAACAAGTAAAGATAAAGGACCAGAAATGGAGCAAGTAAAGCTAACGGACCAAAAATGAAATAAGTAGTAAAGATAAAGGACTAGAAATGGAACAAGTGAAGATAAAGGACCAGAAATGGAGCAAGTAGAGATAACGGACCAGAAATGGAGCAAGTAAAGATAACGGACCAGAAATGGAGCAAGTAAAGATAACGGACCAGAAATGGAGCTAGTAAAGATAACGGACCAGAAATGGATCAACTAAAGATAACGGACCAGAAATGGAGCAAGTAAAGATAATGGACCAGGAATGGAGCAAGTAAAAATAACGGACCATAAATGGAGCAAGTAAAGGTAACGGACCAGAAATGGAGCAAGTAAAGATAACGGACCAGAAATGGAGCAAGTAAAGATAACGGACCAGAAATGGAGCAAGTAAAGATAACGGACCAGAAATGGAGCAAATAATGATAACGGACCAGAAATGGAGCAAGTAAAGATAACGGACCAGAAATGGAGCAAGTAAAGATAAAGGACCAGAAATGGAGCAAGTACAGATAAAGGACCAGAAATGGAGCAAGTAAAGATAATGGACCAGAAATGGAGCAAGTAAAGATAATTGACCAGAAATGGAGCTAGTAAAGATAACGGACCAGAAATGGAGCAAGTAAAGATAACGGACCAGAAATGGAACAAGTAAAGATATAGAACCAGAAATGGAGCAAGTAAAGATAAAGGACCAGAAATGGAGCAAGTACAGATAAAGGACCAGAAATGGAGCAAGTAAAGATAATGGACCAGAAATGGAGCAAGTAAAGATAATGGACCAGAAATGGAGCAAGTAAAGATAACGGACCATAAATGGAGCAAGTAAAGATAACGGACCAGATATGGAGCAAGTAAAGATAACGGACCAGAAATGGAGCAAGTAAAGATAACGGACCAGAAATGGAGCAAGTAAAGATAACGGACCAGAAATGGAGCAAGTAAAGATAACAGACCAGAAATGGAACAAGAAAAGATAAAGGACCAGAAATGGAGCAAGTACAGATAAAGGACCAGAAATGGAGCAAGTACAGATAAAGGACCAGAAATGGAGCAAGTAAAGATAATGGACCAGAAATGGAGCTAGTAAAGATAACGGACCAGAAATGGAGCAAGTAAAGATAACGGACCAGAAATGGAACAAGTAAAGATAACGGACCAGAAATGGAGCAAATAAAGATAACGGACCAGAAATGGAGCAAGTAAAAATAATTGACCAGAAATGGAGCTAGTAAAGATAACGGACCAGAAATGGAGCAAGTAAAGATAACGGACCAGAAATGGAACAAGTAAAGATAACGGACCAGAAATGGAGCAAATAAAGATAACGGACCAGAAATGGAGCAAGTAAAGATAACGGACCAGAAATATACCAACTAAAGATAACGGACCAGATATGAAGCTAGTAAAGGTAACGGACCAGAAGTGGAGCAAGTAAAGATAACGGACCAGAAATGGAGCAAGTAAAGATAACGGACCAGAAATGGACCAACTAAAGATAACAGACCAGATATGAAGCTAGTAAAGACAACGGACCGGTAATGGAGCAAGTGAAGATAACGGACCAGAAGTGGAGCAAGTGATGATAACGGACCAGAAGTGGAGCAAGTGATGATAACGGACCAGAAATGAAGCTAGTAAAGATAACGGACCAGAAATGGACCAAGTAAATCTAACGGATCACAAATAAAGCTAGTGAAGATAACGGACCAGAAATTAAGCTATGTAAAGATAACGGACCAGAAATGGATCAAGTGAAGATGACGGACCAGAAATAAAGTTAGTAAAGATAAAGGACTAGAAATGAAGTTAGTTAAGATAACGGGCCATAAATGAAGTTAGTAAAGATAACGGGCCATAAATGAAGTTAGTAAAGATAACGGGCCATAAATGAAGTTAAAGATAACGGGCCATAAATGAAGTTAGTAAAGATAACGGGTCACAAATGAAGTTAATGAAGATAACGGGCCATAAATGAAGTTAGTAAAGATAACGGGCCATAAATGAAGTTAAAGATAACGGGCCATAAATGAAGTTAGTAAAGATAACGGGTCACAAATGAAGTTAATGAAGATAACGGGCCATAAATGAAGCTAGTAAAGATAACGGACATGAATATAACCTAGTAAACACAATTGACTCTGGTCCATTATCTTTACTTGTTCCAATACAGTGACTAAAATATGTGGCATTCAACGTTTTAAAACTCATTTAATATAAATTTAAATGTATGGTTTCATGTGAATTTTACACTTCCCTAAGCATTTCAAAATATACTTTTAAAGTCAAATTATTGGTGAAATTAAGTATAAAAAAGTTATTCTAATAATGAAAATATTTTTGAAATATATTGAGGAAACAGTTGGTGTAAAAATACAAATCTTCACCATTTTCGATATCTAATGCATGCAAATGAAAAGAATATCCAAATGTATTTTTCTCTGGTGGTACTTGTTGCAAAGACATACTCTAAACACGTTCAAAAAGTGCAGGTGAAATATATCCCCTCTTGGGCATCATCCCACTACAAATGTTATGCACTTTAGCATTATTTTGAACACGTACGTGAGTACAAAGTATAACATATGCAAACTGAAGTAATATATATCAAGCTGAGTATTTTGCGGTCTGCAAAGAGCTGTTTCTTTTTTTAGCTCGCACAATATTTCCCCGGGGAGGAGCAGTTTTGGCGGTATAATCCTAACTGAGCGCAGTTAGCCTTCCCCTACCGGGCATTGTGACTAATCTGGAAAAAATCTGAGCACTTGCTTTAACAGTTAGCGAGAAATGGGCACAACGGAGGCTCGGTGAAGAGTCATTTGTTAGGGGAGAAACCATTTGTTAGGAATTGGAAAAATCAGTTCGAAAAAAGGGTAAATTAATGAAATATATAGAACAAAGAACATCTTTTCAAAGGGGATTAATATTATTTAAAATTATTGAATTCAAGTACTGTGATCAAAGATGGAGATTTGAATATTAAAAAATGGAATAGGTAAGAATTGGAAGTGCCTCAATTTTTTTCCACATCTTCATGTTAATTATACGATTTTTTCATGACGTTTTCAAGCTAAAATCTGAGGATACTATAAAGTATACTAAAGTTATATACTTGAATACAATTTACAAAAAAAATGTTCTAATTATAGTTTTCCAATAATTGTATAGTACTACATTATTTCATGAATAATGAGTTGAGAGTGTTCTTGAAAACAATTAACTGTCAACTCTCAGAATACAGCTATACTCAATATGCTACTGATAAAATATAATAACTTTTATGTTCTATATATAATGACCTAATGTTATAATTGAAGCATTCATATATCAGTTGATTCTATTAATGAGATTTTAACGAGAACCATGTTAGTTGATGTTAATAATATTAGTTATTTGCAGGTTAATATTAATTTAATATCAGGTGTTTAACGGTTACCCTATAAGTATTATCTTAAAAGTGAGACACTTAAGTCTCAATTTTAATCTTGATATGCTGTTTTTTTTTTAAAAACGAAGCAGCAGCTTCTGTGTCTCTACAAATATATAAATGTTAGTTTTCTTTGCCTCTATTTAAGTGCATCACACGGGAATGCTGTGACATAATAAAGTGTATCTCACTGAAACATTTTCAACCTTTTGAAACACGTAGGTATATTATTTATACCTAATAAAATTATTTTATGATGCAGTTAAATGGTAAAGTTTTTTAATTGCATTTTTCAAACAAAATATTTTTCGTTTACAATTTTTTCATTAAAAACTAGGTTAGGTGCACTCGGTAGAACGCATACATTCGCCACCGCATTGACCAGTTTTCCGGCCCAAAATTTAATAAACTGCTAACTGGATAATAACCAATCGTCCCACCAAGTTTCATGCAATATGGTTCAATACTTTTTGAGTTATAAATGACCATGACCTTGACCTTTGACCGGGTCACTCTCAAAATTCTACCAGCAGGTCACAAGACATGGACCAATCGTTTCCCCAAATTTCAGGCAATTTGGTTGAACACTTTTTCAGTTAGGCGAATAACAAGATGATAGATAAATATATTATCGACGTCGAAAATATGACCTTCCCGCATTCTGCTGAGGTAAAAATACGATATAGTGTCTAGCTTTTAGCACCATATATAAAATTACTCTGATAACGAATTAAATGATATTTGAATTGTATTTTCTTTTTTATTAGAACGGTTTGACTATATAGTTTATCAACTGCAGGCATATAAGTAGATATTTCCTCATTCTATTGATACTATATATAAATACTACCTAATAATAATATAGCAAGAATTTATAGAAATACCTGTGCAGAAGATTACCTAATCAGATCAATAAATCTGGCAAATTTCTTCCGGCTATTGTGCTATATGACTTACAAAAGAAAGACGTGTGAAAACATATTCATTGGAAGTGAGCAGATATTGCACCAATGCTAAGTCAAATGGACTCAAAATTTGAGTTTTCAATCGTTCTCAAAACCGGCTCAAAAATGTGAGTCAATTTGACTCTTCCTAATATTTTACGCAAAAACAAGAGTCGTATTGACTCACAATCTTAGTCATATTGACTCAAGTAGAGTCGATCAAGAAAAAGACTCCAATATTGGAGTTTTGCCAGCCTTGACTCAAGTGATGAGTCAGGTTGACTCGCAATTTCTTCTCAGTGTGCAGTCACTCTGATAAAGAAATTGAGTCAAAGTCAAAGTATTGGTCATTTTGCTCCTTATGTTCTGACTCAATTTATCAAGTCAATTCGACCCTCATGAAGTCAAACTAACCTTCTCTTCTGGGCAAATGGACTTTCTTTCACGAGTCCTGATGAATATTAGGACTTGACCATTTTTGCAATCGCATATTCGAATATTTGACGATTTTCATATTTCCATTTGCCTTGCAATACTGCTGTTTTGGCAAAAAAACTCTGCTATTAAGTATTAATATAATTTACAAGTATTGGAAATCAAACAGTAGAAATAATATATCATTTATTTAGAGAAATATTACATTGACCCACCATTGGGTCATCACGTCAACGTGTTACAAATTTAAAAATACATTCATTTTCTCCTCTATTTTTCTGTAGAGTATTTTTTAGAAGAAATACTTTGATTTTCATAAATAATTACCTGAAAACATGAAAATATATAATAGAACAACCCTATTGTCCCATATTACTATACCCTTTGCTGTTTTATGAAACAACAGCCATAGAGATGGTCTCTGAGCAATTCCCCTTTCACCGCGTTGTTTTGGGCCAATCAAAACAATGTTCATTCTGTGAGGACATCAGAAAACATCCGCACAATAGGGACCGAGTTATTTCTCTCATCTCCGTTCAAATTGGAGAGTTATCATTTCCCTTGAGAGTCGCTAGATGAGTTTTGGAAGAGTATTGATCAACTCATTGTGCTATTAGCAGTGTTCTTTTACGACTCATTTAGGCCAGGGAAAATGAGCTATCAGTTTTTGTAAAATTATTGAAATTTGAAATATGAAAGATTTTAGTTATTCCTGCTTTTACAAACTCTAGACAAAAATATTGGAAAACGAAAAAAGGTTAATAACACAAAAATATTTTCTAACATAAAATAGAGAAAATAATGTTCTAATCTCAATAAAATACATAATTTATAAGTCTATAATTAAGGCCTTTAGTAAAGTCCTGAGAGGTGGAGTACTCTGTATAATGAATTTAAAAAAGATCATTGTTTGTTGAAGTCTACCATAAAATAAATCAGTTTTCTATGCATCTCGTGACTCATATATAGTGAAGTAAGCTCCATATAGTGAAGTAAGCTCTTTAGAGTGACTTGTTTGTAGTTTATTACGGAGGAGTTCCACTCTACGTACCTTTATAACATCAAATGGATTCATTCAAGAATTTTATTCAAGTAGCTTTTATATATCAGGATGAATTATGAAATTCATGTTGACATTTAATACCGAATATTTATGCTTTAGAAATATTCTAGAATATTTTGCCAGTTTCATTTTCTCTCTTTCTATAAACAGTTCATCACCTATTTTACTCTGGCTCTAGAGAAGTATAAAATACATTACATTAAATGAGCATTCAATTTATTAGTCAGCAAAAATCGTCTAGAGTTAAAATTCACATGAATAAATGTCTCTGACATGGTGATCATAAATTAAATTCTATTATTTTTATAGTTATTCTGATATGTTTGACCGCGAATGATCAGAATTTGTCACTTCTGAAGATTTAGAAAGCTGTCATTGGCGGGCATTGCCCTGAAGGCGCTACAGTCGCCCCTGAGCGCTCTTCTTGCTCTGTCTTTAACATGGATTTATGAGTTCAATCTAGGACAGATGAGGACTCGAGATTAAATTCTCAGTCACGTTACACAATGGCCATCCATTCGTTCTGATGGCCTAATCATGTCAGCATTAAATTCAGTTCTATTTCTCAGTCTTTTGTCAAAAACTTCTGACTTCAAGCTGATACTTTTCTCACGCTGACGTCAAAGCGATGAGTTGGAGGACAAAATCTCTTATTAGGTTTGTGTTAGAATGAATGCTGATTTAATTGTTAGTTGTTGTGGCGGAATTTTCCGTCCACGGAGAGGGTAGAAAAAATACACGTTTTAATGAGGAGAGAAACTTTGGCTTTTATAATTAAATTGAAGAGCTTCTGGAAGTTTATTTAATTAATTTCTATAAGAGGATTTTTAACCGAATTATTATCAGTGTTGTCACTCTATCTCTTGACGACTGCAATAAATTTTAACAAAATTAACTGGGATATACGACCATGAGAGATAATTTGTTATGCTGTAATTCTGACATTAAAATATTGGCTCAGTAAGCTCTTGATTATTAATATAATGTTCGAACATCTGGCCTTTACTTTTTGGAAAATATCTATGACATTTGTATGAAGTAGTGATTCTTAGTAAAGTTCTATATTCATCCCAAGCTCATATATCAAACTCCGAGTCGTAAAAGTTTCATATTCCTATGAATCTTCAAGATAAAGGCTTTACTTCCATCACACTAATATGATTTCAAATTATAATTGACATTTTTTTACTGTTAATCAAATTGATCAAGTTACTACTCAAATGATGAGAAGGAAATGATGTGCATTTATAGATAATAAAGATGGAAGTATGCAGATTGTAGAATTATCTGTTTGCATCACCATTGCTATTTCACAGATCCGACACAAGTGCTTTTCATATTTCCGCCCAGAGATTGCACAATTGCATCTCCACTCACATGCTAAATTCCACATCCGTGTGATTCTCCCTCTTCATTTATAATAAAAGAAGACTTGTGCTGAAAATTGTGACGGTGGCATGGAGGAGATATCGCGGCTTCCAAATTGCAGTGTTTTCGTCAAGGCGCATTTTAGTGGTGATCCTGTCGAGATACGTGAATATAAATATAGGAGCTTTAGTACCTTCCTTGCTTTTGCTTAGCCTATTTCCTTGCAGACCATTTATTATTTTCGGTGAGTTTTTAAACTATGAACTCAAGATTGCTAGGAACCGTTCTTCTAACAGGATTAGTTTGACTGCTAAAATATCCACTCATTTTTTCAAATGGGCCCAGATGGTGTTTGCTCAATTGATGATATGCAGAATATATGTTCATATGGGAAAAGAAAATATCTGAACTATTTCAAACAGTATTCAAGAACAGTGTATATATTTTGTGTGACAAACAATAAACAGTTTCTGAATATATTTTGTTGGCCGAACTTTTTTCAACAAATGAATTCTAATATAAATTTGTAGTATTCTTTTCCGGGAGAATCGTAGAAAATTTCAATTGGCCCAAATCAGAGCCATGGAGAATTCTATAATGGGGACATTAGATTTTAGGAGCCAACTTAGCTTAATAAGGTGGAAAGCATTTAAGTCTGCATTGAATTACAATTGAGTGTCACTAGGAACAGTTGAATGTGTTTAAATTCAACTGTTTTCGAGGCGCTGAGGAACAATATAGAATTGGCAAATTTTTATTCGAGCGTCGATATATTTATTGTTCATTTTGAATTATTCTATTTTATTGTTTATTTTGGAAATATTGATCACATTTCTTAGTAAAATTAATAATTTGGGACATGATCGTCGGTAATGTCCGACGAAACTCATTTGTAACTTATAATAAATTACGATTGGATTTTTCGTCGAATTAATTATCGTTGATGACTTTTTTATTTACGATTATTTTCGCCAATCAAAATACACAAATCTGTGAGTGTAATTTTACATCCCATAAAATGAATATCAGGCAATAGCATATTAATAAATAATATGGAATGAATTGATTTATGAATGATATTATAGATAATGATTTGAAAGTTTTTGCAATTACATTGTTTGAATTCTTTTTATTGCGGTTCATATCTCAAAGATACACTGAAGAATCAGACAGAGTGACTACCTGCTCATAGTACGAATAGTTAAGATATTAAACCACGTAATCTGCTACTTTTTTAAGTTCCAAACTTTCGGATGAACATGAAAAACAAATTCTTCCATCTGCATTTTCCCGGTATCATTTTTTGAACCAAGACAAAAGTCTTCATAAAAACTTAATGAGGAAAGTTACTAAGTTGGCTTTTGAAAAATTACTTCGACTGCTGGTAATGACAGCAAGAAATAGGGACGCATTTTATGAACGAATATGAATGAATGAACTATTTTAAATACGATATGAATGAAAGAACTATTTTAAATACGATATGAATGAAAGAACTATTTTAAATAGGATATGAATGAAAGAACTATTTTAAATAGGATATGAATGAAAGAACTATTTTAAATACGATATGAATGAAAGAACTATTTTAAATAGGATATGAATGAAAAAACTATTTTAAATAGGATATGAATGAATGAACTATTTTAAATACAATATGAATGAATGAACTATTTTAAATAGGATATGAATGAATGAACTATTTTAAATAGGATATGAATGAATGAACTATTTTAAATAGGATATGAATGAAAGAACTATTTTAAATAGGATATGAATGAAAGAACTATTTTAAATAGGATATGAATGAAAGAACTATTTTAAATAGGATATGAATGAAAGAACTATTTTAAATAGGATATGAATGAAAGAACTATTTTAAATAGGATATGAATGAAAGAACAATTTTAAATAAGATATGAATGAAAGAACTATTTTAAATAGGATATGAATGAAAGAACTATTTTAAATACGATATGAATGAAAGAACTATTTTAAATAGGATATGAATGAAAGAACTATTTTAAATACTAACCATATGCATTGCAATCAGTCAAAGAAACATTAAAGTTTTTGCTTATAATGAAGGCATGTCGATAATATATAAACAGTATCAAATTCATTAATTGCAGTAATTTGTGATTTTTTTTTATTATGTATTATGTTGAAGATCTATCCCAGTTGTCACATAATATACAAGGTAATTAGGGTAATAATTAAACAGAGTAGAGGAATGCCTAATATTATAATGACACAGTATCTTACATAGTTTCTCATTACTATTATCATGGCAATTCTAGTTGTTCCATTTCCGAATGTTATAAGAAGACCATCCATAAGAGATATCTATTGAGTCCCACTGGAAAAAACAACTTCCTTTGAACAATGTTTCGAAACGAAAATTTATTGACAGAATTCTTCTGAAGTATGATTTAAAAACATCAGGTCACTGATGGGAAAGAAACTTTATTATTGAGGTAATCGAAATTGATTTCAGGCTTCTTTTTGATGTCTTTCATTCCATGGGTTTCGTAGGTATCCGGTAAATTCATCGCCGGTAAATTCATCGCATGGTAAATTCATCGCATATTAAATTCATCGCCGGTAAATTCATCGCACAGTAAATTCATCGCCGGTAAATTCATCGCATGGTAAATTCATCGCATGGTAAATTCATCGCATGGTAAATTCATCGCATATTAAATTCATCGCCGGTAAATTTATCGCACAGTAAATTCATCGCCGGTAAATTCATCGCATAGTAAATTCATCGCCGGTAAATTCATTGCCGGTAAATTCATCGCATGGTAAATTCATCGCATACTAAATTCATCGCCGGTAAATTCATCGCACAGTAAATTCATCGCTATTAAATTCATTGCATAGTAAATTCATCAACGGTAAATTCATCGCCAGTAAATTCATTGCCGGTAAATTCATCGCATGGTAAATTCATCGCATCGTAAATTCATCGCATGGTAAATTCATCACATAGTAAATTCATCGCATGGTAAATTCATCACATAGTTAATTCATCGCATGGTAAATTCATCGCATAGTAAATTCATCGCATCGTAAATTCATCGCATGGTAAATTCATCGCATGGTAAATTCATCGCATGGTAAAATCATCGCATGGTACATTATAAAATTAAATTGATAAACTTGAATTAACTCTTGTTTGTACGAATCTGTGCTGTTAGTTTATTTTAAATGATTGGATTTTAGTAACAGAATGTCACATAATTTTCAAATGTATATCATGCAATTACTATAAAATACTTAATATGTTTATAATTCCATTAATTTATTATTTTATAATTATGCATATATTTCTTTTATTCAAATTTATATTATTTCTCAAATTATGTATTTGTTTAGCTACACATAGTTTGAACAACAACATAACTGTAAATGCTACACCTTTTTGAAAATATGATCAGCAAAGCATAATTGCCTCAGTAAATGGGAACCAGGTTTTCTAATTATTTAAGAGGTATTGATTACAATTTATCTTTTTTAAAGTAATTTAGATATATTTTTGTGCAGTTGTAACGATAGAATTTAATTTTTAATATTAATGGTTTGCTTTAATATATATATTATTTTGTGGACAGACAATTGGGCTTGCCAGCAATTGGGCCCTTCACAATTGGGCCCAAAGACCATTATATTATTTGCCCATTTTTACTTTATTAACTTAATATATTAACTTAACTTTATTAACTTAACTTAACTTGTCTACTTTATTAACTTAATTAAAGACAATTTCTACCGTAATAACTAGGGATGTAACAATATGCATTTTTGCATAAGAATATAGTATTGAGCATAATTAAAATAAAGAATATTCCTGTTATGAAAATTATATTTTTTTTAATAGAACTTATTCATTTCATGAATAAATACTATTTTTCGTTTAAACTACTATAATTTTCTGTTCTGAGATAGGTCATGTAAGCAATAAATTTCCTAGTTACAACATGCCTCTATAGTGAACTCCTGCGTAGTTGATGAGTTAGGATGTAGCCAATAGAAAATAAGTATGTGGGTATTCAAAGAAGGCCGTGACCATCCAAGACATGTTGAAATTATTGGAACATACAAGTCGAATGAATCAAATTTAATGTGAATTTGATGAAACCTGTTCAATGTTCAGTGTTCAAAATAGAAGAGTTTTATAAATAATTATTACAAAATGTATTCTCATAATCTCATTATATCCCTACAACTATTCAATTCTTCTTAGTTCAATGTAAGAAAAATCTTTAAAATTTACTCATTTTTTACTAAATATTACTGTGACAACTCTGTCAGACGATGTACACTACACATTGGATCCACATGACATGACATGATTCAAGTTAATACGACTTATTTAAATACTTCAAAAATTTTCATTGCACTGAAACATGAGATTAATATTCAAATGTGATTTAACGGGCTTGCTAATATATACCTTATCAAGTATATCAATCGAATTTAAAAATTACAAACATTTTTTAGAGAATATAAAACATATTTCACAGATAATATTGTCACTGCCCTAGTAGGAACAAAGTAACACTTCTTATTGTATCTTCTGCCCAATTTATTTCTGGGCTCAATTGTTTTGGAGCCCAATTGACGAGGCCTAATTGTCAGGCCCCAATTGTCCTGGGCCCAATTGTCGTTGCACCATATTATTTGTAACGTTACAATGTCTTTTAAAAATAATTCTATTATTTACCTCTCTATTATTTGTATTATCTACAACCTTCCTGTTATATGTCACCGATGATTTACCATGCGATGAATTTACTGCGATGAATTTACCATGCGATGAATTTACCATGCTATTAATTTACCATGCGATGAATTTACTGCGATGAATTTACTGGCAATGAACTTACCACGCGATGAATTTACCATGCGATGAATTTACCATGCGATGAATTTACTGCGATGAATTTACTGGCAATGAACTTACCACGCGATGAATTTACCATGCGATGAATTTACTGCAATGAATTTACCCGTGATCAATTTTCAATGCGATGAATTTACCACGCGATGAATTTACCATGCGATGAATTTACTGGTAATGAACTTACCATGCGATGAATTTACTGCGATGAATTTACCGGCAATGAACTTACCTTGCGATGAATTTACTGCGATGAATTTACCGGCAATGAACTTACCACGCGATGAATTTACCATGCGATGAATTTACCATGCGATGAATTTACTGCGATGAATTTACTGGCAATGAACTTACCACGCGATGAATTTACCATGCGATGAATTTACTGCAATGAATTTACCCATGATCAATTTTCCATGCGATGAATTTACCACGCGATGAATTTACCATGCGATGAATTTACTGGTAATGAACTTACCATGCGATGAATTTACTGCGATGAATTTACCGGCAATGAACTTACCTTGCGATGAATTTACTGCTATGAATTTACCGGCAATGAACTTACCTTGCGATGAATTTACTGCGATGAATTTACCGGCAATGAACTTACCATGCGATGAATTTACTGCGGTGAATTTACCGGCCATGAATTTACCGGCAATGAATTTACCCAGATCTGGTTTCGTAATAATGAATATAATAAACTAAACATTGAAGCATGCATTTCTGTTAATAATTTTGATTAGTCTATAGTCCATAATAATATGCTGTATATTACAGTAAAATGTAATATACGAAAGTGTTTTTATTTTATTTACAATGTAAATCGAAAGGGTGACTTCAGTTTAAAACTATTTGACAAAACAAATTTGAAGAGTGAAGTTAGGTTTTTATTTGCCAGAGTGCAGGCACAGCACACAACAATCCACTTAAATGTCTCTCAATTGAGCAAATAGGAACAAAAGAAAAACCCAAATTTTCTCCCTTGTTAAATATTATATCATAGTCACTAAATTATGCGAATTTTAATTGTAGAGTCAAAATATGACTCCGTTTTAAGCGATAGCTATAATCACACTTCAAATGTTTATTTATTATTAAACCAAAATAAGAATATTGTATAATGTGAGAATGCAATTTTTAACAAAATTATTCTAATTGTTTTCGAAACTATATTCACTCAAATTAACATAGAGTGAGGTCACATTATTTCAAGAGGCACGAACAAATTCACAAATTCGTTTGCTATACCGACCCTGTCACCAAAACTATAATAAAAAGGGAATATCATCTGGGCAAAATTAAATATCCAGTAATGCAGAGTAATAATAATTCATTTTGGTGGAGCATTCAATTTGAACCTGAATTGGACTGGAAAATAAATTAATTAAAAGATATTTTAGAAATCATATTTTTTCATTCTCCATGGGCCGTATTTCATATTTTTTTCCATTATATGAAACATATAGTATATTTAATTAGTAATTAATTAATAATAATTAGTAATTAATTAGTAGTGACTAGTAGAGTCCTCAGTAATAAAATCTCTTGTATAATGAACAAATTATCTATATTCTGCCATTAGTGGTCATCAATTATAGAAAACTAACGCCCATTTTAAGGAAAACTAAAAAATATTGTTTTGAGTTTTTTTTTCGATTTTGTCTTAGCTACAATGATAAAAATTGGCACATGGGTGAAAAAACACGGTATGAAAAATTTCAGCCCAATCGGTTAACTTCTTCTGCTCCCGGGGGAGGGGGGAATTATTGAAAATAAGCTGAAAACCCCCCATTATCTAATGTGGTGTAAAATATTATGTTATCAAATAAATTAAATTGAAACAATGTAGACCTCATTGAACCAATCAGATCATATTATGATTGATCTGACCCATATAAAACAACATTGTGACATTAACAATCACAATTTAAACTAAATGGTACATTTTTCCCCGACCCCCGGGGGCAGAAGATACATAGGAAGAACTTTTTCTTTGTATATATCAAATGTATGGACCTTTGACAACATGTTTACAGCTGTAGCAGTTTTATGCGAGATCAAGAACCTAGTATAATGTCGTGATAAATTTCAAATATTAGCAATTTTCTCCAAAATATGACATTTTCCTCCACCCCCCGGGGGCAGAAGATGTTTACGTAGAACTTTGTTATTGCTAAAAATGAACTTATCAGACCTTTATCACCATGTACGTCTTTGAAGCATTCCTTAAAGATGTCGAGAACCAGTTTAATGTCACATTAGATTATGGGGGTTTTCAGCTTATTTTCAATAATTCCCCCCTCCCCCGGGGGCAGAAGATGTTAACCGATTGTGCTGAAATTTTTCATACCGTGTTTTTTCACCCATGTGCCAAATTTTATCATTGTAAATAAGTCAAGTTAAATGTGAAAAAAGGAAAGTTATATTTAAGATAAGTCAAGTTATATTTAAAATAGTTCATCTTAAAGTTTAATTTAAAAAAGTTTAAGATTAATTTACAAAAATGCAGTTTAATATAAAAATTGAATTATATGGGTCCTCGATATCCCACATAGGAAGCTCTGTACTAATATCATTATATTAGTAATGGGAGAGAATGAGAGAAGTGAGATGAAAGAGGCCTCCTCTCACTTCTCTCATCTCAATTCTCTCATTTCACTTCTCTCATGTCACTACTCTCATTTCACTTCTATCATATCACTTCTCTCATATCACTTCTCTCTTTTCACTTCTATCATCTCACTACACTCATATCTCTTCTCTCATCTCACTTTTATCATCTCACTTCTCTCATCTCACTTCTCTCATCTCACTACTCTCATCTCACTACTCTCATTTCACTTCTTTCATCTCACTTCTCTAATCTCACTTCTCTCACCTCACTTCTCTCATCTCACTACTCTCATTTCACTTCTCTCATCTCACTTCTGTCATCTCACTACTCTCATCTCACTACTCTCATTTCACTTCTCTCATTTCACTACTCTCATTTCACTTCTTTCATCTCACTTCTCTCATCTCACTTCTCTCATCTCATCTCACTCCTCTCATCTCACTACTCTCATTTCACTTCTCTCATCTCACTTATCTCATCTCACTACTCTCATTTCACTTCTCTCATCTCACTACTCTCATTTCACTTCTCTCATCTCACCGCAGGTAACATGTGAATATTCCGGGAATGTTCCATTCGGATTGTAACATTCCCCAATATTCCCATATTCCATACTGATGCTCCCAGAATCTTCCTGGAACATAAGAATGGAATTTAATTCCAATTGAATATTCAGGGAATGTTCACTCAAGCACAATAAATTTATAACATGTAAATTCATTTATATGAATGTTCAGGGATTACTCGTTGAACATCAGTAAATTTATTCCATTTTCGTATCTTTTATGGAATATTCAGGAAACATTCCCTGAATATTGACCAACCTTTACATAATTCTATCAATAAAGTATTTCAATGGAGTATTCGAGACATATTCCCTGAACGTATGTATATTCATACTATCTTCTACAATTTAATGGAATATTTAGGGAACATTCCTGGATTATTGGAAAAAACTGAAAATAATTCTAAACATTCATCTCTTCCTAGGGAGTATACAAGGAATATTCCCTGAACATAAGATTTTCGAACTATCTTCTGCAATTTAATTGAATATTTAGGGAACATTCCTGGAATATTGGAAAAAATGAATATAATTCTAACCATTCATCTCTTCCTTGGGAGTATCCAAGGAATATTCCCTGAACAAAAGATTTTCGAACTATCTTCTACAATTTAATAGAATGTTTAGGGAACATTCCTGGATTATCAGATAATATTTTAAATAATTCTAAACATTCATCTCTTCCTTGGGAGTATTCAAGGAATATTCCCTGAACATATGATTTTCGAACTATCTTCTACAATTTAATGGAATATTTAGGGAACATTCCTGGATTATTGGAAAACTGAAAATAATTCTAACCATTCTTCTCTTCCTTGGGAGTATTCAAGGAATATTCCCTGAACAAAAGATTTTCAACCTATCAACTACAATTTAATGAAAAGTTCAGGGAACATCCCTGGATCATCGGATAATACTTTAAATAATTCTAAACATTCATCTCTTCCCTGGGAGTATTCAAGGAATATTCCCTGAACATAAGATTTTCGAACTAGTTTCTACAATTTAATGGAATATTTAGGGAACACTCCTGGATTATCGGATAATAATAATAATAATAAACATAACTAGAAGCATACAATATTCTACAATAGAATAGAATGTCTAAGGAACATTCCTGGATTATAGGAAAATACTTTAAAGAATTCTAACAATCAACTATTTCAATTGAGTATCCAAGAATATTCCCTGAATATAAGTTTATTTATTCTATATTCTACAATTAAGTGGAATTTTTAGGGAACACTCCTTGATTATCGGAGAATACTTTAAGTGATTAAACTAAATATATGGATTCTTTGAGGAGTATTTCCATAACATAAGTATGGATGCAAACAATATTCTACAATTAAATGGAATCTTTAAGGATTATTCCTGGATTATCAGAAGATACTTTAAGTAATTCTAACATTTTACTATTTCATTGGAGTACCAAAGGAATATTCTCTGAATATTAGTATATTCAAACGATCTGTTATAATTTAATGGAATGTTCAGGGAACATTCCTGAATTATCGATAAAACAATATAATTATTTTGAGTTTTACCGATAATCCAGGAATGTTCCTTAGACATTCCATTATATTGTAGAAATTGTATACATCTAGTTATGTTCAGAGGATATTTGTAATATTTGTAATAATTGTAATAATTGTAATATTTGTAATATTTGTAATATATGTAGTATTTGTAATATTTGTAATATTTAAAGTGTTATCCGATCATCCAGGAGTGTTCCCACAACATTCCATTAAATTATAGAAGATAGTTTAAAAATATTATTTTCAGGGAATATTCCTTGAATACTCCCAAGGATTTTAAATTTAGAATTCAATATTATTGCTACCTAGACTTGCAAGGGGTGTTGACTACTGAATTCAAATACAGGCATTCCCCGCCTTAGTTACAACTCACTTTAGTCAAAGTGGTTACTTATTTCGAGTCATGATTCAAAATAAGAACCGTTCGTAGACATAGAAAACGGAGACAATTTTTTGTGATTATTTCACGGTAACTAAAAAAACATCAAAATTATAATCCAGATAGGGTTAATAGAAGCAATTGGTTCAGAAATTCAACATGTCCTGTTTTAGGGCTAGTTCCGTGTTATTGCACGGTTCCATATTTTCGAACACGTGAAAATCTCTATACAGTGTGTCCGCAAAAAATGTATCCACTGCCTTGAATCTGCAATATTCATAAAATCCCGATAATATGCATTAGTTGTTTGTACCATAGATACGTAGATTAATATTAATGAATTATAAATAGTACTTATAGATATTTTCGATGGCAGTGGATACATTTTTTGCGGACACACTGTATAATGATCATTATTTAACTTCTATTTCAATTGGTATCCAAAATACAAATTAGAATAGAAATTTAAAAATTATTATAATATTTTCTTTTTGATGCGTCCGAAAATGTAGAATCAACCAATAACTTGGAACTTAGTATACTACTACCAAAAACATTTGGTAGTAGGAATAAAATTTAACAAACAGCATAAAATTCTGCTTGTTAGATGTAGCACAATAATTATAGAAATTAAAGTATCTATTTATTACTCACCTATAGGTACTGAGTGAGAGTTAAGCTATGGATGAATTTTAAAACCTTAAAAAAATAAATGACGTTTAACTTTTTCATCACAGTCACAAACAATGAAAGATCGACTGTATATTATTAATATTATGCTTATATACGTAGAACTCTAATAACTCTTGCACAAATTTTATTTTTATAACTCATGAAAATGAGGTATATAATCAAGGAGTGACAATTATAAATTTCTTGTTACTTTTATTCGCTTTAGTTACCGTTTGGTAACTAAACTGAGTCGTGATTTGGTAACTAAAGCCCGTATTACACTGTAGCGCTCGCCATGGCGGTCGCTACGGTTTTGTTATTTTTCTCTCTAACTCCGCCCCTCTTCTCTCTAATAGCGAATAATTTCATGGCGAGCGCCACGAATTGTGATCGCTGAAGCCTGCTAAAGAGATTTGAAGTGGTATTTTTGTTTCATTTTATAAGTTATTTAAGACTTTGAAAGGCTACTGCGTGATCTGCATAAGAAATAACCAGGTTTTGTTTAAAAAACAATTAACGCTTCCTTGTAGAGTGAACAGTGTTGCCATACAATCAATAGAATTAAATAAATTAATACTATGTAGGCATGGAATTGCTTCACACAACTACCAAAAAGATAATTAACTAAATATATATTCGTGTTGACATCGAATTTTAATGCTACGATTCATTTCATATTAAATTTTTCAATTTTCCCAAAATTTTAATGCACGATCAACGCCAATTCGACTCGTCTAGTGTAATAGCAATTTTGAGAATGGTGAGCGCCATATCTGTAGAGAGAGACAACACCGCCATGGTGAGCGCTACAGTGTAATACGGGCTTAAAGCGGGGGATGCCTGTATATAAAAAAATTAAGGGAGGATTTATTAAAATTATTCTGGTGTAATGTTAATGGTTATAATCATATAACAAAAACTTTCGATATGAGATAATCAATTTCTTAAAGTTTAAATCATCTTTTTATATCTTGTAAATTATATTTAAACCCTGCGCGAGGCTAACCCATTTCTGATATTCGTTGAATTATGAAGTGTGCGTGACGTCATCACAGCAACACTCGAAAGTCAAATTTTAAGTAACTGAAACGTGTCAAATCATAATAATTTTAATTTATGGTCAATATATGAATGCAATAATAAATTAAGTTTAATATTTAATCACATAAGTCTCTAATTTTCTATTTAATAGTACTGCCTTGATGACGTCACGTACACTAAGCACATGATTTGCCTCTGTCAAGTAAAAGTTAAACTGGAACAGTTGAAAACTTGAAAAGTTCTATTTTGCACTTCACAGCGAGTGGTCGAGCGAATTGTTGTGCAATTAATGAATCGAAATTGTTTGCTCCTTTCGTCAAATATGGAACAAATACTATTGAAAAAAACAATTATTATCAGTTCAACTAAAAGAATTATAGTAGCTACATTCAACGCTATTGAAAATAGGTAGAATAGTAAAGATTTTACTTTCAAATAACGTGCCCGTGAAATAAGTCTCGCCGCCATATTGAACAGCAGTTGTTCGATAGATGGCTTCCTGTTCCCAATCGAAAGTTAGCCATATTGCAGCAGTAACTAGTGAATATTACACTATTTACACTGGCTACCACCAAACTACATAGAGATGATTCTTATTGGCTATTGTGACAGAGCTACTCTAATATCATCATTAACTGTAAGTATAACTGTATAGGTATAACAATTTAGGTATCATCAAATTAAATAGGTAGTTTAATCAAATTCCTATATCTTTTTACTAAATTAGGTTCATAGGCACATGATCTCGAGCAATCTAGTATCTTCATAAACAATGAGAAAATAAATACATGTTGCAATAGTACCTACCTAGGTACGTACCTATGTGTAGATATGTTATTAATTTTACTCTCTTACAGTTATATAGGCTTATCTTTATTATTGTCTAGGTAGGCTTAGGTACCTTTGTACTAGGGCAAGTTACGAATTATCGGTCAGTTCCATATCTTCGATCATAGGAAAAACTATACTAGGAGCTACCTATCTATAGACTATAGGTAGGGTAAGTTACGCTTTGTCGGTCGGTTTCACATGTTCGGTCTCATGTTAAGAAAAAACTATATACCTAATCGGATACCAATTAAAGTAATAATTTTTATATTTGTTTTGTTATATGACCAAGAATGTGATTGTGAAACTGTCCGATTATTCGTAACTTACCTACCCTAGGTACCTATTCAGTATTATTAAATTCTTGTATTTATTAATGTATTATTGATGGTAACGGTGTCATATCATGGATAGAAATTGTTTAAACATTAGGCTAATTAATTCTTGTTAGGTACTACCCAGGTGGGTGTAGGTCATAAGCCCCCCCGGTCAAGAGCCCCCCCGGTCATAAGCCCCCCCGGTCACGAGCCCCCCTGTTTTTAAATCCTTATTTACCTATATTATTTAATCCTTATTGACACTTTTGTAGTTCATTACTGATTAGACATAAAATATATGTATATCGGGGGGCGTGCCGCCCCCCCCAACCCCCCTGCGAGGTCATGAAACAATCATGAAGTGTGCAGTACAACAATCTAGCGGATACAACAAACTACATTAGCAACTTTCGGTTATTTCTATCTAAGTAGTTCTTCATTTGTTTCACTAGGTAAATAAGGATTAAAAAAATATGGAGGGGGGGCTCTTGACCGGGGGGGGCTCTTGACCGTACCCCTACCCAGGTACCTATATCGTTTCTCTTATGAGTCTATTACCGAAGATGTGGAACTGACCGATAATTCGTAATTTGCCCTAATAACAAGTTAGCTATGACAATTCATCATTATTCATGCTTATATATTTAAAAGTCATCAGTCTTGCCAATAGTTGTTTCAAGTTTCAACTGTCAACTGATAGGTAAAATAAAAGTAATAATTAATGAGGTAATAAGTGAGTACCTAGCTGAATGACCTGCTGATAGGTATAACTGTGATCTAATTGACTCACTTCAGAGCAACTTTTTATAAATCTATTTCTAGTAATGCATGAGCCATGATTTGAATTGAAATATATATATTATAATTTATAGCTAATGTTAATATTATCCCTCCCCATAATAAAGAGCATTGTGTTTTTTTTATAAATCCACCATGCTCGAATTTTTTTTTTTTATAAAACTCAATTTTCCTTAACTAGATATTTTCCGAATACTCCAAAATTTTCCAAATACTACAAAATTTTCCGAAAACATAAAATCTTCCGAAAACATAAAATCTTCCGGAAACATAATATTTTTGAAAACATAAAATTTTCCGAAAACATAAAATTTACCGAAAACATAAAATTTACCGAAAACATAAAATTTTCCGAAAACATTAAATTTCCGAAAACTCATAATTGTCCGAAAATCAAATTTTCTTTCAGAAACTCAATTTTTTTCCAAAAACTGAATTTTTATCCAAAAACTCAATTTTTTCCAAAAAATTAAAATTCTTCCAAAAACTCAATTCTTCCAAAAACTCAAAATGCTTCCAAAAACTCAAAATTCTTCCAAAAACTCATATTTTCCAAAGCTCAATTTTTCAAAAACCCAATATTCCCCAAAATTTAAAGATTTTCCAAAAACTCAGATATTTCCAACAACTCAAAATTTTACAAAACTCTATTTTACGGAAACACTCAATTTCTGTTTTCCGTTAAAAACCCGTTATTCATAACGGGATAATACACTAGTTTAAATCATAATAGCCTATACAGCTCATGCAATTGTAATGTCATTGTATACCCCTCTCTTACAGTTCCAGCTCTTCTACCCTTAAATGACGAATAATGATGTTCATACTTCATAGCAAATTGGGTTCTCTTCACTGATGTAAATCTAAAAAGAAATAAGGAAGCATGACACAGTAGCTACCTACAGAAAATACGAAATCTTAATATTTTTTTGACAATCTTGATTGTCAAAAAAGCTAGGTGAGTATCACAGTACAGAGAATATATAGTATCCCAGAGCTATAGGGGGGATATTACGCGTGTCCCGGTAGGCTGTGACGTCACATGTCAACAATGGTGCGTACGTTTGTACGTACAGTACAAACACAAAAGATGGCTGCAACACACCCAACTTTTGTTAAATAACGTTTTCGGTGATATTCTTTTTTATTCCACATTACCGCATGCTATTATCCAATCTTTATAGTCATACGGACGAAAATTAAAAAAATGACTGTTGATGAAATTGCTACTGGTCTTTTTACACCCAAATTAGTAACAAATTTTTAGTCTTGAAGAAGACGATTTATTCAAGATAATTAGATCATTAGTCAGATCGGTCGCGTTGGCCGCCATCTTAATTCTCTATTCCACGTGACCCACAGCAATTCTGTTTACTATGACGTGACCTCTTGTTTACATACATGACGTCACAGCCTACCGAGAATAAATTTGAATAATACATGTAACTGGGGTACTATACTATTCTATGTACTGTGTGAGTATTGTAGCAGTAATAGTAGTAGCAATTATAATCTTATGAATGAATCATTAATAATATCTAGTTAATTAGCAATATCTGAAAAATATAATTGAAATCAAAGTTCAATCTTTCAGATAATTTAGTAATATATTCAGACACCAATTAATTATTCATTGGTTCTTGAATGAGGCCAAACTTTCGAATGCTACTTCTAATATGCATCTTGCATGCAATAATCTCTGGATATATACTTTATTTAAATTTCAGAGCATTAGTGCTTTTTTAACTAATAATAGGGTTAAAGACTAATCTATTCTTAATATTTTAATTATATCCAATGCTATTTATTTGTAACTGCTACATCACTTTAATTTTTGCAGAATAATAGCTAAGCCAATTTCAACTACAGATACTTTGAGACGGACATCTTATGGGAGAATGGCTGTACAACTTCAGAGATCTACTCTGTGGCCGGACTGTGGGTGCGAGGAACAGAAAAAATAGACGAGAAGAATAAATGAAGTTATTCTCTTCCTAAGTTCTCTCTCTTCTCCTATTCTATTCCTAAGGACAAATCCACATTTTCGATTACACTACCTATAAAACGAATATATATAATATAACTTTTTCTATACGTTATTTTCATTGGTCACCAATCTAAAACGTTCAATTTTATAATTTTTACTTCTATGATCGAGAATGTGGAAATATCGATAATTCATAACTGACCCTAAATAGTGAACCTCAAATTATGACTTTTTACAATTTGTTTAATAAGCCTGGTGGGGATCTATCCTGAAGCTGTATGTGGCTAATGGAAGAGAATGAGAGTAGCGTCTCTTTCATTATGGATTGTCTTTTTTCACTTTTACCAAGTTCATAATTTTATTAACGCTACCTGCAGTTTTAGAGGATAACGCTAGGGTTAAGCTCCTCAACTACGAGGTCTTAGTGATTTTGTGTTAGGTAGACAGGATCGTATAGGCTTTATTTAGAGACAATTGTGTCCTTTATCGTCATATACTTTGGTAAGTGACAG
>CANNZV010001310.1:13656-107576 GCA_947561585.1 Caprella mutica | reverse complement strand
CAACTGACCCTAATCATGAGACAACTGACCCAAATCTTGAGACAACTGACCCAAATCTTGAGACAACTAACCCTAATCTTGAGACAACTAACCCTAATCTTGAGACAACTGACCCTAATCTTGAGACAACTGACCCTAATCTTGAGACAACTGACCCTAATCTTGAGACAACTGACCCTAATCTTGAGTCAACTGACCCTAATCTTGAGACAACTGACCCTAATCTTGAGACAACTGACCCTAATCTTGAGACAACTGACCCTAATCTTGAGACAACTGACCCTAATCTTGAGACAACTGACCCTAATCTTGAGACAACTGACCCTAATCTTGAGATAACTGACCCTAATCTTCAAACAACTTGCCCTAATCTTGAGACAACTGATCCTAATCTTGAGGCAACTTATCCTAATCTTGAGACAACTGATCTTAATCTTTAGACAACTGATCTTAATCTTTAGACAACTGATCTTAATCTTGAGACAACTGATCCTAATCTTGAGGCAACTGATCCTAATCTTGAGACAACTGATCTTAATCTTTAGACAACTGATCTTAATCTTTAGACAACTGATCCTAATCTTTAGACAACTGATCCTAATCTTTAGACGACTGATCCTACTGTTGACAACTGATCCTAATGTTGAGACAACTGATCCTAATGTTGAGACAACTGATCCTAATTTTGAGACAACTGATCCTAATTTTGAGACAACTGATCCTAATGTTGAGACAACTGATCCTAATGTTGAGACAACTGATCCTAATGTTGAGACAACTGATCCTAATGTTGAGACAACTGATCTTAATGTTGAGACAACTGATCCTAATGTTGAGACAACTGATCCTAATGTTGAGACAACTGATCCTAATGTTGAGACAACTGATCCTAATGTTGAGACAACTGATCCTAATGTTGAGACAACTGATCCTAATGTTGAGACAACTGATCCTAATGTTGAGACAACTGATCCTATTGTTGAGACAACTGATCCTAATGTTGAGACAACTGATCCTAATGTTGAGACAACTGATCCTAATGTTGAGACAACTGATCTTTATGTTGAGACAACTGATCCTAATGTTGAGACAACTGATCCTAATGTTGAGACAACTGATCCTAATGTTGAGACAACTGATCCTAATCTTGATACAACTGATCCTAATCTTGAGACAACTGATCCTAATCTTGAGACTACTGATCCTAATCTTGAGACTACTGATCCTAATCTTGAGACTACTGATCCTAATCTTGAGACTACTGATCTTAATCTTGATACAACTGATCCTAATCTTGAGACTACTGATCCTAATCTTGAGACTACTGATCCTAATCTTGAGACTACTGATCCTAATCTTGAGACTACTGATCTTAATCTTGATACAACTGATCCTAATCTTGTGACTACTGATCTTAATCTTGATACAACTGATCCTAATCTTGTGACTACTGATCCTAATCTTGAGACTACTGATCCTTAACTTGAGACTACTGATCCTAATCTTGCGGCGATAGAACGTTTGTAAATGAAGAGTTAAATATATAGTCTAAGGTAGAAATTTTGTTTGATAGAAAGTTATATGTAGAGAAATATTAAGTTTTGTATTTAGTTATATAGATTTTTTGTTCAAGTATTTTAATAGATATTCTTAACGTTTTTTTGGAGCCTTCACGGTAATGGAATTTGAGCAGCTATACGTGTCAAGTGCCTGAATAAAATATCCTTTTACTCACTAATCATTTCCCTATAATCTATATTCTATATTAATTAAACTATAGATGAAGCATCCATTTGAATAGTTAGTTTTTATCCAAAAATAGCACTATATTTGTTTTTCAATAAATCTATTGGTTACATCTTCAATTAGCATGTTTTCTGTTTTTTTAGGCAATTATTTACTATAAACTGTTATTCCTCTATTTTTACCGTCTGTCATTTCTTCCTATAGTTCCTTGAGTTCATTTTCATTTCGGTTTCTGCAATATGGCCAGAGTTCGCTGGTTCGACACTGTTACCTGTGATATCAGAGTAATCTACCTAGTGCATGGAGCTTAGTTTTACTTCCCCCCTCTTCCAGGATGTCTTCTTTCTATTTTCTTGATGGAAAAAGTCATTGAAAAATAAGAGGCGAGGGTATACTGTAAAACCATTAGATAGTAGTAAAATTATATGGCCATTGATTCCGCAGCAAATCTTGACTCACTATAGCTTCTATAGTAGATTATACTACCATCTTGACCCAGGTGACATTTAACATTCCCACTATAATTTTCACAGTTCTAATTCAGTCTTCTGAAAGTGTTCCATAGGATTCTTCTGACAGTGTTCCAAAGGAGTCTTCAGAGAATGTTCCAAAGAAGTTTTCAGAGAATGTTCCTAAGAAGTTTTCAGAGAATGTTCCAAAAGAGTCTTCAGAAGTTGTTCCAAAGGAATCTTCATAGAATGTTCCAAAGGTGTCTTCAGATAATGTTCCTAAGGAGCCTTCAAGTAATGTTCCAATGGAGTCTTCAAGGAATGTTCCAATGTAGTCTTTATAGAATGTTCCAATGAAGTCTTCAGCAAATGTTCCAATGGAGTCTTCAAGGAATGTTCCAATGGAGTCTTCATAGGATGTTCCAAATGAGTCTTCAGATAATGTTCCTAAGGAGCCTTCAAGTAATGTTCCAAAGGAGTCTTCTGGGAATTTTCCAATGGAGTCTTCAGGGAATTTTCTAATGGAGTCTTCAGGGAATGTTCCAATGTAGTCTTTATAGAATGTTCCAATGAAGTCTTCAGCAAATGTTCCAATTGAGTCTTCAGGGAATGTTCCAATGGAGTCTTCATAGAATGTTCCAAATGAGTCTTCAGATAATGTTCCTAAGGAGCCTTCAAGTAATGTTCCAAAGGAGTCTTCTGGAAATTTTCCAATGGAGTCTTCAGGGAATTTTCTAATGGAGTCTTCAGGGAATATTCCAATGGAGTCTTCAGGGAATGTTCCAATGGAGTCTTCAGGGAATGTTCCAATTGAGTCTTCAGGGAATGTTCCAATGGAGTCTTCATGGAATGTTCCAATGGAGTCTTCATGGAATGTTCCAATGGAGTCTTCGGGGAATGTCCCAATGGAGTCTTCAGGGAATGTTCCAAAAGGAATATTTTTGAAGATTCCATTGGAATATTCCTGGAATTTGTCGGAAAAGGAACATTCAGGGAACGTTCCTGGAATCTTCTGGGAAGGTTGAATGTTACCTGGGACTCCTCTCATCTCACTTCTCTCATTTCACTTTTCTCATCTCACTACTCTCATTTCACTACTCTCATTTCACTTCTCTCATCTCACTACTCTCATTTCACTTCTCTCATCTCACTACTCTCATTTCACTTCTCTCATCTCACTTCTCTCATCTCACTTCTCTCATCTCACTTCTCTCATTTCACTTCTCTCATCTCACTACTCTCATTTCACTTCTCTCATCTCACTACTCTCATTTCACTTCTCTCATTTCACTTCTCTCATCTCACGACTCTCATCTCACTACTCTCATTTCACTTCTCTCATTTCACTACTCTCATTTCACTTCTCTCATTTCACTTCTCTCATCTCACTACTCTCATCTCACTACTCTCATTTCACTTTTCTCATTCTCTCCCATTACTAATATAATGATTTTAGTGCAGAGCTTCCTATATGTGTGATATCGAGAACTCATAGAATTTATTTTTTTAAATTAAACTTCACATTTTTTTTTAATTAAACTTGAAATATTTCAAATTGAAGTTGAAGTATTTTAAATATAGCTCTACTTATTTTAAATGCAACTTGATTTATTTTAAATATAACTTGACTGATTTTAAATTAAACTTGAAATATTTTAATTTAGAATTAATAAGGTGTACTTTGCGTATGTATTAAATATAATATTTATCCGTCAAACACTTTAGTGTTAAATCTATTTCTTGCGACTATTCAGAAATAGAAATACCTATCGAATTTCTCTTCTAAATGTCAATGCCGGTCAAATAGGTCTTCACAAAGCACTAATTTAGCTCAGAAGCAGATTTGATAATATATTCAAGTATCATTGAAAGTATATTACTTTCCATTACTCACTTTGATGAATTTAAATCGGATACGACTCCACAATCTTTTTGTCTATTTTTGGGAGATGTCTCCAGAATTCTTTCAGTAATGTGTTTGCGAAGGGATTTGTTAATATACATTTCTAAGTAGGACATCTTCTCAAAAACTCTTCTTCAGAAGTCGTTACATTTGCCAAACACTCTTGTAATGACTTTAGGCGAATGCTTGGAATTTGTTTAGCAATTTCTTCAGCAGTCTAGTTAAATTTATTAGTCATTAGTTTTCTTAACTAAGTACACAGTGTTCTATAAGATGAATTCTGGAATAAATAAGAGATAAATCAGCTCTCTTTTGTATGTATTGATTTTCTCCACTGTAAATTAAAAACTAATTGGAATTGCTTTAAATTTGTAGAGCTAAGGTTATATAACATATCACAGTAAACAGAAAAGAAATCGATCAAGTTTTCTGTTCACAATTAATTATATAAGAAATATTCACATTCAACTTTCACTCTTTCTAAGATTCATTAGAAGAAAAAGTACAAATACTTAGTAGGTATATCTTGTATCTATTCTAATACAAAGTGTTTTAAAATTATCAGTTCTCTAATTTGGAAAAATGTTGTGATATATGAAAACTATTAGTAAGAAATACTTAATTAGGTACTTGGATTCTTTATATGTATCCATTGTCTTGGAATCAGCTTTGTTATTGTTTTGAATTTGTTGGATCTAGTTAGCTTATTGGACAATATTGGGCTTTTTTTTTGCTTGAAATCTTAAATTACATATTTATAATAAAACTATAGAATCAAATTTGAAATGGTTTGCAGTTTTATAACCAGTAACCTTAGTTCTAATGAATAGAGAACTAAAAAATTTAGTACATTTAAGACGATTAATAAGGAAGGAGATAGTTATAGTATATATGTTCCGCGCAATTTACCGAATTGCGCTAACTTAAGAACGCGCTTTGCGTTTTCAGGATCTTTTAATTAAAGTACGCGGCAATCACGATATTATGAAAGGCAAGTGAGGGGTATGAAGCGGACTAACACTGATGGAGTGGATAACCAATGTATGCATTTAATTTGTCCATTTCATCAAAATATTATAGTAATTACACATAATAACTTTGATATAGAAAATAAATAGGTTGCCACTTTATAATTCGTTCATTTCATATTTTTTGGTTATTCGGTTGTAGCATAGCTTGCTGTAAAAGTAACATGTGAAAACATAAAAATTTAATATATATCCGACACTTTTTTTGCCAAGGTAGCGATGGTGGAAATATACACTTTATTTTCTATGAAGTTATGGTCTAAAATGCTTAGTTAAAGAGTTACAAGGTTAGGAAAGTATCTGTATCATATATTATAATTAGTTTACATTATTTTTTTAGTGTTGCGATAAGAAACAAAACATTTTTAACAGTAATTATTATGAGCAGAAGAAACATAATCTTATATTGGATTAAACGTTTACAGAATGTGTTCAAGCTGCCGGCCATTTGTTGCGATGCAGGCGTTCAAACGTTTGCCCAATAATTAGCGGACTCGAGCAAAGACACCAGGAGTTTCATGAATCCTTGCAGAAGCTTCGACAATCCTGCCGATCAGCTCCTGTTCGGATTGAATCGGTGTTTCATACACCAAATTCTTCAAATGTCCCAATAAGTAGAAACAGATCTTGGTGGCCCTCTGTTACTTTCATGCATTTCGTTTCCTTTCCACGGTTTTTTACTAATTGTATTTCTTTAATCAACTTCAAGTTCTTGTGAATTTGTAACTAACCATTTTAGACCATACCTTCATAGAATATAAAGTGTTTATTTCGACGATCGCCATCTTATGTTTAAGTTTAGCAAACAATGTGTCGGAGATTGATGCGCAATTTCAAGAGTCTAAAAACGCTCAGCGCAATATTAAGTTAACGTAAACTCGGTAAATTGTACGGAACATATACATATTCTCTATATTCCTTCACCGTAATCCAATACAAATTCCGTTTCTTTTTTGTACCTCTTTACAGCCCTGTAATCGTAGTACAAAGCAGATCAATACATTTGCCCATCAGTGATATTATTTCGGATGTCTTTTCTCGTGAGGTTTTTCTATAGCCCGCTTGTTTTCCCATATGGGATTTCTAACGATCTCCGATTTTCATACCTTTTCATTCATGGGAAATCCCCCACTTGTGTCATCCTCAGAAAAATGATAACCAGTGAACTCGAGTAGATGGAACAATTTTTGAAGATTATGATTGAAACTTATTGAATATATTGCAGACCAAAGAATTTAATGATTTATTCTAATTTTGATAGAGGTTTCGTTATTCATTATTTCTTAATACTGTGCATATTTTTGTGGTCGTTAAATTGATATAGTATATACGTGCTCGTGTAAAATTTACGGATAATCTCAGCGCACATAAATACAACATGTCCAAACTAATGCGTATATTGAAAACTCAATAAAATGTTATTGGGTGATAAACTAAACATAAAATGGCCTGCGGTAAGCTCAGGACTATTCTTTTTATTATCGTTAAGAATTTAAGAAAATCGTAAGGTTCTTCTTACTCTGGAAATTACATGGTGAGAAAAATGATCAAAAGTAACAGGTTTTCTCTTTGAAATGAAATCTTGAGATCAGGTTTTTCTAACAGTGAATGGATTCAAAGGAGTACTTTGTCCCTAAAGGATGAGAGGTAGTAATGAATAGGAAACGGTTGTTTGAAGAGCCAAAAGGCACACGAGTCTTTGTAAGCAGTTTTCAGAAGAAAAACAATTTCTATGTGTTTTCGAGATTTTGAAAGATAATTTGTAATAGATATGGTAAAACGGTTCTAGCAAAATTCGGTCTCAGAAATTTCGGACTCGAAAAATTCGGTTTCATTTTATAATGATTTTATTAAAGAACAATGATAGAAAAGTTAAAATTATGAACACTAAAATGTATAGTGTATTTATTAAAAGCGGATAACATCATTAACCGTTGTAAAATGATAAGTAACATTACTAAGTTTAGTAATTTTGACATGTTTTGACATTTATTGAACATGAGATTTTAGCGGAAAATTTGGTTTCGAACTTTTAGTCTGAGTTATAATAAAACTTATGAGTTAGATGTATAAGAGGGCGTGCCGCCACATGAACTCCCCAGCCACGTCATTAAACAATCATGAACTAACTATGCAGTACAACAAACTAGCGGATACAACAAACTACATAACGGCCATTTATGTTGCGAGGCGATTTCAAATTGCGAGACCGAATTTTCCAGACCTAAATTTCCGGCCACCGATGAAAACATCACAGGATGATAAAATGCAATAAAACCAGCTAAAGTTAATGATTAATTAATAGTGTTTTTTTTTATAATCATTTGACTCAATGATAATATCTTGATAGAATATGGAAAGTTTGAAAATTTTGCGAAGGATGGTTAAAATTAGGAAATTAATTTGATTCTTATTTTTGATGGAAAAATATTGTCTTTTAAACTTATATACATATTACCTATACTTCTCTACTTCCTACTTTCTACATCTCTATTCATTATTAATTTTCACATTTATCTTATATGTTTGAAAATGTGAAATTGTCCGATAATTTATAGCTTGCCCTGTATACTAACATATATTTCACTATTTTTTTTATTATTCCCACCATTAGATATAAGTTCCATCATCAATCTGAACACTCCATCACAAAGATCTATATATTAGAATCGACATTCTTTGTTACTTTAATGAATTAATTAATAAATACATATGTTTTTGCGACATCAGAAGCCATATCAATATGCTTTTCTCAAGTTAATTTGAAAGAGATATATACATTGAAATTGGATTAAGAAATTTTATGAAATTTCACCAGGAAAAATACCAAAAATTCTCCTCGAAAATCTTTAGGTTTTTTATTATATTTTTAAATTCTATTGAAAAGGCACCCAAAAGCTGAGAAAAAGATTCAATTATATGCAAATAGGTTTCCATGGCACTAAAAGTAACAAGTGTCGCCCAAATTAGTAGGAGCAAGGCACCCAAATTTGTAATCTTCAACATTTCTTGATTTTCTAAATGAAATTGATAAAAATTTCCAGGATATAAAAGAAGTCACTTACATCAAATTTATTGAATATCTTTATTGTCTGCATAGGAAAATTTTGATTTTAACATTATTTTTATCAATTTACACATTAATATGATAAAGGATCAATATTTTATATCATAAAACTCTTCAATGAATCACTAATATTAAAACGCACACCTATTTATTTACAATAATTTCTCACGAGGTTGAGGAGACAGTTCCTTGCTCAGTTGTTGAGCAATCTTTAAATATATATTATTATAAGATGTACTATGAATAAATAGAAATATATTTCCATATAAATTTCACATTTAAACAATAGTTATTCCAATATTGTTTGATATGATGATTTATATTTAAAAGTAAAATTTAAAATTGACATACAAAGGTGAGTTGTTTAACTGTTTTTTCTTTCTTTAATAGTTTGGTTTTATCCTTTAATTGATTCAAATTTCAAACTATATAGGTATTAACATTATATACACAAACATTTAAAAATATATGGTAAAGTACTATAATTGAGAGAGGTAAGGGGCAAATCTGCGGACTGTCATGGCAGCAAGGGACACATCCAGTCACTTACCAAGGAATGTGACGAAAAGGGACACAAGCACCGGTGGCTGTACTCACATATGGAAGAGGAAAATGAAGAAGTGATAGTAAATGAAGCCTACGAGCCTACCTAACACAAAATCTAAACTTCGTAGTTTAAGAGCATATAACCAGCTATCCTTTAAAACTCTAATTAGAAATGATAAACATGTTTAATGGATGAACTTGGAAAAGGATATAGGAAAATCCAGAAGAAGTACTTTCATTGTACCCGAGCAACAGTCCAGGCCAAGGAAATCTACTCCATTTTCTCCATTCACCAAATGTGACCTCTGAATGGATCTACAGAGAGTATTATCAGTTTTTCCTGAACAGTTCTAACTAACCTGCCTTTCAAAACTTCAACTAAATATTTAGATAAAGCTTATGTGTGATGAGATTCACTTGCTGTTATGTACATGGTTACATCCAGTGCTATATGGAAATATAAAAAGGGCAACAGTATTAGTAATATATAATAATATTATTTAATATATCAATATAATACAATTTTTTCCAATTGACCTAAACATTAAACAATATAAAACTATTGCAACTTCCTAATATTAAAATTAAGCTATGATATCACATTATTATCTTAAATTGGTTTAATAATATGGTTTTTAGGATACATTTTTCAGAGTGTGTCTGTTAAAAACAACTAATTAATAATTACTGAATTAATTGGATTTTATTAATTTTTATTCTCAAAATAACAAATGTTTAGTTATCTCATAATTTGTAGTTAAACACCATATTAACCACCATTTGAAACAATCTAAATAAAAAAGAAAAATTGAATAGAAACAAACAATGTAAAATTATAATATCAATTTTTCAACATCGGTTGTGTTGAAAATGTCAATGGTTTTTGTTTTCTAACAAATGAAACGGAAAAGTGGTAATAAAATTTCATCCACACCATTAAGTTAAATTATATACTTCCAAATGAATCGATTGCACACTATTCATGTTAATATTATTTATAAAAGAGCTATATATTGCTGCAATGAATTAAGCATATGAATATTGAGCGACTATTTTGATTCATTTTTTAAATGAAATATATAATAAATAATATGCCTTCATTTTAAAATGAACTACCACACATTCTCGATTCTTCACCGGCACTCGACGGAATAACTGTCTGTATTTTTAAATAATGTCTTATTTTGATTTTTGAGGGAATGTGTCATACATATATGTATATACATTCAACTTAATTTTCCCAGAATTTTCTTGTGTTCATTTTTTCTGATAAGTTTCACATCTCAACTTTCACCAAATATTCGTATACTTCAATAAGTTTACTGCAATCTATTTTACTAATGACACGCCATTGCCATATTTCTTCTTTCCAATCATGTTGATTCTATTCACTCAACCCAGAGGTATTGAATCAGAATCCCCAGTCTATCACGAAAACCCCCCAGTAGACAAGGTTCAGGATTGTAAAGGACAGGGGGAAGAAAACCCTGGATACCCTGTCGATGAGGATGGCTCGATGCCTTCTGCGTTCCAGAACCTGAAACGTATCACATTCACTCATTAGTTACTATCAATTACCTGAAGCTATCCCTTAAACTATTTAAAATATTGATTAAGGTTCAATAGTTATTATCAGTTTCCAAATGAAAACAATTCAAGACTCAAAAATTTATTTATTCTACCTGACTATTTATTTACCAAAACATGTATTATATTTGAGTTGCCAAATCCATTATATTCAGAAATTGAGGAGGGTGGCACCTCTATAAGGTTTGAAATTATAAGGTTAGTACCATTAAGAATAAAGTTTTAAAAATATTGCTCCTTACGGATAAGTTTTTTAGAATAATATTTTTAAGGTTTATAACTCGTTGATTGGCTAGAGAGCTTGACCAATAAGTGTATAGGGGGCGTGGCGTTTGGGCACACCGCTTATTAAAAATACTTAGGTAACATAAACTCAGAATTAATTTTAAATATCTAGGCTTATGAAGCTATGATATTCTTTTCAAAGCTTATGCTACTTCAGTTATTATTCTAATTTAGTTAACCCAAAGTGCATTTAGTGTCAATTATTTGAACTTACCTGAGACCACCACCGAACACTACGAGTCCTGTAGAGACTCTCCTCTGTTGATTCAGGAGGTTGAGTCTGCTGAGTCTGGTCGGCACAAGAGTTATCACCCCGTCTTTTGTTGTTAAAGATGGAGGAGTTTTTGGTGATGAGAGGCAGACACACCGACTTCTCAGGAGGGGTGTGGGGCCCAATGCAGCCGTAGGTGTGTCCCGAACTGCATGGGCCTATGTGCTCTCCACAGTGAGTTGGGGGCAAGCGACGGGACTCACCACTCATGTCATCGTCCTGAAAATAGACATGCTCTTCATAAACAGATATTGGTAGTTCATGGTGATATCATTTTAAATAGTTTGATATGTTTTGTGTAAGAAAAATTAGAAGTTTCACTAAGATAAAAATTAGATAGTGATAATTATGATGATTATTTTCAAAGTGGATTGAAACATCAAAAAGTAAAATTTATTCCCAAGAATAGTTAATTGAAAATGAAGTACAAATATCATATAATAGCAAAAATTCTCTTCATTAGCTCCAATTACCATTTTAACTAAATTATTAGATTATAACTGAGAGCAAAGCGCTTTTTCCGTGTCTTCTCTCCTCGAATACTAATTCTTCTATTAATGTTCTTAATAGTATGGGTATGTGTAATATAATGTTGCTAAATAGTATATATATTTAATTAGTCTAAGTACATAAATTGGAATGTTCTCATCCGTATAATTCAGGATTTGCAGAGCTTCTTTGTGAGTTTTATCTTTTTTCCCTCTAAATATACCTTCGCTCTTTTCCTCGTGTTTTAACTCTAGAATGTAAGGCTGCATTGAAAATTTATTTATTCGACTCTTGCAGCCAAATATCAAAGTGCAGCAGAATACAAAGACCTTCTCATAGTAGAGAGAAAATGGTGAGTTATTTGCATGTCTGAAAACTACTTTCCTACTCCTTGGATGACAAATTGGAGCATCATAAAAGTATAATTTTATTTCTTTGCAGGTACACTGTGATTTTGGGAGTGTTTATTTTCTTCGCAAATTAGTGGAAGGTTATGTTTTGATTGGATTTTATTTTCTTATATGCAAAGGCCTTGAAAACATCTTATAGATTTTCCTTTAGATTGTACATCCAAATCAAGTGGCTTCATTCTCGACTTAGCTCTTCAATAATGCAAAGTGGAGTGGATCTTTGGCTTTTTCGCAGTTTTTATCCTCCTCGTGGAATAGTTGGATGAGTATTGACTTTCTCACAGCCTATGGCATGCATATTGTACCAAATGATCCATGCATAATTATTATTGAGCGACATATTTAAGTTATGAATTGTTATTTTTTTTATAATATAATAAGCTGTTTAGAATTTTGTTCCCAATGTTATATTCGGAATAATCATTTGTGAGTATCTAAATCTCTTTGTCATTATTTTAATCCTATGAAATTAAAGTAGTTCTAATTCCATTTTAGTAGAGCAAAATGCATGATTTTGCAGAGTGAAATTCATATTAATCGCATCACAATTTTCATCCTTAGTTTAGTGAATTTTGATCCTTATAAAAAAGTGAATTATTCAGTTAATAAAATATTCGACTAATTTCAATATTAATGCACGATTCACTCATCAAAATTTGATGGTGCATGACAGTGACAATGCATTAATTAATAATTAAGTGCATCGTGATATCATGATCTGAAAAATAATGAATATATAACAGTCAACACAAATCGTTACGTATTCATTTATTCAATGTTTGAATATTTTGTCACAAACGTTATATACTGTTGATATTTTTGAAATTATGTAAAAAACAATTCATCAAAGAGAGGTTATTTCCACAATCTGCAAACAACATTCACAAAATATACGAAAAAAAATAAAATAAAATTGATGGTCCACAGCATGGATTCAATTCGAAATACTGCGATTGACATATTGCTGCTCACAATTTTATAAAATTTTCTTTTCACATTGCAATATGAGACTGAAAAAAGAGCTATAGAGAACAGAATGAATGCATTTCACTTTCTGAAATGCATTTGCAGCATCAGAAATACAGTGGATGCATTTCTAATCATCTTCAGTGGATGCATGTTTTACCATCTACAGTGTCTACAGGCCTCATCATCTACAGTGTCTACAGGCCTCATCATTTACAGTGTCTACAGGCCTCATCATTTACAGTGTTTACAGGCCTCATCATTTACAGTGTCTACAGGCCTCATCATCTACAGTGTCTACAGGCCTCATCATTTACAGTGTCTACAGGCCTCATCATTTACAGTGTCTACAGGCCTCATCATTTACAGTGTCTACAGGCCTCATCATTTACAGTGTCTACAGGCCTCATCATCTACAGTGTCTACAGGCCTCATCATCTACAGTGTCTACAGGCCTCATCATCTACAGTGTCTACAGGCCTCAACATCTACAGTGTCTACAGGCCTCATCATCTACAGTGTCTACAGGCCTCATCATCTACAGTGTCCACAGGCCTTATCATCTACATTGTCTGCAGGCCTCATCATAGACATCAACATCTACAGTTATCATCATTTACTGTATATTTACAGGCCTCATTATATACAGGTTTCATCATTTACAGTATATTTACAGGCTTCATTATCTACAGTATATTTACAGGCTTCATTATCTACAGTATATTTACAGGCTTCATTATCTACAGTATATTTACAGGCTTCATTATCTACAGTTTTCATCATCTACAGTATATTTACAGGCTTCATTATTTACAGGTTTCATCATCTACAGTATATTTACAGGCTTCATTATCTACAGGTTTCATCATCTACAGTATATTTACAGGCTTCATTATCTACAGTTTTCATCATCTACAGTATATTTACAGGCTTCATTATTTACAGGTTTCATCATCTACAGTATATTTACAGGCTTCATTATCTACAGGTTTCATCATCTACAGTATATTTACAGGCTTCATTATCTACAGGTTACATCATCTACAGTATATTTACAGGCTTCATTATCTACAGTATATTTACAGGCTTCATTATCTACAGGTTTTATCATCTACAGTATATTTACAGGCTTCATTATCTACAGGTTTCATCATCTACAGTATATTTACAGGCTTCATTATCTACAGGTTACATCATCTACAGTATATTTACAGGCTTCATTATCTACAGTATATTTACAGGCTTCATTATCTACAGGTTACATCATCTACAGTATATTTACAGGCTTCATTATCTACAGTATATTTACAGGCTTCATTATCTACAGGTCTCATCATCTACAGTATATTTACAGGCTTCATTATCTACAGGTTTCATCATCTACAGTATATTTACAGGCTTCATTATCTACAGGTTACATCATCTACAGTATATTTACAGGCTTCATTATCTACAGTATATTTACAGGCTTCATTATCTACAGTTTTCATCATCTACAGTATATTTACAGGCTTCATTATCTACAGGTTTCATCATCTACAGTGTCTCCATGAATAACTCACATTTTACTTCGTTCTCACACGCCTCAACATTGCTATCCAATTTCTTCAGACATCAAATTAAGAGAGATCTTTCCTATGATAAGGTTCATACACTCTTTGGGTGGTCTTGCTTTGCAACAAATAGGGAACATTCTAAAAGTTCAGCAACGGTACAATCAAAGATAGCGAAGCAATTTAAACGTTTGAACCGACTGTTCAATATCACATGCGTATGAATACATTGCCAAGACATGGAATTCGATTAGAGTCGAGAGATGGTACAACAATCTATAGATTGACTGAAGAGAAATTAGGAAGAGGAGAAATTTGATAGCATCAGAAAGATTTAGTTTAAATCGTTTATTGGTATTAATTGGAAATGGAATGGAGAACAGATGTAATTGGATTTGAGGGCAAATATAGTCATTAAGAAAGAATTTCCTTTTACCTAACTGAAAAAAGTTGAAAAAAAAGTTCAGATATGAGAAGATGTAAAGGGTGGTCCAGAAGTAACTGACCCTTTTAATTTGCTTGTTTTATTGGAAAGAATAGCATTTTTATGGTTCACTATAATTATGGTATCCTATATTCAGTTAGCGAATAAACAGAAGAAATTTTGTTTCATTTCATAACTTCAAATTTTCGTAATGGTTCGCTACAGCAAAGAAGTAAGAATCAGAATTCTGCAATCCTACATTAAGACGACGTCAATAACAGAAGTGCAGCGTGACTACAGAATCCATTTTCAAGCAAGGATCAGTCCTCTATAAAAACACAATTAAATCTCTATAGAAATTTGTGGACTCTGGAAGTGTAATGACAAACTAAGATTCGGAAGATTGAAAACAGCGCAAACTGAAGATATAATTGACAGGAGTTTCGTAAGCGTTGCAAATAATCCTAAAACTTCCACCAGAAAACGTTCATCCTAATTATCTATTTCTCGAACGACATTACAACGCATTCTGAAAGAGAAATTGAAATTATATCCATACAATATTGAACTGATTCAAAGATTATTGCCTACTGATCATTATCATCGTCTTAATTTTCTTCGTTTGTGTGAAGAAGCCTCTTTCATCGACACCATTATCATCTCTGATGAACCTCACTTCAACTTATCTGAACATGTAAATAGACATAATTCCAGAATTCGGAGTGATAAGAATCCACAAGAAATCCAAGAAAAACCACTGCATTCTCTCCGTGTTACTGTGTGGTGTGGAGTAACTGCTTCAACTGTTGTTGGTCCTTACTTTTTCGAAAGTGACGGCGTAACTGAAACAGTCACTGGTGAAAGGTACCAAAAGCTAATAAGAGAATTTCTTATTCCAGAACTCTAGAAACAGAATTTACACAATAGTACTTGGTTTCAACAGGATGGAGCCCCAGCCCATACGGCAAGAGAAATTCTAACATTGATAAGAAATTTTTTTCCATATCTTTTAATATCACGATTAGGTAACATCCAGTGTCCCCCTCGTTCTCCAGATTTGACCCCATGCGACTTCTTCTTGCGGGGCTACCTCAAGTCACGAGTTTATGAAACAAAAATGTACAAGAAATTAAAAACAACATTTCTTCTGAAATAGATCAACTCTCGTCAGATATACTAAGTAGCGTTATGAAAGCAACAAGGGAAAGAGCCCTAATTTGTTCCACACAACCGTGGTGGCCATTTAAAGGATTTTATGTTCAAAACATAAGGCTAATAAACTATAAAAATGTTATTCTTTCCAATAAAACAAGTTTCAACTTTCTAGCATTCATAGTTTTCTTTTTATAAGCAAATTAAAAGGGTCAGTTACTTCTGGGTCATCCACTATATCGCCATTTTCATAGAAGAATATTTTCAGAAATTACTGTATGAAATCAAATTATTATCTAACACAACATATTTATGGTGCTGGATAAAATTACATAAGAAATATAAAGTAGAATTTGATTGAACTTATTGATTTTAATCAAAATAGTTATTGATGCTACCAATAATTATTAATTCACTAGTATATTTTCCCGTTAAAAATAACGGGTCTTCATCAATACCAATTTATTACCCGTTATTAGGTTACTTTTAATGAATTCAATTTTCTTCATAGTCTAATTTATTTTATATATAAAATACATTTAAAAATTGAATTAAAACAGAGGAATTTATATATCAAGTAAATATATTCCCGTGCGTATCATAGTTACATTCTTCATGCTTAATACCCGTAGTGTAAAAGCAGACACCAAATAAATAAATAAATAAACACACGAGGGAAATTATAGTATAGATTTTTACTTATTACAATTTTCATTATGTATATAGATGCACTATTTGGTGTATGAAAAGCTTTATTTCGAAGCTACCAAAACCTTTTCTGGAGGAGCTTAAATATGATGCGGTCAATCAATAATTCTATTTTGGAATAAGAAAAGTAACAAGAAAGAATTTACAGGCGATCAAAAGTAAAAAAAATCCTGGATAATGACCAATCGTCCCACCAAATTTCAGTCAATTTGGTTGAATACATTTTGATTGAGCTATGTGAGTAACAAGATAACGAATAAATTTAGATTAAATTTACTTACAGTAATTTACTTCAATGATTATTTCAGTACTGACCCATACACTCTTAGTATGTCCATTTCCATGGCAACTTCTCTATCGTAAGATTATTCAAAATTGTGACTAATGAAAATTTGGAATTATTTTCTTGTTAATCAAAATATGCAAAACAAGCTTCATGACAAGATACTTTGAAATGCTAATAAATGATGAACAAGATGACGAATAGTTATCCCATAGAAGGATTCACAGAAGCCATTAAGAGATAATTGACGTGTTCTTATTTGCAGAGGAACATCAAGCGAGTTAACTGACAGTTGTGAAATTAATGATGTTGTCAGAGCTGTCGATGTGTTGCGGCAGTAACATTGCGAGGCAAGTCATACACTGTCGTAACTAACAACTACAACATTGAAGGCTAAGGTAAAGAATATATCTAACATTTTGAGAATGTGGGAATGTCCCTTATGGGGTAAAATGGGGTCTTTCAATTTTTTAATGTTCATTGTCTTAATAAAGATAATTGCTTTTTTTAATTATTTGGAGAAAGTTTGCTTCTCCTTTAAAAAAAAAAAAAAAAAAAAAAAGTTACTCACAAATGTTAGATAGTTCCTTTACTCTATTTCCAACAATTTGCAGATGCAAACATAAATAATAAAGATATTTATTCAAAGTGTAAGGCTATATGCTCTTTTATTGTTAAACAACTTAACTAGTTGACAGTTCTGATTCATGATTTTTATTTGTAGATAATAGAAGATGATAGATAAAATTCAATTGAAGGAACTAAAGAAATTAATAATAAGTATATGGAAAACATTACTTAAAATATTAACAGCATACTCTGTATTTTTATTTTTGTGAATGTAGGAGAAAAGTTTTTCATATAAAAATAATCAAATATTTAATTTTCATGGTAATATATAGACACTAAAAAGGTGATGAGAAAAATAAAAAAGGGATTTTATTACTATTATAAAAATATCACACTCTGATAAATATTAAAATTTCATAAATTATATTGATGCAAATTAAAAGAAAGGTTTTTATCATTAGAGAATTAATTTTGACTGACACATGTATGGGATAATTATAATTGTCCCAGAGCCATTTTATTCACAGGGTGCCAACTCTGCACATTTTCACTTATCTGCCCATGAAGAACTACTAAGTATATGGCATAAGTCCTTCCTCGGGCTGGAGCTAAGAATAACCGTTCTTTTTGAGAAGGTAATAAAGTAACGCGTATGGAAGGGCATTCTTTTTAAGCTTCTTCGAGCATACCTTTTTGGCCAAACGACGTGTTTTACAGAAAGGAAAAGTACGGAGAATTTAACATGAGGTCATGCATCATGGAGATTAAAGGGAGCATGCACTGTTGGATATTAGATTGAACTGAATTGGAATAGCTAAGTTAGGAAAGAAAACAGTTGTCGCATTGCAGACAAACACAGAAAATACAAGAAAAATGCCACTTCAAGCTTTAACAGGCAAATGCACTAGTTATTGATTGTAATTAATTTCAAAAAGAAATCATCATTTGATAGAGACAATATTCCTTGGTAAACTTGTTACTTTTCTGTTAATTGTATGTAATTGTGAATGTATAAATTTGAAGTGAATAGTGAATACCTTTGAATATAATATTATTGAGTATTAGTACACATTGATTCTATTTCAATTTTTATAGTTACTAGATGTCAACAAAAGAATTAAATCGATATTGCATTGCGCTTAAGAATCAGAGGGAATGCAGCCATCATGCAACCGATAGTAGAAAATCACAGTCATTTTGAAGTCATATGGCATCGCAGTTATGTCATTCAGATGTCAAAAATGGATATTCAAGCGTTCTTTATGCGGAAAAGTTATCCTGAAATGACACCATTGGAGATAGCGAGAAAAATGAAATCAAAATGGACTGTCGGTATCGTTGCAAAAATCAGAAACACATAAAAATGGCTAAGTTAAGAGAGAAAGTTTGGAGTTTACAATGACTTTATAGAGTAGAAAGTTAAAGCAAACCGATTGGTCAAACACAGGAGAGTAAGTCAATGTAAGCCAAATGGAAATATACTTTCTAAATTAGGGTGACTGGAAATTTCGGTCTCGGAATATTCTGTCTTGAAATTTCAGTCTTAGAATTATAAATGACCTCTCAACGTAAATGACCGTTATGCAGTTTGCTGTATCCGCGTGATGATAATTGTTTAATGACCTGGATGGAGGGCTGGTGAGCAGCATGCCCCCGACACACCTATTTCATAAGTTTTAATTTATACCTGAGATCGAATATTTCGAAGCCGAAATTTCCGAGATCGAATTTTCCGCTCAAATCTCAAGTTGAATAAATGTCTAAACATGTCAAAATTACTAATGTTACTAATGTTACGTATCATTTTATAACTGTTAATTAATGATGTTATCCGCTTTTAATAAATACACTACACATGTTAGTACTCATAATTTCTACTTTTTCTATTATTATTCTGTAATAACACCATTATAAACTGAGACCGAACTTTTGGCCGAAATTTTCTAGAACCATAAATTAGTACCTATTAAATATTTTTTGCAAAGCTTTACTTTCATTTTTATAAACCGTATTCCCACATAATATATCTAACGTGCCAGTTAAAAATAAAATAAGTTTTATTTATTTTAAAAAAGCATTTCTCCTCAAAAAAAATTTCTTATTTATACTTTAAGTAACAGGCTAGTTTGAGTATTTAGGTTTATGCCAGACATATTTGTTGAGTCAATAAACATGTGGAATACGAGACTTTTCCTTAGTCACACTTGTGTCTGATTCTATCACAGTACAATGAAATAAATGAGTAATATTTCTACATTTAAAGAAATGAATAGTTAACTCAACTCTGCGATTATAGAAAAACCGAATATAATTATGTGGTTTGCATTTGGCAAATGGATAACCAAAATAATTAGAGTTATGCTTCTATTCTTAAATACTCGTTGTTCTGGCGTATGTAATGCGTTTCAATAAGCCTGAGATTACTATAATTAATCATACGTGCACTTAGCAGCATAAGCTCATATAATGCTATAAGCTCTTACTTCGCCAGCATTCCAAAAACTGGACGCAGCTGCAAGACAGTAAGAATTGAAGAGTAGGTTGTCAGTTACTCGATCAGCTTCAGTAGCAGCTTTGGCTTTATCACTCCCACCGTTCAAGACACCTCCTCCACATTTACAGCTTCCGTCAGATTTTTCGCCATATGTCGGTACCGGATTTCCGACAAACTGATTTTTTGATGAGCAGTGTTGTTTGCTGCATTCGTTCGGTTGACTTACGTAGATCATAGAGGGCACGCCACTTGAATTGACTTCTGCTGGATTAGGAGCTTGGAGGGTAACCATGTTCTCGTTTGATTTAGTGACACTATTCAAGTTCTTTCGATTGCTGGTGAGGACTTTATTGTTACATACATTCAAACATTCCATGGAAACAGCTCTTCGTTGTAAAACTGACGTCGAGAAGTTGCAGTTTGTAGTGACGTTTGGTTTTCTCTAATTTAAGAAAAATGAAAAAAGTTGGATGAAGCGAATCTAAAGAAGATAGACTTTCTTCCTAACTAGGTAACATGTATTGAGAAGATAAGGTGTAATATAACACTTTCGATAGCCATTATATTATAATATATATAGGAAATTAATTTTCTCAATATTCAATAAATTTTGAGCTTTATCTTCACTTCACTATCGAAAGTATTATCATAATAATATCGTGCAAATTAAAAATTATTGTACTATCAAAAAGGAAATAGCCATTGTCTCTTTAAGTTATCTTTTATACATATGACAGATTCATTATCAGTTTTTACAAACTATTTATTATTCAAATTTACTAACCTTCAAGTCTCAATTTTAAATTGATTTTTAACACATAAAAAATCAATTGAAGATATTGAAGATAGATAAAATATGTCCTTTATCTGATAGTAAAATTTATCATTAGCAGGTTTAACACGGTAAAGAATATGTTTCTTATAATAGAGGTGGGTGGGTGGGTGCAAATATATGTAGTTGGGAAATCCATGCGGATTCTATTTTACAGTAAAATGAGGAAGATGTCAGGGTAGTCTAACACAACAAGCCGATAAGAGGTAAATAGTTAGTTACTAAATCAATGAGGATGATAGTAATAAATTTACGGAGGAATAGATATAATAATGAACAGCTTTTTAGTCATTTTCTGAGAAATTCTGATCGCATAAGAATATATTAATGAAATATAACTTTAGTACAAAAAAAGTTTTGAATGTTCCATATAAGTGTGTTAGCTACTTCCATTTAATTGAAATAACATCAAATGAGGTTTGGTTGAATTTGAGCTGATTCAAAATATGATTGTCAATGGACAGACGAAACAATTGTTTCAGAGGAACCACTAACCTCAGGTTTACGAGGCCTTCTGATGGTCATGTTCCTACGCCCTTCTTCAGGGACATCTCCAAGAACCACATTGACGAGTGCGTACTCCATCAGGGAACAGAACACGAAGATCATGCATGACGACATGAATAGATCTATTGCCTGGAGGAAAGAAAAACAGGGTATTAGAGGCTAAAAATATTTCAAAATGCGATGTCTAGTTTGAAGTTTGTGATTCCAGTATTCAATGAACTTCACTGGTGGAGATAATACTTCGCAATTACTGTCAAGTTGCAATGGTCAACACATCTATATTGCATATCGCACGCGAGTATACGACAGAAAAAGGAATACTCTAGAGTCTAAACAATGGGTGGGCAAGAGTGGCACTGAGGGCTGTTTCTGGCACTGAAATGGCACCGGTGCCCACACCCCTTAAGAGGAAACTATGTTATTTAATCGATAACCATGTAAAATATTTATGTATAAGATAATATATTTTATACTTTGCCTGATTATGGCGTTCATGTGATTACATCCAAGAAACGATGTGAAAATTAGGCGTAATATGCTAATTTATTATTCATTATTGACGAAGCTATTTGTAATTTTCATTTCACTTTTCCTTGTAAGTTGCAATTTCTAATATCTGTGGTATGAAATAAAGAAAAATCAAGTTTAAGATAAAATTTAATTTTGTATAAAAATGAAAAGAATGTTACGAAATTTCTATTTGTGGCCTTGTAAAAGAAAATTCTGCCCACCCGTACTCTAGAGTCTTGAGTCCTGGGTAAAAAATTGGATACGCAAAATATCGGATTGCCAAATTGTTATGATTTCCACAGGGATCTGACTTGGAGATTCACGATAGACACCACATGAATCATATTCAATCCATAAATTTAATGAAATATGAGTGTCACAATGTATGCAACTAAAGCAATTCAATAGAAAGGTTATTCATTGATGAAAATCTTTGTTGATGTGATACGGTGTTCTTCCTTCCATATCTAGAATTATTATTTGGTATTCATCTGACATATAATATAACCGATTTTGTTTGGAATATACCATTGGTTTGAATATTACAAATTTTAGATTTGAATGTACTTAAAGATTTCTGTATCAAATAATTTACATTCTGATATTCATCTATCCAACAATTTATTTGTCAAGTTTTGATAGGTGCCTAAGTCACAAATACACTACATAGAATGTACGTAAATAGAGTGCGATGTACTCGTTAATCGTATGGTACATTTACGGGGCAGTTATTGATCGAGTTTACTCTATAGAAATATAAATACAGTTAGGGTTTCTCAGGAAATTTCGCTCTTCCAGCTCGAACGTGAATATTCTAAAAGTGTATATTTGTTATTTGTATTGGTATTGTCTTGGAATAGCTATATAAATATATACAATACAAGTTGCCTGGATATCGTGATTTTATTGCATAACCAAATTTTTCTATTCAGACAAGGAAATAAATCACAATTTTATTCTTGTCATATCTATTCATCTAATGCGTAACTGCGATATGAATAAGTCCTATATTCTCCGTCAGTAAGAGTAATCACTTCACCTTTATGTAGCTAACAGGAGGAAGACTCTTTTGCGAATTAGCATGTTGTGTAGCCAGGGTGAGCAGTGAGGTGACACCTAGAGTAATGCGAGCAGGAACAGCCTCTGGTCTGATCCAGAAAGATATCCAGGACATGATCACGATGAGGCAAGTAGGTATGTATGTGTGGAAAAGGTAGTAACCCAAGCGACGACGGAAAGTAAACACTACCTCCAGGCAAGTGAAGTTACCTGAGAAAAAACAGAAATAACACTCTGTAATAATTTAATGGTAAGAATATCAAACTAATTGAAATTGTAAGGCAGATGGAATGAAAATTATTTTCAACATTTTGTCAGTATGTTTTTAGTGATATCGAGTAAAGCATCTTACATTAATCCTTTCACACGCAAATCTCATTAATCTATTATATGAAATTGAAGGATCTATTCAATTGAATGTTGGGTAGTTCCTAATTTCCCTATATGCTATTCAACTAATATTCTGAAATCAAATTCAGTTAAAAAATGTTGATTAATTCCAAAACAATTCCTTTCCAGTAGAAAAAATAAAATAATTCAGTGAAATTCTATTCTCATCGACCAATGTTCATAACCCAAATTGTTCCAATTATTTTATAGTCATTAAACATTGTGACAAAAGAGAACAATTCTCTGAAGTGCCGCCGATTACAACCATGCTTTAACAGCCTATTAATTTTAGTTCACTCGAAATTGTGTATTTACGATTTCAATAACAGGTTAGAAACGCACTATTTGTAATAATATCTGTTAAAGTTATTAGCAAGTCCTTAGCAAGCTCTTTTATTTCTCAGTTGAATCAAATTAAAGCATCGGTCTGAAGATAACTATTAATGGAAATTATTAGTGCCAGTTTGGTTCAGTGACGGTTTTAGACTGCTCTAAAATAATATTCCAAGTTCCGTGATTAAATTTATTGGATTTCAGTCAGGAATTTCACTCTGACTTGGTGCATGGGCTAATAGTTTTAGAAGCAGAAATCTAGTTAGAAGGAAGTGAATAACAGAATTAATTTCGAAATATCTTTAATATTTATTATATAGTGATAATATTTTTTCATATAATTAGCATGACTTTTCTACGTACTAATTTTGATTTAACTCAAATTGATAATTAACTTAACAAATAAAACACATAAAAAAACACTTGAGATTTAAAGTTGCAGTATATTTTCGATGATAAAGTATTCTGTATTGCAAGTTCACATTCCTACTCGAAAAATATTATCAATTTTGTTTTTAATCCTGTTGAAGCAGTACGGACTGAACGAAACCAGTCAAGACATGAATTATTTCACCACAGAAATACTAGATGTGAGATCAAATCCTTACGCATATTGCTAGCGAGGAAGATACCTAGATATCATCTATCCAACTTTCCTCTCAATTCTACCCGTGCTGTAGAAATTATCGTGTTTTCGTAGTCCAAGTCACTATAGTGCCTGTGACCTGTACTGTCTTTGCACACAGTCACTAATGATGTCAGATAAAAATGTGATTTATTAGTATGAGATAACATGAGTTCTCCCTTTCTCCTACAGTATTTCTGCTCATTTTCCTGATTTATAATACTTTATTAGGCTGTTTGTGTGGAATTGTTTGCATATACTCACAATCTCTAACAACATAGGGCCATTTACCATCCTGAGTACTATTTTTAGACTCGATCCATCCTTTATCAATTGTGACAATCTAACACTCGGTGCTGATTGTCCATTAGTGGTAACTCTGTAGGCCCCTTTAATTTAATTGGACAATAGCGCTCTCGTTTGCTTAGCATAATCTTCCTTTTGTTTCCTTTGCCTTCAAGATTCTATCAATGAATGGGGTGGTCTTGTCCCGGAGATTAATGTCATTATAGCTGCTGAGATTACTATAGCACAGTTGGTGCTGTGTTCACAAAATAAAACTTTTTGATAAACTTAATGAATTTGCACTATTTTGTAATAGAATAAAATAATAGCAAATATCAATTAGAAATTATTAGTGTATTATCTGTAATTGTGCTTTAATTCAAGATTCATACGATATGATAGCCACACAATATTAAGTACAATAATTGGATAATGAGCCTATTTCTCTAGAGAAAATTAAACAGGATAAAAAATATTTGGTTAAAAATAACAAACTGATTGAACAAACTCATCCAGAATGAAGTATGTGTCTATACTAACAAAATTCATCAATTCGAGGGGGTTTTTGTACAACCACCTTTTTGCTGTGTACATTGCAATTAGAATCTGTGCCTAACGACAAATGTACTTGTTCTTTAGATTTCATTTTCATCAATACTATATTATAAATGATAATTGGTCTATAAATTTACATGATTTATAAGCTAATCTAAACTTTTCAAATTTCATATTTATAGAAAAAATTCTTCGTGAAACTTTTTGTTTGAAAGTTTAATTGGTTAAGCGACAACCCACAATAGCGGAAGACTGCAAAACTCTAGTCTGAAAAGTTTAGATGTTGTTAACTATTGACCTAGATTTTGGGCCTAATATTGCCGAAACTTATCTCTAATTTACTTTGAATTAAAACTCAACAACTTGAATATTGCAAGAGTTAAATGAGAGTTATTTTCTTATCTATTAATTAATTTATACAAGTACCTTTTCATATTTTTGCTCGATGCCCATAAATAAAAACAGTAGAGAAAAGTTTGCCAATAATTAAATTGCTAGAACAGCGTAACAGTTGAAAAAATATAGTGCTGCATAATATTTTAGAATCAATAGGTAGGTATTCTCATTATGAATGTAACTTTCTACTTAATTGTAAGAGAATAATAAATTATATTTCACATCAGATGTGAGAGTTTTTAAAAAAGGGATGATTATAACAATTTCATTCATTTATAATAGGTTTCCATGAATTTTAGTGAATTAGATATGCACGTAAGTATGTATACGGGCACCATATATATGTAACTTCTCTCTAATCTTGTAGCCAGTATGTTTTTCTTGCCAGTTTTTTTGTCCATTTTACAATGATAGCACTTTAGTACATTATAGTCTGAGTCCTGAGATGCACTGATTACCTGACTTCCTAAAAGAAAAGAGCTGAAATATTTATCAGAAATTCTCACCTGTGCTGTACACCTGAGTACAGTCCCCCGTCACATTCCTCACGAGGTCCAGTTGAGGCAGTTCGATGCTCTCATCCACCACAAGGGGAACCTCTGGGTCCCAAACGAACACCAGGTCAGCGGTGGTGTGCGACACTGTCAACATAATCAAAAAGATGAGAAAAAGTATAATGAAAAATATGAGTACCAAATTTAAGTCACTAAATTTAATTGTTGGCAAAGTTAGATTCAGCAACAAATTAATAATGACGACACACCATTATCTTGGTAAGAATACACTCGAAAATGTCCAGCACTTCTGGAATTTATATATGACTAGTTTGAAGTTATTGATTGTCTAATGTCAGACTAGCTCATATAAATATTTTTATCTTTTACTTACATTCTTTCAAAAATATTTTTGAAAATTATTTATTATTCCGATTCCTACTTTGCTATAATTTATTATTCAAAGGATTTGGAGTGGGAAATATGAATAATGGAAGTAAGAAGAGAAAAAGAAAATACTGTATAACAATATAAGTAATGTTAGGTGCTTAACAGCTCAAACTGGAAACAGTTCATCAACATTTTCAAAGGAGGCGTTGAGAGAATTGGAGCATGACATTTTGTCGTTTTATTTGACAGCAAAAGTAATTTGTGCCTCAACATGTTCAGGAGAATTGCAATGAGACTCTGAAGATCTTTTTGTTCGCAGGAAAATTCCAAACCAGAAATGATATTCAGGTCTGAAATATTTAGATGACTGGATTTAGTTAAGCAGATCTGAAAAATCTTATCAACTAAATTGGTCGGAATATTTCATTTGATGATGATAAAATTTAATTTAGTCATGTTATAGTGTGCTGATGTTTTTTAATTAGTTGGTTTGACTTAGAAAATAAGTTTTATGTTCTTTTGTAGTATAATGGAATTTTAATTCACAGTTTGATCAATAATTATATGAAAAATAGTATGTGTCTCTTGCTTTGGTGCTCAAAATATTTCATTAAATTCTGGAATTTATAATTATGGAATTTATAATTATGGAATTTATAATTATGGAATTTAAAATTATGGAATTTAAAATTATGGAATTTATAATGATGGAATTTATAATTATGGAATTTATAATTATGGAATTTATAATTATGGAATTTATAATTATGGAATTTATAATTATGGAATTTATAATTATGCAATTTATAATTATGCAATTTATAATTATGCAATTTATAATTCTGGAATTTATAATTATGCAATTTATAATTATGCAATTTACAATTCTATGAGTGTTCAATGTTGTTTCAAAGCAATCAATAATGGTTTATGTGATATTTAGCTTCTATGCAATTTGCCAGTGTTAATTTTGTCACTGAAGATTACTGACGGAAAGCCACACACTAATGTGATATTCCGTATTAGCGAATGTCCTTTAATAAGATGCTACTAATTCACATGAGGTTTGAAGTTAACGAGAGTATTAAAGAATTATCTAGGCCGTTGTTGCAGATCCTAAGTGGCTATTAAAATTATCAGTTAATTAGGAACTAGAGCTTATTCAGAGAGTATAAACCTAAATCATCTGGGCTTAAGACTGCGGGAGTGCGGGTGTCTTGGTAATAATAATCGCTATTAAGAGCTATTCCAATGCGTGGATGTCATATAATGCAAAGTCAAAGTTTAATTTAATTGAGAAAATAATATACGAGTCAAATTGACTAAAAATTTGAATTTTCAGTTTGTCCCAAAACTGTATCAAATATGTGAGTCAATTTGACTCTTCCTAATATTTTACTCAAAAACAAGAGGCATATTGACTACTAATTCATAGTCAGATTGATTCAGGTAGATTTAATCAAGAAAAAACTCCAATGTTGGAGTCTTGCCAGCCTTGACTCAAGCGATGAGTCATTGAGAAAATGGTGTCAGCACGAATATTTATATTTGCATACTTTACAAGTAAATCCTAGTCTGCAATTCTAAAATTTTTCCTCCCTATTTCAATAGTTAAATTCCCATGAACAATTATGTAACACATGATTTTATAATTGTTAACATAGTCGAGTGAGGTTTAAATTGTATTTCAATGAAAAACCTTATATGAAATTCGAGCAAACCTTATTTTATCAGTATAGAATTATAGAGTTAAGTTTTGAATGTTATCTATAGGAAGAAGTGAAGTTTGTTAACACACCAAGTCACAGCAAATGAACTGCATCGTAAAGACCATTTTATCGAGCAAACAACACATCTGTCGTAAATCAGTAGAAAAAAGCTGTAAAGTATACTCAGGGCAAACGAGACTCGAGCTATGAACCAATTGCAGTATAATGGGCAAATATTCCACTTACATGGAGAAATATAAATATTTTGCCAGCGGAGAGAGAATTTATTAAGTGGTGAGTGAACCTCCTTGATTTATACAGTAAAAGAGAAAATATAGTAAAGCTCTATCAAACATTATATAATTTTTTTTTCTTAGTTAAAACGGGTAAAGGATTTAACTGCTTAATTACGCTTACTTACGTTTATTCAAACTAATTCCTTCGGGATTAAAGCATCTATTGGACGGTAGACCCTAATTACCTCTCAAATATTGGATAGATTCGGTACCTAGTTTTTAACTCTCTCTCTCTCTCTCTCTTGGCCCACTTTAAAAACTAATCTTAGACCTTATCCACGTCAATAAATATATATCTCTAAACATTGGAAATCGAAGATTTAATATATTATTGATCAGTAATTATTTACTAAAAATTTATTTTAACAAATGCAATGCAACTCACCGAAGATAATTTAGTTTTCTTTTTTTAAATAATCAAAAAAATTAGTAAATAGTCTGTTATTATACACAAATCACTCGAAAAAAGGTACAGAACGCTTTTCGGAATAAGAAGATTCAATAGAGCTAATAAACACAACAAACAATGATAATAAGTCCTATATTTGAAATTTGAAATATCAATGAATAATGGAAAACATTTATTTCCAATTCATGTAAAATTATGAAATTAAAGTCATTCACAATTTTTTTGGCTCCAATTTATTTCTGTTCATTCCATGCAATAATGTGTTTAATCTTTACCACAGTTAGTCGTATATAGTAATTACTCACAGCTCTCTATCTTCATGGTGCACTCCTGAGTGTCGTGGGGGTAGAGTTTGAAGTTCATGGCGCAGGACAGCACCAGAGTTAACCTGGTGAGGGAAATGAAGCGTTAATAAACGAATGTTTGGGGAAATAAAATAAAAACTAAGATTGTAATTAGATACTATCATTGCCATTAGTTACTAGCATTGCACTGACGTAAGGGGTTTGAGACTGTAGGAGGAATAAGGTAATCTTTTGCATTGCCTATATTTCTGAAGATTGACAAAGAAAAGAAAATGTGACTTTATCCTAAAAAGTAACCAAATTTGGCAATTAAAAAGATACAAAATAAAGATAAGGAAAATTGTAAATGTAAACAATTAAAATGAGGAAAATTAAGTAAAACTAACCAAAATTTAATATAAAAAATTGAAAAAGTAGCATTATTAAAAAAAATGAGAAAAAAGTTAAATAGAGAAGAAACAAAATAAGGAAAAAATTGAGAAATGCGAAAAATGAATTACAGAAAACTATATACCAATAGTTGTATAATGCATTAAGTTAACTATTCCATTCTAGAATATTAATTTTCTTGATAAGAAACAAAATATTCAGGATTGCTGTTCCTAATCATTTATAATTATGATTTGTGAATGAGAGGAATGAAAATTTCCTGATGAGTAGAATTTTCGATAGAACAATGCTGAAGCTAAACTCTGACTTTTTTGTGATAGAACAATGCTAACTGAAATACTCTCTGACAATCGAAATTCTTTATGATAGTTTGAAAATTCTATTGAATAGGATAGACTAATTAGGAGACTTATGTACAGTGTATAGTAGACCTACTCTGTAGTGAACTCCTTCTTCAGTCTGCCATGAATAGCATATGTTTTAGAAAATTAATTTCCCTTTTATTTATGGCAGACTAAAGGAAAAAAGGATAATTCTATTACTCAAACTCTACATTCACTATAAAGGAGCTTTGCTGTATTATACATCTGTAATATCACTGTAAGAACATATGAATTGCAATAGGTATTGATAATTAAATCTTAAGTTAAACTGAATGGTTATTAAATACGAAAATGTTATCCCATTAAGTACTTAACATATTAATTGCATCTAAAGAAATAAAACTACATTTCTACTGATTGAATTTGCAATATTTATGAACCAATGAAAATTTTCTTTGAATAATCAAATTTAATTCAAACAATTATTTTATATGGAAAAACGTATTGATTTTAAAATACGTTTAGAATAATAGGGAGTTTGTATAAGTAAATAATAAATTTGAATAAGTTAACAACATAAGCTTACCAAATTGCTATTCCATGTTAAAAATTAGCATAAAAATTTAATATACAAAATTCTACACGACTAATTTCATAACACAAATTCTACGCAAGCGGCAAAAACATTAATATCGGAATAAAATATTTTTCGCCAAACCAGAAACTCGTAACCGAGCAATACATTGAAATCTAATTACGAAAGTTAGAGCCTAGAGCATTTTATTGCCTGGGATAAATTATTATTCCACATTTTATGCTTATGTTTAATTAAAATATTTAAACTACTTTCGCATATTTGTTTTAGACGAAAACCAGGAATTCATTAGTGATGTTGCGCAAATATTCTCTCCACTACGATGGTTGTATTTAGTTATGTAAACAATTATTATTTCATCAAGAGTATGAAAAGCAAACAAATTTTACACCTTTTAATGAGGGAAATTTCATTGCAATTAGGCATGTGAGCTTTGCACAGAAATTAATGAAACATTCAGGCATTGAAAAGCTGTAAACTAAATAATAAATCTAACAATTATAACCAGTGATAAAAAGATCATCTAGCTACGACTGTACATGATTCGACGAAAATAAAATCATTATTTATCATAAATTCAAAAACGTTTATAAACAATATCGTCTTTCGTCGGACAATAATATTTGAAATTATGATCTTTTTCGAAGAAATAATATCAATATATAACATTATAGACAAAGTTTCCCGACTGGGTATAACATTGGTGAAACAACTCCCACACCGAGGTAACCCAGTCAAAAACATTATGTATCGTCTATTCTTGTCGATAATGGCAAAAATTGATTGTATTTATCATAAAATATCTTAATTTCAGACTAATCATAGGCACTATTGTCTGGAATATCTGACTAATACATTCGTGTAATAATTTATCGTCTCACAGACTTAGATAGATGATCTTCTTATCATCTATCAAAAATGTTGAAGATCATAGTTTGCCGACCAGGGTAACATATGGAGGTGCTCCAAGTGTGCGAAACCAATACCTACCACTGGATCATATACATTACATATGTCGGAATATGTATGAGGATGCTAAGGGAAATGGATTGCAGTTTGTGGTTGGTGAGATAGAGGATGAAAGTGATGATGAAAAAACAGCACCTTGAGGGACTCTTTTTCTATGGTCTGGGTTTTTGAGCGTTAGGTAGGTATATTACAAATTGATATACACATGTTCTAAATTACCCACCGCATCCTCAATAAATTATTTCAAATATACCAAAATTAAATCTAAAATATTGTAGATTAATGATTGGTTGAAATGTAATTGTCATGCGCTATAGGCCAATCTGTGATAACTTTATATCGGTTGCGTTGTGCCATCTATGGATCCATCGTTAGCACAACCCTCGATCGATCACAGCACGTTTAAGGGAAATTAAAGGATACCATAAAAGTGAATAAATAAGGTAAGATGACTTACTCACTATTTATGAATATTTAGAAAGAATTAGTATTATACAAATTAAAATATACAAATTATTATCATTTATATTATGTTCATTTTAACAAAATGTATTCAATATCAAAGAGAATCGTCATATCAACCAAATATATTGCTATATTATTAGAAAAAGTATGTACCAGTAGCTATAGGATAAATTACAGATAGGTACTCTTGGTTAGGATAAACTAGACATGCAATGAATAAGAGTTTATAATTAAAATAAGGCAGAGATGCAAAGCAGAGGCCTCATCTCACCATATATTGTGTACCAAAGTTACTATTAGATTATGGAGAGCAAGTTAGTGCTGAGTTAAGAGTTGCTAAGTTCGACATCATTTACCACGAAGTGAAAGTTATGACAATGACAGTGAGAATGATATAAGGAACGCTTTCTAACTCCCTTGATTAAATTCGCTCAAAAATATTCCTTACATACGGTCTAGCAGTGAAAAGTGATACAGTCTCTGAGTTTCATGAAGAGTTCAATAAGGCTTGCTATGATGTATCGTATGAATTATATGAAAAGTCAGAGACAGCTTGTACCTGACAGTGGCCGGTATTACTGATGCAAGCTGTAGCCACATGTTTAACAAGGAGAACATGTTCCCACCGAGCATGTATCATTCTAATATTTATGAAATAGAGCTCAGTAAATTGTTGAATTTATTTCTTCCTATTTCTATCGAACCATATTATTCGAATGAATTAATTTGTATGAAATGTGTTGGCTCTATACATCTAACTTGTTTATTTCATATAACATTGAATTTATAGAAATTTGATAAAGGATAGTTTATGAATGTCAGGAAATGTGAAGGCTGTTGATTGTTGATGACGTAACAAATCTAAATTAACATGACATGCATAGCATAATTTTGAATGTTTATATGTTTTTTGTTAAGTGCTGTGTTCTTGAACTTTTCAATTATGAAAATGCGTGAGTACAAACACCTGTTCTGAGTGACCATTCAACAACTTCGGTGCCAGGTTCTAAATAAATTGCTCGAGACACAATTGCTCGAATGATCAAATTGGTCACAGTGTTCAAATAAATAAAATTCAGTTAGGATCACCTAACCATTCTGGTATCTACTTAATTTATAATGACTGTATTTCATATTTTTCATCGCTATTTACTATCAATCATAATACTGTTTTTAAATTATAATCTTCTTGGCTTTTTATTTTCTATTGTACAGGAATACTGCACCAATTTTGGGTACTACAATTTTCGGTGCTAGTTCGCTATGCGGTCTGTGAGGTTGATGTGATCTGATAATGCATTAGTATTTTATTTAATATGATATTTCCTATTTCAGTATCTGTGATACTAGACAAACGATATAGACGAGAGATATCCTCAATAAATTTCAATATTTTATTAATGAATTTCATTATATAAAATTTATTATATTAAAATAAATAAATAAATTATATAACACTAGTGTGCTTGCCCGTTAAAAATGACGGGTCATCATCAATACCAATTTATTACCCGTTATTAGGTTACTTTTAATGAATTCAATTAAAATTAAATTTTTCTGCTCAGTCTAATTTATTTTATTGATAAACATTTAAAAATTGAATAAAAACAGGGGAATTTAAACATCAAGTCAATATATTCCCGTGTATATAATAGTTACATTCTTCATGTTTAATACCCGTAGTGTAAAAGTGGACACCAAATAAATAAATAAATAAACACAATAAGGAAATTATTAGCATAGATAATGTAAAAATAGTATTAGATATAATAAATAAAATTGTCTATATTATGTTCAATAACCCCAACAAATTTTATTACATTTTGTATCTCGTATACCTTTATCTTTTATATTTATTTGGTGATAAATTCTATCCAGATCGCATACCGAACTAGCACCAAATTTTCTTTTTTTTTTGTCAGTCAATAGCTTCACTGGGGTCAGACAAGATGTTCTCAGGGCTAGGTTAGGTTTGTTAGGTTTAGCAACTCGGGCTACGGGAACAGTTCCCGAGACATTTAGCCTGACCTCTGGTATTCGTGCCAACTATTTTTATTAAATTTTTCTTTTTCGGTAGCTCTTATCTGGTTGACTTTTCCTCTTCTTTTACATTAAGCAATTGACTATTCAAAATTTGATTATCTGAGCAATTGTTAATTACATAAATATTGTCGAAAGTCAGTTAATAATGAAGTGAAATCTCTTCTATTTCACTGAAATAGGAAAATTATCATATTAAATAAAATACTAATGCATTATCAGATCACATCAACCTCACAGACCGCATACCGAACTAGCACCGAAAATTGTAGTACCCAAAATTGGTGCAGTATTCCTGTACAATAGAAAATAAAAAGCCAAGAAGATTATAATTTAAAAACAGTATTATGATTGATAGTAAGTAGCGATGAAAAATATGAAATATGGTCATTATAAATTACTAAGTAGATACCAGGATGGTTAGGTGCAGCTAATTGAAGTGATTCAACTTGATGATTAACTGAATTTTATTATTTTGAACACTGTGAACCATTTGATCATTCGAGTAATTGTTTTTCGAGCAATTGTTTTCGAGCTATTTATTTAGAGCCATTGAGGGTAACTAATATAATTAATATTTTGAATATATCAATGAGAACTATAATATTGTATAATTATGATAGGCATGACTAAATATAATAAATTAACAGTAAAGTTGTTTTCGTGTGAGAGATAAATATAATATATTTTATACAAAAAGAAGGGCAATTAAGGTAAAGTAGCTATCTAACGGTTGAGAACGAAGGGTCTAAGTGATAGATGGATCCTTCACCTAATATGCCATTTATGACTGATGGAAATTCTCAAATTGTTGATTTCTTTACCTAATTTTCTTTTTATTAAGCTACAAATGTTGATATATAAAATTCAGCAATACAACACCAATTAGGAGATAAAATAAAATATTCTAATCACCACTCAGCTTCAAGAGACTGAAAACCACCACAGTGCCAGTGAAAGCAAAGAGCAAATGTTTTACACTCGCACTAACGAATAAAGTCCGCCATGTTGCATTGTAGCTGAGGATAAAGGTTTGATGGGGCATTCTCCGGCTGAGGCAAAAACTCTTAATGGCGAAATATCACCACATTTTTCTATGGGAAGGTTGAGCTAATGCATGTAGGGAAAAATATATATGGAGAACATAGAGTTTCATGATAAATATATATAAATCTTTAAAAATATAGTAATTATTATCTAGTGCACTGGTTAATTTGTTCTATCATCAAAATTATTATAGGAATAAGAACAATATTAAACACATATGAAGATGTAACTTTATGTTATATGAACATACTCTTTTCAAAGGTATTACAGTATAAATCAGTATAATCAATACCAACTAATTACAATAATATTTATTGCAACTTTATCGATCTTTACTTAATAATTTAAGAATTAACTCTCCCGTTGTGCAGTCCAAGCAATAATAATAATAGCGAGAGCAATATACAATTATGAAATTATTTAAACCAGAAAGAAAAATATTAAATCTTTCGTTCCAACTATTTCGTAAAATTAAAATAATAATAGAGACTAGATATTTGTAACTGAATGAAGTCTGGAGTTTGGAAAAGAAGTTCAGTTCAAAGAAGAGATAAAAAATTGAAAATGAGTTGCTCTATCTTAACAAAAATACACAAACACAATATCACCAAGTTCGTTATTATTTATATCCGGAAGTGATGACTGGAGTCGGAGCTTACTTCTATATTTTATGATTTCGCAAAACTTGAAGCGAAGCTTCTTAGAAACTATCTTTATTATTTTTTATCATTGGCCGTTACATTGTTTAACTTCACCTAACGGGCATCAGAATCACCTCTCAACAGTTATGGTTCAGGTACTTGTTGCAGTACTATTTTTATCTACAATTCCATCATTTGGAGAAGGAAATAATGAGTAAGCTATTTAATTTGTTATTTATTCGTTACATTATTGCATCCTTATCCTTATCTATTTACTAATTGCCTTTAAAAATAGACATACAATTATGAATTATATCTAGTTAGGTATACGGCATATCTAATAGAGGATATAAAAGCAAATAGTCTCTAATCATCAACAAAGTGTTTAACTTTTCTCGTTATAATCATTCTATTTATGCACTCACATATTAAATTATCACAAAGTCTGATGTTATACAAGTTTGAATATAATTACTAAATAAATAATGTTACGCTTTCTCCACCTACTTAGCTAATGGTTAAAAATTTAGATAATTGTAATTAAGTGTTGTATAATATGCAGAAAAGTCATCAAAGGAAATTTTAATCTCCTTATACTGGAAAGGAAACTAATAAACCAGGTCAAGGTCGTTAATTATGAATTCGTTCCGCGACATCACGAACAGCAAAACTGTATGATAAAACCTATCAGGAAAAACTGAGGAGAAACACAAAGTGATACCTCAGAGATCAAGTCCAATTATCATCCACTGGAAAATCATCCACCTTCCTTTCTAACTGATTTCTAAACTCGCATCATTAAACACCAAAAGAAACGATATTAATCTCTGTTCAGGATCTGGTGATAATCTCATGGGATGAGATGAAGTATCCTCTAGCGCAGGGTTTCCCAAAGTGGTCCGCTGTGAATCTATGAACCAGAGGTCGGTTCATGGCGAACCCCCTTTTGGTTCGTGGCATTTTCGACTATTTTAAGTAGTAGGTGGTCATTTATTGTAATTTATTATTTTTAAGTAGAAAAATACTGATGTAAATGTTATATTACATGTTTACACGTTATAAACTTATATATGTAAAAAGTATAATAGTAAATAATATTCCCCTTTTATTAGTTTTCTATGGGATACATATAAAGAAAATAGAAAGTAAAGAACAACATGGACTATTATAAAAAGTAGGTTTATATTGTATCCATTGATATAATATCCTTCAATTATTGGTGATGTTGAAATAGTAGCGTAGTCATATAGGGTGGGCCAAAAAATAGGGGTTTCGGACAATCTTCAGAATCTACATATGGAATAGTTATAATAAGTTGATACGTTATAAAAAGAACATTGCATGCCAATTTCTTGACCATTTCTGGATATTTTTGAGTTGCCCCAAAACAATTGAAATTTTGTACAAAATGATATTGTCCCGTTAATTTTGAAATATTCGACTTTTTTTTCTGTGAAACAGGTAAAACTAGTTGGCACGTTAAGAAAAAACACAACTTGCTAAATTGCAGATTAATTTTTGATAATTTTGAATTGCCCTGAGCACTTTTTTTGTGAAATATATTAATATTATAATATTTCTCTTAAAGTTTGGCTTCTAGAGCAATCAAGCTGTTATTGTGATAAGATAGAAGTAATTTAAATCTCAAAATAACTTTATGAATTGTATTTATTTCATTTTATGAAAACATTTATGAATATTTTCACATTGCAAAAATTTCGAATTTACTCGGATTTCAGCAATTGGATAATATCCCATGCAATTCGCTTTGTCAACTTTTTGAGTCACCAAGTGTTCAAAATATGTAAATGTTGGTTTATTAATAAATAATTAATGTTTTTGCTCAATTTTTTGCATCTAAATTTCCTTATTATGTTCTTAATTGAGCACCAGACCTCCATAAGTGTGGAGCACTACACTGACTACAGTCTCCATCAGTGCCTAAATCGGGGGTAACTGTGAAAATTGTTGTACCTGTCTGATTTTCCGGCACAGACACAAAATAAGCTCTTCTCAAGCTTTCTTCCTATTCTAAGTGATAAAAAGTCAGAGTTTATGAGTTTTTTGCCAAAATGTAGTAAAAATAACCAAAAATGTTACTTTTCTGATATTTGAATCGCTTTGGGGCAACTGTTAATCATGTCAGAATTCACTCAAATTTTAGTACCGGTACCTTTACTTGTTATATCAACTTTAAAATACTATCCCATAAGTAATTTCCAAAATGTTGCTTTTTGGGCACACACCCATAGTAGTCAACCTTCTCCAATGCATTTTCTATGAAGTTTTTTTTTTGAGTTTCAATGATAGACTTAATTATTATATTAAACCATAATATAATTTTATTACATATTTGATTTGCAATTCATTGAAAAATTATTTCTATAGCTATATAAAAATCATAATGTTTTTGTCCATACTATAAGTGTGATAAATAGTGTAAGTTAAGAAAAGGATTCGAATTATTTATAATTTGTTGTGAATTTTCTATCCACTATTGCACAATATTGAAATATATAAATATTTTCAATTGTTACAACTTTTGATAAACTTTGCATAATTACATAATAATGCACTATACCTTATATTTTTGTCAATTCATATTCATTTCCTGAAGTAAAGACACTCTTATGGTACAGATATGAAATGTGGTCCGTGGTTATTTAGAAATTTTCAGTTTAGGTTCGTGATAAATGAGAGTCTGGGAGCCACTGCTCTAGTGTATCCGAACTAGCACTCCGTGGTTTGTGACGACATAATAAGTTCGATTCCAACAGCACTAACACTAATTTTCAAATCGATGACTAAGATACTAAAAGATATGGAGAAACGTCAGTGATGGACTGCCAATGTAGAGTTGTTTGTAGAGAGAAAAAGTAGAGAGTTCATTGTTCCTTGTAGATATGGAAGGAAAAAGAACCATGAATATTAGAGTGAAAATTGTCCACAACATCTTTGAGTAAAAATACAATTTTACTCACGGAAATGTGGAGCTAATTAATCATAATCATTGAACTAAGTGCACAGTTGGAACATTTATTTGATTTGACTGAGGAAAATTCACTCAAATGGTTAAAATTCTTTAAGTCTAATTGCCCTTCAATTATCGAAACAGTATTCTTGAGTCACCATTGTAGCCCTGGGCAGAGAAACTTTTCAAAAAACTTCGTCTGTCATTTCAACGAGACTTCTCACTCGCTCATGGAGTCGAAATGACTCTAGAATGAGTGGTTAGTAAACAATATGCTCTGGAGTACATACCCACGCATCAATGGCTCCTCTCTTTATCAACACACCTGAATTCCCTTGATTTCAACTTTTGTTCAACATTGGAGAAGAGGATTTCAGCTTCCCATCCCAAACACATATAGACTTCGAAAACAAACTCTTGAAAGAATAGATAAAGATCACAAAAGCAACCATTCATGAATATTGTGGAGCGTTTTCCAACCGCTTACAGCAGTTAATTGATGCCGATGAAAAAAATAGACTTTTAGGAAGAATTTAGATTTTCACAACATTTTTTTCGTTTGATGGGCGATTTTCGATATTTTTTCTAATAATAAATCCTGTATCTTCAAGATAACATTTTATTTTTTAAATTTCGAAAACTTTTCACTATCGTACCTAAACTTCTTTCATGTATCAAATTGTAACGTCAACATAACGTCTTATCGATCGAAAGAGAAAATTATACTTTTAGTTCACACCGATTCTTTTCTGTTGGTGTTGACACCATTGTATTTATAAATAATAAAGATGAAATAGATTGATATTTCTATAAACAGAGTTTGACAATAAAATTTGTAGGGTGACAGCAGCAAATTGTGCCCCCTACAGTGCTCACTAGATTGCTGTTTGTTACGACTGACACTTCTCTGTGATGGGCAATATAATAGATACAGAACGACATATCGCACTGCAATAAATATTATACCTACCATCTCCGATTGTTGTGTATATGTTATATTCTACCTATCATCTCCGATTGTAGTGTATATGTTGTATTCTACCTATCATCTTCGATTGTAGTGTATATGTTATATTCTACCTATCATCTCCGATTGTAGTGTATATGTTGTATTCTACCTATCATCTCCGATTGTAGTGTATATGTTATATTCTACCTATCATCTCCGATTGTAGTGTATATGTTATATTCTACCTATCATCTCCGATTGTAGTGTATATGTTATATTCTACCTATCATCTCCGATTGTAGTGTATATGTTGTATTCTACCTATCAACTCCGATTGTAATGTATATGTTGTATTCTACCTATCATCTCCGATTGTAGTGTATATGTTGTATTCTACCTATCATCTCCGATTGTAGTGTATATGTTGTATTCTACCTATCATCTCCGATTGTAGTGTATATGTTGTATTCTACCTACCATCTCCGATTGTAGTGTATATGTTGTATTCTACCTATCATCTCCGATTGTAGTGTATATGTTATATTCTACCTATCATCTCCGATTGTAGTGTATATGTTATATTCTACCTATCATCTCCGATTGTAGTGTATATGTTATATTCTACCTATCATCTCCGATTGTAGTGTATATGTTATATTCTACCTATCATCTCCGATTGTAGTGTATATGTTATATTCTACCTATCATCTCCGATTGTAGTGTATATGTTATATTCTACCTATCATCTCCGATTGTAGTGTATATGTTATATTCTACCTATCATCTCCGATTGTAGTGTATATGTTGTATTCTACCTATCATCTCCGATTGTAGTGTATATGTTGTATTCTACCTATCATCTCCGATTGTAGTGTATATGTTGTATTCTACCTATCATCTCCGATTGTAGTGTATATGTTATATTCTACCTATCATCTCCGATTGTAGTGTATATGTTATATTCTACCTATCATCTCCGATTGTAGTGTATATGTTATATTCTACCTATCATCTCCGATTGTAGTGTATATGTTGTATTCTACCTATCAACTCCGATTGTAATGTATATGTTGTATTCTACCTATCATCTCCGATTGTAGTGTATATGTTGTATTCTACCTATCATCTCCGATTGTAGTGTATATGTTGTATTCTACCTATCATCTCCGATTGTAGTGTATATGTTGTATTCTACCTACCATCTCCGATTGTAGTGTATATGTTGTATTCTACCTATCATCTCCGATTGTAGTGTATATGTTATATTCTACCTATCATCTCCGATTGTAGTGTATATGTTATATTCTACCTATCATCTCCGATTGTAGTGTATATGTTATATTCTACCTATCATCTCCGATTGTAGTGTATATGTTATATTCTACCTATCATCTCCGATTGTAGTGTATATGTTATATTCTACCTATCATCTCCGATTGTAGTGTATATGTTATATTCTACCTATCATCTCCGATTGTAGTGTATATGTTCTATTCTACCTATCATCTCCGATTGTAGTGTATATGTTGTATTCTACCTATCATCTCCGATTGTAGTGTATATGTTGTATTCTACCTATCATCTCCGATTGTAGTGTATATGTTATATTCTACCTATCATCTCCGATTGTAGTGTATATGTTATATTCTACCTATCATCTCCGATTGTAGTGTATATGTTGTATTCTACCTATCATCTCCGATTGTAGTGTATATGTTGTATTCTACCAATCATCTCCGATTGTAGTGTATATGTTATATTCTACCTATCATTTCCGATTGTAGTGTATGTGTTATATTCTACCTATCCTCTCCGATTGTAGTGTATATGTTATATTCTACCTATCATCTCCGATTGTAGTGTATATGTTATATTCTACCTATCATCTCCGATTTTAGTGTATATGTTATATTCAACCTATCATCTCCGATTGAAGTGTATATGTTATATTCTACCTATCATCTCCGATTGTAGTGTATATGTTGTATTCTACCTATCATCTCCGATTGTAGTGTATATGTTGTATTCTACCTATCATCTCCGATTGTAGTGTATATGTTATATTCTACCTATCATCTCCGATTGTAGTGTATATGTTATATTCTACCTATCATCTCCGATTGTAGTGTATATGTTATATTCTACCTATCATCTCCGATTTTAGTGTACATGTTATATTCTACCTATCATCTCCGATTGTAGTGTATATGTTATATTCTACCTATCATCTCCGATTGTAGTGTATATGTTGTATTCTACCTACCATCTCCGATTGTAGTGTATATGTTGTATTCTACCTATCATCTCCGATTGTAGTGTATATGTTATTTTCTACCTATCATCTCCGATTGTAGTGTATATGTTGTATTCTACCTATCATCTCCGATTGTAGTGTATATGTTATATTCTACCTATCATCTCCGATTGTAGTGTATATGTTGTATTCTACCTATCATCTCCGATTGTAGTGTACATGTTGTATTCTACCTATCATCTCCAATTGTAGTGTATATGTTGTATTCTACCTATCATCTCCGATTGTAGTGTATATGTTATATTCTACCTATCATCTCCGATTGTAGTGTATATGTTATATTCTACCTATCATCTCCGATTGTAGTGTATATGTTATATTCTACCTATCATCTCCGATTGTAGTGTATATGTTATATTCTACCTATCATCTCCGATTGTAGGGTATATGTTGTATTCTACCTATCATCTCCGATTGTAGTGTATATGTTGTATTCTACCTATCATCTCCGATTGTAGTGTATATGTTATATTTTACCTATCATCTCCGATTGTAGTGTATATGTTATATTCTACCTATCATCTCCGATTATAGTGTATATGTTGTATTCTAACTGTCATCTCCGATTGTAGTGTTTATGTTGTATTCTACCTATCATCTCCGATTGTAGTGTATATGTTATATTCTACCTATCATCTCCGATTGTAGTGTATATGTTGTATTCTACCTATCATCTCCGATTGTAGTGTATATGTTATATTCTACCTATCATCTCCGATTGTAGTGTATATGTTATATTCTACCTATCATCTCCGATTGTAGTGTATATGTTATATTCTACCTATCATCTTCGATTGTAGTGTATATGTTATATTCTACCTATCATCTCCGATTGTAGTGTATATGTTATATTCTACCTATCATCTCCGATTGTAGTGTATATGTTATATTCAACCTATCATCTCCGATTGTAGTGTATATGTTATATTCTACGTATCATATCCGATTGTAGTGTATATGTTGTATTCTACCTACCATCTCCGATTGTAGTGTATATGTTGTATTCTACCTATCATCTCCGATTGTAGTGTATATGTTATATTCTACCTATCATCTCCGATTGTAGTGTATATGTTGTATTCTACCTATCATCTCCAATTGTAGTGTATATGTTGTATTCTACCTATCATCTCCGATTGTAGTGTATATGTTGTATTCTACCTATCATCTCCGATTGTATTATACAGTAGAACTCATCTTTATATTTAATTATAATGAGTAAAATAATCAACCCGTATAGTGAAAATAATTCTTTAGTTTAGTCTGCCATGAATAGCTTCTGTTTTAGGAAACTATTTGTCATTTTATGGTAGACTAAAGGAATTTCATTCACTGTTCGTGGTAATTCTCTCACTCAGGACTGTTAATTCACTATAAAGGAGTTCAATATAGAGGAGCTCCACTGTTATTGAAATTTGAATATAAATCTTATGCTGTACCATATTTTTCAGAATAAAGCATTAATGAAATAATGTTATCAATTATTGGTTATTTCTAGAACATGACTTAATTATTATGTCGTAGTTTTGATAAATATATAATCAATTTGAAGCAAAATATAAAAAAATAAACTCTAATTTTAAGACAACTGTTTTGGCTTCAGAAAACCCATTCACTGAAATCTTTAGCTCAAAATTAAAATATGCATCTCGAACTATTTGGCAAACTAACTGTTCTCATCTTATTAGATATGCTTAATTCTATATTAACTAATCTAATTACAATGAGCATTACTGCCATCCGGAACGCCTTGGATGTTAGCTGCCAGCTTATTACCCTTTCTACACTGCTGATTAAACTGATAATATTAACTGCTTAGATTCCTATTCCTAAACTTGGAATTAGATTTGGTAAACATTAATGGCATTCTAACTACCTATTGAATACATTACTAAATTGTTCGCGATAATGTACGTATGTATTGTAACCTTATCGAGGAAACTTGTATAAAATCACTTTGCTGATTACCTTCGCAAATTGCGGAAAGTAATGTTTTGTTCACCATTTATGAATTCATTTGTAATCTTGTCATTTTGGCATAACTGAAAAGTATTCAAAAAAATTACCTGAAATTTGGTGGGACACTTGGTCGATATCCAGGAACCAATTTATTTTATTTTGGGAACGAACAGGTCAAAGGTTAAGGTCAAGATCATCCATAAGTCAAGGATTATTGGATGGCCAAGGTCATTTATAAGCGGCAACGAATGTATGCGCTCTACCAGTGCCCGTCCTCTATAGTTCATGATGTATTGGTCGGTTTTTGAGGCATGCAACTACGTAGCTAAATTTCCTCAGTTTTAACTCAGGAAATTTAGCTTCAGAAAACTATTAAAATATAATAAGTTATATTGTGTCCAATGTCTCTTTGATAGTCAACTACATCGCCATATTCGTCGTTGGTGAGATCGAACAAGCCTTCTTAGACGAGCAGCAGATTGGAAGTAGGCCTTTCTTCTCTCGTTAGGTATTTTTCCAGCAATAAATGGCTCAATTTTAAATTTTATTAGTTTTTGTTAATATTGGATGCATTCTAAAAACTTCCACACATTTGGGTGTACAGATGCTTGGCACATTTCTTAAGAAAATACAGAAGGCATTTGACGTCGTCTTCCGTCTTATAGTCAAAGCCACGAATCTTCGAAATAACGAAGGGGATTTAGAGCCTCTGAAGGAAAGGTACCACACACACATAGAAGCAGACAACATGCGGTGTGATGTTAGAGTGGCTTTTTTTAGGCCGCATTAGGGAGGTTTTCGTAAAAGACATTGTATTGGATTAGAAAAAAGAATCCCTGTCGGAAATACGGCGTCACATTAGCGTCGCATTTTCATAGTCTGTCGTTATTGACACTGAACTAAAAAGATATTAAATTAACAATAGCCATATTCCAAACCTATTACAGGCAGGCCTCGCTTATAGAAAGAATCTAATAATTGCGAGGCATGATTCTAATTTATCACATAGTAATTATAATTCTTTAAATATTTCATTTTCTATGAGTTAGAATGTAATATAATTTTCTTGAGTGCTCGACTTATGGTGTATTGCCAGAACCAGCTGATGAAATCATGGACACCAATTTAATAAAAGATAAATAATAACTATTGTTTATTTTTATCTTACCTGTCAGTAAGTGTGAGACCAACTGATAACTTACACAAAAGCCAAAAACATTTCACTTCGTATAAAATTAGCTACTGTTCACACTATTATGCAAATCAAAGTATCAAACTAATTATTTAAGTGAAACTAAGGTTCAATTTTAATACTATTAATTCATTTGCTACTTTGAAATTTCATAGTAGAGCTGTCAGCAGCTGATTATGCTAAATAATAGGCAATATACGCTAAATGGAGCTAACAAGACCGTTTTCTTTTACTCTAATTCATAGGAAATGAAAAGATCCAGGAGTTATAATTACATAATAACTTCGGGTCGTATTTCTCTCTTATTATCTTCGGAAAAATGAGGAAAGTTATGTTTTGATCCGTCATTTATTTATATATTTGCAATCTTGTTATTGAAAATTAACCGTAATCTTGTTATTGAAAAATAACCGTAATCTTGTTATTGAAAAATAACCGTAATCTTGTTATTGAAAAATAACCGTAATCTTGTTATTGAAAATTAACCGTAATCTTGTTATTGAAAATTAACCGTAATCTTGTTATTGAAAAATAACCGTAATCTTGTTATTGAAAAATAACCGTAATCTTGTTATTGAAAAATAACCGTAATCTTGTTATTGAAAATTAACCGTAATCTTGTTATTGAAAAATAACCGTAATCTTGTTATTGAAAAATAACCGTAATCTTGTTATTGAAAATTAACCGTAATCTTGTTATTGAAAAATAACCGTAATCTTGTTATTGAAAATTAACCGTAATCTTGTTATTGAAAAATAACCGTAATCTTGTTATTGAAAATTAACCGTAATCTTGTTATTCGTATAACTTAAAAAGCATTCAACCAAATTGCCTGAAATTTAGTGGGACGATTGTTCATTATCTAGAACCATTTGATAAGATTTTGGGACAGATCAGGTAGAGAGTCATGGCCCAAGCCAAAAAATATCAAAATCGATTGAAGCGGCGACGAAGGTATGCACTTTACGAGTGCAAGTTCTGGTTAAGTCATGTGCTTGTCATCTATTTCTTATAACCTTAAATAAATATTCATATTGAAATATCTCGTTACATTAAAAATAATTTTCATTGTTGTAACGATGAAAAATGTATTCAAAATATTCTTTTTTATTAATATTTCATTCATTTGTATCTTATACAAGGGGTGATTTCCAAAAAGTACCTCGCACAGGTTTTGAATTATATAACAATCAAAATGCGTCACAACAGTCGCAGCCACAACTCACACCAGTTGGTTCATTACCCTTGCCTCCATTCTAAGTAAAGTTCACTCGATTTGGTGCATCAAGGAACTATTATCTGAGAAACCTCGAGGAGAACATAACCTACTCAGAACAGGTTACGTGAAGCTGAGTTAACGCATCAAAATACAGAAGATTGACAAGAAAAAGAAAATACGGAACATTTTTCATTATTATTTTTGAATATATTATTGTAAGCAAAACTTGTGATATTTTGATTTTTTGTTGTTTTTATGTTTATTTAAAATAACTGTTTCCATATAATTTAAACAAATTTTTATAATCCTCTCGGAATTTCAAGGAGGTCTAAATTATTTTAGTAGCTCGTAATTAAGGCTGGTGTTAGTTTGAAGAGGTACTGTCTCTAAAGTAATGACTCCCTTTGAAAAAGAGAAAAAATATCCTCAGAAAAGCACAGGTCATGAATCGAAGTCGTCTGATGGAGACATTCGGATTCTAAATCTAATTATTGAAGTTAATTATAAGACCACGGCTCTTAGCACTTTCCCTGCGTATGACGTCACCACAAGTATGACGTCACCGCGAAAGAATTTTCTGTTTTTTTTTTAAAGGGATGTATGATACATCGTGTCGGAAGCTCTTTAGTGTTTTATTTGGTAATATGCGGTTCTAGACTTTAAATTCAATAAAATGCTGATTCATTGGTGAATAATTACACATGTTTTTGTTATTTGCATGATAAAAAATACGCAATATTGGAGAGACATTGCTTGACTCATCGACGGGTCATTCACGAGGATCGTATTGAAATCACTGTAGAGTTCAATGAACATCAACAGATATCGAATTCTAAAAAACTGTTCCTGGGAACTGAACTAATCTGAATTGTTCCTTCTTTTCTATTCACTCCCTGTAAATAACTGGAATATCATTGCCCTAAATAGTGATGATCATCATAGTATGAATAGATTAATTAATCTAAAATTAATGCTTTTGAATTGAAAATAAGAGTTCATCACTAATGATAAATAACAGAAGCTGTAGGAAAATCTCACGTATAAAGCAGTGTATTTTAAATTGAAAAATTGGTCATTGGAGTTGTTTATCTTACCATGAGGGATGATTGGTAGTCGCTAGTGTGATACCAAATAAACTCGTAAGTTAGGAAATAATTCAAACTGGATTACATATTTTATTTATCTAATTAGACCAAGTATATAATATATATGTGGATATTATAGAACACCTCTGTTATATTATAAGATTTTGAATATTAAATTGCATATATAAGCTACTCTCTTCATTCACTTCTTTAATATATTTCTTATTTACTAATTTAATGCCACTCTTCAAAATTCACCACACTGAAATCTTTGTGTCCTGAAGTTTTCTTTCTTTTTTTTACCAACTGTTGAGGGATAATATTACAAAAATGTTACACTATCATATTTCTGTAGAAAGTTATATCTAATTTCCTCTCATTTAATTCATTCATCTAATTTCCCTCATTTAATTCATTCATCTAATTTCCTCCCATAAGCTTTGAAAAAGACATTCGAGTTTGGCTTTCTTCCTCATCTCTCCTAACTCTTTTGAAGGCTTTATTCCCTTATTAATATTTTACAAACTCATTTGTGTTGCCTTTCTTTAACTGAATGCAAAACTATTGGCATTCAAAGTAGCTAAATGAGTTACAGACAGGCCTCACTTACATTACTCCGTTTGATAAAATCTGTAATAATTGCGAGGCTTGTCTCGTTGTTATTACAGTACGTGTACACAATACATAGAAAACGTAAACATGTTTAGTGATGATTATTCCACGGTAAGTACAATAATCATAAATGTTATTATTCAGACTAAGTTATTAGAAGCAATTGGTTCAGAATTTAATATATGATACAGGGTGCCCACAAAAATAGTAGCTGATTTAAAAGGATTTTAATTTACATAAACTGTTATTGCTAGAAAATTAGATAAAGATAATAATTCCAAGTGTTATTTCATTAAAAACTTAGCATTACATGACCTCTACCAGACTCAATAAACTTGTCAAGACGAAAATGTTTTTTCATCACATTCTGTATAGAGTATTAGCATGGGTCTGAAAATAATTTGCCGATTTAAATAGGCTGTAATTTATAAACTATTAGGCATATCTAGAAGACTAAAATTGGTTTCATTTGAAGGAGGAGAATCTCAAATTTAATTTGATATCATTCATACGTAAAGAGGATATATAGGCACATCTGTTGAGCTTTAATTTCATTAACTATTTATTGCTCCAATAAAGGCACAATTAACAGTGGAATAGAGAAAACATCCTTGTTTAGTTGTTTAAAAATGGATCCTTCATGGCTACAATTTATCGATTTTAGGCAAGATATAGAACACTATTATCTAAAATAATAGTTGAATGAAATTGCGTACGTTACGTGATATGTCCCCTGTACAGTTCATTATTTATATAAAAGAAATTATTCAAGCAATGAAAAAACAGCAGGAACAGAAACATCATTAACATGGTTAGAAAAAATTAATTATCGATGATTAAACGAAAACAGTGAGAAATTTATCTGCAGAGACATAAATAAAGAACACTATTGTTCATTTAATCTTAACATGTCATGTAATACATTTACCTAGTTGACTCCGTTTTAAATGCAGTACCATCAAGAACCCATGCTAATTTTAGTACTCCATACAGAATATGATAAAAATACATTTTTCGTCTTGATAAGTTTATTGAGTCTGGTGATGGTCATGTAATGCTAACTGTATAATGAAATTAAACTTGGAAAGTCTTTATCTTTTAAATGAAACCTATTTCAATCTTCTAGCAATAACAGTTTATAAATTAAAATCTTTTTTAATCGGCTACCAATTTTGCGAAGCACTCTGCACATTCAGGATACATTTATATAAGATACTACTTACAACAAGAAGAATAATTAAATTTAGGTATGACAAGTAAAATTGAATTTTAAGAAATATAACAAATAACATAAATGAAAAGAAAATGAATATTAAAAATTGTATATCATTCAGTACATTTATTTTGTAACTCCTTTTTCAATTTCAGTTCAATTTTATTGTTCTTTGTCTCAAACTGTAGATAATATAAGTGCGACTAATTTTATGAACGCTTTCTTAGATTTGCTTTTATTTTATGAGATATTTCAAAATTAACAATAAAACTTTTTACAACATTTGAATTATATTTTGGACTTTAATTTTTATATAATTTGAAATTTGGGTTGATAAAATTAAAGGAATTTTCCAATAGAATATCCTGCGGGTAACTGCATTTAAATTAATTGAAAAATGTTAAAGTAGTGATAAAATATATTTGAAAAAATATGAGAGAATTTAAAAAAAAACGTATACACATTAAGTCGAGGGATAAAATCAATTACTTTTACAATTTTCTAGCAATTTTGGTGCAGTTTGCTTCAGTTTTTTGAGAGAAATGTCCCTTCATTTTAATTACTGGATATCAATTTAAGAAACTAAAAAAATCCTAAATTGTCAAAAATGATTTTTTGTAATTTCGAAATATCAATTATCATAAAAATTTCATAAAAATTAATCATATTAAATCGTTCACGCTAATATTGTCTGCAATTCTAGACCAAGAACAATAAAATTCAAACTAAAATTTTGAAAATACAGATACAAAATAAAAATAAACGAATTGAAACACTAAATAGAGATCAGTTGGCATTTAAATAAAAATTAAAAACAAAAACAAATTTAAAAATCAAAAAATTTACTCCAAAAAAAATAATCGAATAAAACTGCTAAGATTTATTTTCATGGTAGACTAGAGTATAAAGAACTCATTTATGCAAAAATATTATAATGTGATATCATTGAATTAAATGAGATGCAAAAGAATTAGATACTGGTATTTTTAGTGTTACATTTAATTATTTGGAAAAACTCCTAGTTCACGTCCCTATTTCATTTAGAGATGCGAATTTGCGAAATAGGAAGGGGATAAACGTCCTATTTTAGGTCCCTATTTTATTAAAATTGTTATTTAATAAAGTTTGTACTTCTACTTGATTGATATGTATATTAAAAAATAATGAAAACTGGATATACAAATATAGGTTTCGTTGTAAATTTAATTTTTTCTTATGTTGATAACCATTTAAAGATAAGATAATATAGTACATAGTATAATAATATATATAAATTTTTACTGAATAATTATTTTCTTAAATTAACTGAATATAAATTTCAAATATTCCTTCTTTGCATTATTTCTGTAGTTAAGATACTATATTTCTTTCAATAATATTTTTTATTGCAATATATTTTAACCAGATAAAAGGTAATTAAATTTAAGAAAAATTTAATTGTAATACCACTTTCCTATTTCACGTCTCCGAATGAAATAGGGACGCAAACCAGGACTTTACCAATTATGTAAACGTAAAAACGTCCATTATATCGGATTTTTCCATAATTTCAGATTCAAAAGAAATCTATATAAAGTAATTATTATTTAACTTTTATTGCAATTGGTATCCATGATACCTACGTCCTACATGTATTAAGTTACTTATTAAATTGAAGTAAATAATAATTACTATATTTTATTTCTTGTCTGAAAATATGGAGCTAATCAATAACTTTTTTTAAAGGCCCCCTGCCAGAAGAAGCTGATCTTCTTTACATTTAAACCAATAACTTGGAGCTTACACTACCGCCACGAAATATTTAAAAGCTCATAAAATTACTTTTTGTTCTATGTCACAATTATATCAATCAATGTATAAAACTAATTACTCATCTATGACCGAAAATATCCTATTTTTAGGAAATTTTAAAAGGTCTTGATGAATTAATGTTCTTTTGTTTTGTTTTGTACTTTTCATCAACAAAAATCCTTATCCTATACTGAGTGAGATCAAATTTATGGATGAATTTTATCACTTGTAATTCATTCGCTACTTTGAGCTTCAATTCTTTTTGAACAATTTTCTTTCATTCTAACTCATAGAAAATGAAATATCGAAGGAGTAACAATTATATAGCAACTTACAAAATACCCCATTTCTATTTCCATTTGTAGAGGACTGAGTCATTATTTTGATAATAAAGGCGGGGTTTCTTCTGTCCTTTAGATTATACAGCACCATATTTCTCTGCTCATTATATGGTAATGAGTTACCTCTAACTTTAATAACGGTCACATGTAATCTTGAACCACAACAGCAATAATTTGGCTCTATAGAAAAACTCTGAGAGAGAGAACGACTGTTTCTGAGAGGCTAAATTATTGCACTCAAAACATAATGTCTTACCTCAGTCTGTTTAGTGCAGAGTTAAGATGTTAGATGGCTAAAAAGGTAAATCATATAAGGAATATTCGTGCAGCAATTAATTTAGATAAAGTAAAACACGGTACATATTAATTTCAGTTCAGTTATTTCCTTTTTATCCTAACTAATATAGATACCATCTTCCACAAAGTATTTTTATTTCAAAATCTGTTATCGAAGTTAACTCTAGATAAAAAGACCGAAGAATATTTTCTGCATGTATTAGTTAGTGAGCAGAGAAAGCCATTACGATACTCCTGCTATTAGAATCTGTTTTTCTGTGCTCTCTGCTGGTAATAATGCCCTGAGTTTAATTAAAGACTTCGCACTCATTGCTTTGGCCTCCAAATATTCTGAACAGGAAATTAGCATTTGGGTGAGAAAAAGGGAAAACTTTCTAAGATATTCAAGGCATGTGGCAACTTGGTGTAAATTATGAAATTAGCTAAAAGCTCTATATCTTATTTGATCTTTTGGTGAATGACTAGGGTGTTTAATTACAGTTACATTAAATATGTTAGATTTAAATGAGAGATGTGTTCCTATCATTTAAACACAGTGAAGTAATTAACTCATCAATATTAGTTGCCGATTGTGTCACTCCCATCCAGTTCTTCATTAACGAAGACTAATTAAGGATGGTTTCTTCGGCCGATAACAATCATCATAATTAGAGCACTCGGTGCCGCGGCTGAAAAATCATCCCCTCTAGAAATAGTTTGCGCTAATTTCAGAGACTTATTAATTGGAGAGATTAAAGTTAGCTCAAAGTGCTTTGGCTAGAAGATCCTTCTCATAATCTAGGCTGTAGATCATACTAACTCAGCCATAGATCTTCAGCTAGCCTATACATCATTTTAATCGGCTATGCATCACAGCCACGCAAGTTCAATTTCTTCATTTATGGAAGATGATGTGAACATCTTCAGTGGAGATTCAGTCATACATATCATGAAGCCAGTAAATCTGGAACTATTACAAACGTGTCTGAGATTTTGCTAAATAAAATTTGAGAATAATAACAGTTTTCTTTTTTATGCTAGGATAGATTTTATTTAGATGGAGAATCAGTATTATTTTAGCTAAATTATTATTAACGTGTCTTAATTATTTAAATTGTACATTTTATATAATATTTAGACGTGACTAAAATAGTAAAAGTAAGTGATTGAAGGTTCATAATAAAACCTTTTGGTTATACACATGCGGCTATTTTTTAATGTAGAATTTTTCGTTACCACATGCCGTGAGTGTATAATGGAAAACGCACTACAGGACAAAATACAGCTGACGCATGCCTAAACATGGACGCTGCTACAAATCTTAGTAGCCTTATTTATTGAACAGAAGAATCTCCCCTTGGATAATAGAAAAAAAGGAGATTCTTGTATATATTCCGTTGCATTTATAGTAGTGTATTGATAAAGTACCTTGATAGCTAGTATTGTTCATCATTCATCTTTATGTTCAATATCTATCAATAATATATTTATTGAATTACAAAGGAATATTTAATCCAGGATTTAGAAGGGATACAATATAAAGAACTCTTCGGTCAGTCACTGTGAAGGACATCACACTTAGCAGCAGTCGGGTTGATTACCTTGATAAAATTACTTAGTTTCTCGTCTAAGAATAGTCATGGTAACCTAGAGACTCCATCAGTATATCTTTCCCTTTTCTTCGTATATTCACTATTTATTCATCTTATTGTTACATCATCGTTAAACAAAGTGTTGGGGAGATCTGACTTCACCAGAGGCCAAAACAACTGCCTGAGGGCTATGTAAATTTCTTGGTTTCTGTAATAGACATGATAACTAAAGAGCCTGGCTGGATTACCTTAATGTTTCGTATAATAATAAAATAACCGAGGTTAAGATTAAAATAATAAGCTGAATATATGACTGGATTTTCTGTTTTAGATTGTGATTCACTCAAGCACTGCTACTCTTTATTCACTGAATGAAATTTCTTTACATTCATAAATTTATAGTATAAGTAATTCGCTAGACAGTAGAGAAGAGCAAGTCTCACTCTTATTAATCATTATCCTGAACCCATTTCTTTTGGTTGAGTTGCAATGCAAATATAACAGAACATATGACACCATCAAAAGATACTCCATCACACTTACCAGATGATTCTTCTGTATAGCATTAAGATGACGTTTCATTATAACTATAAAGCAATCCCTCAATATAGCAATCAGATGATCATTCTGCTTATTATCCGCTCATTCAGCATCACACACAACGATAATTCTTTTCCTGTTCAGCTGAGATCCTTCAGTTGACTTCAAGAGACACTTGGTTAATATGCTAATTCTAAAGGAGCAGGTGAGTGGAAAATTGGATAACAAGTTTGTGCTCTGCTCTGTGAAATGTCAATTACCTTACCTTTTAATCTATTTATACGCAGAAAAAAACTTGTGTAAATGACGTACTTCTGATGTAAACAATTATAAACTGCCTTAATGAAGATAAAATGATAAACGACTCCTCCGACTCTTCATAACATAGCAGGCGAAATTAATTAAGTCTTCTCTTTTTGAGAAATTTTAAATTATTATTAGGATTTCTAATCAAGAAATACCTGTAGTGTATATTTACATACGTGTGATATTTCTAATATTTATTTATTTACAGTGTATTTATTTGTTTCTCGTGGAAAGACAATTGGGCCCCACGACAATCGGGCCCCATGACAATATTGTCTTAAAAAATATGCTTTATATTCTCTTGATTTATATTCACCCCATATATTACTTAAATATATTCTACTATACTATAAATATGCTTTATATTATCTAAAAATATGTTATATATTATTTTTACTCTCAATTCATAACAGTGCTATAATTCGATTGATAGACTTGGTAAGGGATATAATAGCAAGCCCCTTCAATCACATTTGGATGCTAATCTCATTTTGGTGTAAAGGAAACCTTTGAAGAGCTTAAATGAGTCGTGTTAAACTTGCATCTTTTCATATGGAATTAGTGTGTAGTGTACATCGTCTGACAAAGTTAAGTCATAGTAATATTTAGTTAATTGTAAGGGAAATTTTTTATGGTTAGATATTCATTACAATGAACTATAAAAATTGAACAGTTGTTAGGACAAAATGAGATTATGAGAATATATTTTGTTATATAAATTTATGAAACTTTTCAATATTTAACAGTGAACAGATTTCGACGATATTGACATTAATCCTAATATGGATTTTATGTTCCAATAATCTCGGCATATCTTGGCGAGCTATATTTTCTATTGTTTCTTCATCTAAAACATATACCTATGTACATTTTAATTTTCCATTGGTTATATCCAAACACATTCAATACACAGGAGTTCACTATGAAGGTGTTCTATTGTATCTGGAAATTTTTTGCTTACATGACCTATCTTTGAACAGAAAAATATAACAGTCATTCAAAAAAGAATATTTATTAATGAAAAGAATATTTTCAAATAAAATGAAAATATTTTTCATAACGAGAATATGTCAGACGATGTACATTACACATTGGATCCATATGATATGTTTCACGTTAATACGAGTTATTTCAATTCTTCAAAAATTTCCTTTACACCCAAACATGAGTATAGCATACTAATGTGATTCACAGGGTTTAACTAATATCCTTCATCAGGTTTATCAATCGAATTACGGTACTTTTTTGAATTGAGAATAAAAAGGATATAAAGCATATATTTAGAGAATATTTTTCAAGAGATTATTAAGTATATTTCAAAGATAATATGGTCACAACCCCATTAGTAACAGAGTAACGCTTCTTTAATGTATCGCTGCCCAAATTCAATTGAGCCCCCAATTCAGGGCTCAATAGTCTTAGGACCCAATTGTCCGTGGCCCAATTGTCATGTGGTCCAATTGTCTGGGGCCTTATTGTCGTGGGCCCCAATTGGGTGTATTGGGTGCCATGCTATATATTATAATTTAGTATTGGGTGATTTATAATGTGCTTGTAAACCTAACCTTTCATGGATAGAATTAAATGTGAAGTATATTATTGTTTTTAACTAAAAATAAGATTAAATAAAAATTTAACTAACAAGCTTTATATATGTTAAAATGCCCAGAGAGTGTGATTTTGCATCTTATTATTAGAGACACTGGACATATATTGGTTAATAAAATTTCAATAATTTTAATAGCTTAATCACAAATTTAATAAAGCATAATGCAGTAACAATAATTATTCTGATATTTTGAGTTTTGGCACTTTTTGAATTATTATTTAAAAAAGCAAATTCAAATTTCAAAGTTAACAAAGTAAAGTATTCTTTTTAAGAAAAAGTTAACATACAAGTAAAATAATTACAACTTCAGTCTCTAATCCTGAATCTAGTAGTAAAGTTAGATTTCTTACAAACAAAAAAATATTAAATATTAATAGAATAAGCGAAAAAAATTTAAATAATAAGATGCAAAATCACACTCACTGAAAATTTTAATTTGTACAGCTTGTGTTTGTACTATTCTTTGTATTTTGAAATGTTTGAAAAGAAAGTTTTGCTTCCATAGATATTAATTTTTTTGTCAATCATTTGATTGTTTAAGGGGCTAAATGGGTTAAATGTAAAAGTAAATGATTTAACAAAGAAATACATTCAGTATACTTCAACTTTTAATTCTGAATCTACCGTCAATATTTAATGTTATACTTCTTCGTGCACAATTTTGGGCTATACGATTAACATTAATATTAATAATATCCCTCACATTAAACTCAGTCCACGAAAGGTTTAGTTTACAAGCGCATTACAATTCATCCAATATAAAATTATAATAGTGAATGGCAGTTGTCCGCGTGGCAGTTTGTCGCATGGCAGTTGTCCGCGTGGCAGTTTGTCGCATGGCAGTTGTCCGCGTTGCAGTTTGTCACATTGCAGTTGTCCGCGTGGCAGTTTGTCACATTGCAGTTGTCCTCGTGGCAGTTTGTCGCATGGCAGTTGTCCGCGTTGCAGTTTGTCACATTGTAGTTGTCCGCGTGGCAGTTTGTCACATTGCAGTTGTCCTCGTGGCAGTTTGTCGCATGGCAGTTGTCCGCGTGGACATTGCAGTTTTCCGCGTGGCAGTTTGCCATATTGCAGTTTGTCGCATGGCAGTTGTCCTAGAGGAAAGGGTGACAAAAGCCCACACGACAAAATCTCTAGCGACAAAAGCCCACATGACAAAATCCCTAGCGACAAAAGCCCACACGACAAAAGCCCACACGACAAAAACCCACACCGACAAAAGCCCACACTGACAAAATCCCACACCGACAAAAGCCCACACCGACAAAAGCCCACACAGACAAAAGCCCACACCGACAAAAGCCCACACCGACGAAAATAAAATTAGTATTCCTGCAATATAAATAATCCATATATGTAAAGTTGGAACGAAGGAAGATAATAGTTTAACAGTTTTCTTTCTACAGAATCATTGTAAACTTGTATTATGCCCAAAATTAGGGCGCTTTTATAGCAGAACTTAATTTTAAAACACTAGACTATGGAAACTGCGAGTAAATATTAATAAATTATAGGTTGTCGTTGCTTTCCTGGAACAAGTTAAATGCAATATTCAAATAAGGAACTACAAAATATTTCGGCTATTTTACAGTTATAGGCTAACTATTGCTCCACGGTTTGATGAAAAATTAGAATAAAATCTGTATTCAGGACATCAACAACCATACTAATTGACTAATTACACATGTATATGGGGTATATATAATTGTAGCCAAATGAAGTATTTACTAGGAACTTGGCTATAGAATCTACAGAGGCTGATGTTTGACCTTTCGATCAGTAATCCTACATGACAATTAACTGAACAAGATGTCTGCTGGTTACCTGACGTCTGACTAAATGTTCCAGTAGTATATACTAAAATTTTAGTACTTATATTAAAGTGTTTTAAAATTAAGTTTTGCGATAGCAGCGCCCTAATTTGGTTCATAATATGTACATATTTACAATCATTCCATAGAAAGAAAACTGTTAAATTATTATTCGTCCAACTTTACATATATGGATTATTTATATTGCAGGAATACTAATTTTGTTTTCGTCGGTGTATGCTTTTGTCTGTGTGGGCTTTAATCGTGTGGACTTTTGTCGCTAGGGCTTTTGTCGCTAGGGCTTTTGTCGTGTGGACTTTTGTCGCTAGGGCTTTTGTCGTGTGGACTTTTGTCGTGTGGGCTTTTGTCGTTGCCCCGTCCTAGAGCACCCAATAAATTGTCCTTGGCCCAATTGTCAGCGGGCCTAATTGTTGGGGCCCAATTGTCTTGAGCCCAATAATCAGTGCACTTATATTTCCCATGTCAATTACTTTACCAAAATATACCGACATTTTGTGATGATTAATTAAATAAAGAACCATCTATCAGATGTTTCCTCAAACTTATGTTAACTAATAAAAAATTTCTGAAGGTCCATTCTAAATTTTTATTACTCTATTCATTAGATTTAAGGTTACTGATTATAGATCTACAAACCATTTCAAATTTGGTTCAATACATATATTATAATATGCAATTAAAGTTATTCAGGCAAGTTTTGCACTACCCTCAGACTTTCTATGTAAAGAAAAATAGTAAGATCTGAATAATTAAAAACCATAATAATAAATCGAATAATCATATTATAAATCGCTAATAATTATACCGTTAACTAATTAAATGCCATTACCGTAAAAAAAACACCTAAAAGTGTTCCTCAATACCTAATTACCAATTAAATTTATGATACTATACGAGATAATATTCATCCCCTTCATTTTCTTCTGTTGAATCTAATAGAAATATCGGACGGTGAGGTTGAGTTTTAATATTTCTTAAATAATTAATTACGAAGCGAGTACTTGATCAATTTCTTTTCTGTTACCTGTGATCTGTTATATAAAATTAACTTACAAGCATTTCTAGAGATATTTCTATTCAAAATGAAGGCACCTTTAAGTAGAGGCATTATAAGTATATACCTACACATTCTATCTAGTAAGTACAGTGCTAAGAGACGTGCAGGTGCATACTGAACCTCTGCCTCAGGGAGATTTAATGAAGATAATATCTGCGCTGATGAGCAATATAAGTTTGATGTTGATAACATCAGCTCAGGGAATTTCTCCCTTGATGAATATACCTATATACACCTCCATTGTGTAATGGTGTGTATACACCTCCATTGTGTAATGGTGTGTATACACCTCCATTGTGTAATGGTGTGTTTACACCTCCATTGTGTAATAGTGAGAAAATACCTTCATTGTGTAATAGTGTGTATACACCTCCATTGTGTAATGGTATGTATACACCTCCATTGTGTAATAGTATGTATACACCTCCATTGTGTAATAGTGTGTATACACCTCCATTGTGTAATGGTATGTATACACCTCCATTGTGTAATAGTGTGTATACACCTCCATTGTGTAATGGTATGTATACACCTCCATTGTGTAATAGTATGTATACACCTCCATTGTGTAATAGTGTGTATACACCTCCATTGTGTAATGGTATGTATACACCTCCATTATGTAATGGTATGTATACACCTTCATTGTGTAATAGTATGTATACACCTCCATTGTGTAATGGTATGTATACACCTCCATTGTGTAATAGTATGTATACACCTCCATTGTGTAATAGTGTGTATACACCTCCATTGTGTAATGGTATGTATACACCTCCATTATGTAATGGTATGTATACACCTTCATTGTGTAATAGTATGTATACACCTCCATTGTGTAATGGTATGTATACACCTCCATTATGTAATGGTATGTATACACCTTCATTGTAATAGTGTGTATACACCTTCATTGTAATAGTGTGTATACACCTTCATTGTAATAGTATGTATACACCTCCATTGTGTAATGGTATGTATACACCTCCATTATGTAATGGTATGTATACACCTTCATTGTGTAATAGTATGTATACACCTTCATTGTAATAGTGTGTATACACCTTCATTGTAATAGTGTGTATATACCTTCATTGTGTAATGGTGTGTATACACCTTCATTGTAATAGTGTGTATATACCTTCATTGTGTAATGGTGTGTATACACCTTCATTGTGTAATGGTATGTATACACCTCCATTGTGTAATGGTATGTATACACCTCCATTGTGTAATAGTATGTATACACCTTCATTGTGTAATAGTATGTATACACCTTCATTGTAATAGTGTGTATACACCTTCATTGTAATAGTGTGTATATACCTTCATTGTGTAATAGTGTGTATACACCTTCATTGTAATAGTGTGTATATACCTTCATTGTGTAATGGTATGTATACACCTCCATTATGTAATGGTATGTATACACCTTCATTGTGTAATAGTATGTATACACCTTCATTGTAATAGTGTGTATACACCTTCATTGTAATAGTGTGTATATACCTTCATTGTGTAATAGTGTGTATACACCTTCATTGTAATAGTGTGTATATACCTTCATTGTGTAATAGTGTGTATACACCTTCATTGTAATAGTGTGTGATTATATAAACGACTACTTAGGTCTAGCATTTAGGAACTCTAGAATTTTCATTTTACTTATTCTGTAGTTGAAGTAATGCCAAATGTGCTTCCATTGTACCGATAAATTGCTCGATAACAATTGCTCGAAAACAATAGCTCGAAAACAATTGCTCGAAAATAATTGCTCGAAAACAATAGCTCGAAAACAATTTCTCAACAATGTACATTTTACTTCCCAATTGATCATTGGAGTAATTATTTCTCTAGTAATTATGTACGTATTTAGCAATTGCTTCCAATTATTTTTCTTATGAGATTTAGGTAAAGTCAAAGCATAGAATAAATAACTAAATACTTTTCACTTTCAAGTTAATTGCATATTTCTTCATAATTTAAACTAAAGTATTTTACTGAACAGCTTAATAGTCATGACATGATAGTGTGGTACAGAATAAATTCACTGTCATCCTTTTTCCATTTGTAATTCAAAAACTATGGGAAAATAGAATATTCAAAATCGAATATTTCTGCAACAAGAAACAATTTTCACTAATATATTTCTCCTTTTAATTCTATAGGCCTATTTAGTATAGGCCTATAGAATTATTAAGTTAGTTAAAACATTTTCCCAATATCACACCACTATCAAATAGAGTCATCATATGAAATTATACATACACTATATATAAAAAGACGGAAGTTAATAATAAATTATCAAGATGTATTTATAACTTGGCTATTTATTCAATGTAGATAAGCTGTTATTACTTTATATATTTTTTCATTATATGAGATGGAATTACACATCATTAGCAGTCATTCTTTTATTTCGAATTTCATTAGAATATAAGGAAAATGTGTTATATTTTTTGAAATACATATAAAAGATAATAACATATATAGTAAAATAGAATAAGATACAATTCCTATTGGAATACATAGCTATTATTTTAATTACATGTTAACTATAAGTTCATAATACTCTAGCTAAGTATTTAACCATACAAAAACACAATATACATTAAATAATATAGGAATAAATTTTCAGAACGAAAGAAAAGACCATTAAACATAAAAATAGTTTATTTCATAGTTGAAAAATTAAATTACCTTATTACAAATTCTTCATCTTTGAAACATGTTATTTATGGTGTCCCTCAATTCCCTAATTTATTACCATGTGTTCTTGAGAACCGTATAATCTTACATAATAATATAGCAATCAGTTTACTCTACGGATTGCATAAGCCAAAAATTATAAATCCTTTTCAACACTTGTTTCTAAAATATTTCTTTACTCCCCGCTCACCGCAAATACTCACCATTGATATCGCAACCATTAGGTTTTAAATAGAACTCAAGTCAATAGCCTAACCTCATAACAACTGAGTACTGAGAAAACTACCGACAAAAATAGCTATCGAAGAAAACAAGAGAAGCTTTGCGTGTGGCATTTTAACCCTCAGACTTAAGAATGAGCTGTGGTGAATAATTCATAAATGTTGTCGTTGAGAGCGACAGAAAATTATCGGGAAATGTAAATGAACTCCGGTGAAAAATGAGAATGTGTTGCGGAGAGAATAATGGTGTTTGCACACCACGTGGAGAACTTTCACACTCTGCGTGTACTGCGGGTACTGTCAGAGAGAAGTTATCTGTAATGATTTCTTAGCATTTGAATCATTTCAAAAAATCTAAAACAGAGCTTGTGGTTTTAGATTTTTAAAATTGACCTGGGAACACGTTGACAAATTTGTAAGATTTGAAATTGTGTTATTTTAAATATTAGCTTCATGCAATGACTATTTTCTCAGATATTGCTTCGTACATAAGAAAATGGTTTTAATATATGATTCAGGTAGGTGGTGCATGCTCTGTTACTATATAAGAGTTGCATTAATCTGCCCTCTAATTTGGAGTGGCATCGTAAGGAAAACTCTCTGATATACTTTAGGGCATTACTTCAGACAGCGTTCACGCTTAATCCTATTAAATTGGGATTATAAGATATAATTCAGTTACCAGTAGAAATTCGGAAGAAGAAGATATATGAAGAAAAATATTAATAATGATGATTATATTATAAAATCCTTCTCAAAAGATGTAAATCTTAAAGCAAGAATGGAATAGGCGCAGAAAAGCTAGAAGCTATTTTGGCAACCTTCTTTATAAAATATTAATACTAAATATAGAGTTTAAATTAAAAAAATTATTGAGTGAGTGAAAAATGAATATACTGTGGTTGAAGCTGCACCAAATGAAGCCACATTACATACACAAGGTTACCATGTGGTTTAAGGGTTTCAATGTGGCATTACAATATAAATATGTGTAATCCACATTGAATCAATCTATCCATAATTAACGTGTGGTTATTCCATTTTAAATCTATATAGTAAAAACCATATCAAATAGAGATTGTATACATGTTTAATTGACCATATCATATCCTAATGTAAATAACCATTCTTATATGTGTAATTTACCACATTCATAGCAATATGTCAAATACCATACTTATAACATATTTAAGCCACACATAATTTACCATATTAGCATGTAAAACCACTTGTAATACATATGGTAACCATTTCCGAAAAGTATGCATGGTTTCACATGATTTTAATATATAAGTGCCACATGGTATATATGCATTGTTTGCAGGGTCTATATCATTATAACTAAAAATATAGTTATAGTGCCACACTAACTTACCTGTGCTTCTACTAACTAATGAATTTGTCTCAAATCCACCAACTACACACTCAAAGGCTAATATCATTTTAAAATAAACATTACTATTCAATAACCAAACATCACTCTTAGCAAGAAATTGCACACTAAAAAAAAGTTGATACGTTACTTATATTATCGGATATTGAAGTATAGGAATGGAATGTGGCACTTAATTAAACATTTTTCTTTAGTTTTTCTGCCTGTTCGATTTAACTATTTATGCAATAATAAATTATCTGATAATTTTAGGGGAGAATATTACTGATCGATGGATTTTTAACTACTTATGTAGATAATGATTATGTGAAATATTTAACGTAAATGTTATTATAAATGTAAATGTTATTATAAATGTAAATGTTATTATAAATGTAAATGTTATTATATTAATCTATTTTAATGATGTAATGGATGAAAGTTTCCGTTGACTTTAGTATATATTGATGATGTCAATCCTGTTTATGTATCATATGAGTAGTTAAGAATAATATGCATGGATATCAAATCTTTCACATAAAGAAATAGACGAACTTCAAACCATTTTATTCCAATTGAGTAAAAAGAATTCGAATCCTCGTACCTTTTCTCAGTTTAACAAAGCTTGAAATTATATGAGTTTTGAAAAGATTTAATCCGTGGATATTTTCAATGGAAAGACTCCATTGAAAAGAATCTACGAGACTCGATTACTTTCACTTTCTATGCATTCAAATTCAATGGATTTGAAGAGTTACGAGTTTTCAAAAAGATACCATTTTAATTTATAAAAAGTATGAAGCAAGTTTGAAGATCAAGAAAAATATGTCATAAAGTTCTAAAATATTTTGAGATTTAGGAATTTCAGATATGAAAAATAATTACAAGACTATTAATTATTTCAAATTGATTATAAATTCATCATTTACCATTTAACAGATTATTTGTTAAGTAGTAATATGCAAATAGCAAAATGTGATGCAATTTGAGTGTTAGGTATACAAAAAAGTACAGATAAGAATGCGTACTCACTTGACCATGTAAAGGATGGTTTTGTCCTTATAGAGCCATATGTAGTGATTGGGAATGGTCATCTCCTGGAATGTTACATCCTTCGCATTCTTGAAGAAAGAATCCGGTCTCCAGATGTCCTGCAAGAGAAATTGTTATGGCCATGTTAGATTCGTGAGCACTTTCTTCGGTTACAGGCTGAGTACAATTGCCATACTTTGTCCTGATAGATGAGACATACAAATTATTGATTAATTTATATCAAGAATTAGCAAGAATTCAATAGAATAAGTATGTTTTCCATTCAATAAATATGAATTTAGCAATAATTTAGGTGTAATCGATTATGAATAAAAAATGTATAATGTGCGACCTGCAATGGGATTAAAAAAGTATTTTCATTCAAATCAGTCTAACGCTTCTATCGATAACTCGATACACGATATCTTGCTGATGAACATAAAAGATGATATATCATTATTATAATGCAATCGTATCGGAAAACATTGTGGCTTATCATCGGTAATTGAGTACATGCTATTCAAGGGTGGAAAAACAACCTATCAGTCAGTCATTGATTACAGATACTGTAGAAATTTATGGGAGATGCTCATTCACTAAAATGGTGTAATATATAAGCACGTGAGTACAGTAATCATTTTGAAAATTAGTGGTTCTGTGGGAATCTATGTATCATAAAGAAAAAAGAACGAAAGTTGATATGAATTTGAAAATTTAACATTATGTAGATTTGTTATTGTTTATAAAATACTTATATTCACTGACGATGGAATTGTGAATATTGTCCAAAACGTCTGAATCATCATTTTAAAACAGTAATACGTTTTCAATACCTCAGATCTTTTTCTTTTATTTATTCTTTGCAAATTGTCCCTTTGAAGAAAATCTTCTGCCTAATTTGAAGCACAGAATTTCATCGCAATGGAAAAGATTTGCTTTAATCACTGCACATCGAATCTGCTCAATGGCATAATTTAATTTGATTGGATTGCAAGTAATTCCAATAACAATCCAAAGGAACTGAGGGTGTTCTTATCCAAGCTTTTTTCACTCGGTTACTGGTCATTAAAGTCCCACCCTCGGTTGCAATCATTGAGACTCAGAGATAGCTGAGGGAGATATTAAAACCATCTCTATTGAAGAATAAGAACCGGAGTCATTAAAGTGAGTCTTTGGAGATTCAAAATCACGATGTCTTTATATAAAGGGACATTTGATAGCATTTCGGAATCCAATTTTAGTTCGACTCGATTGTGTTTCATGAACTTGAAATTAATACTGGAATATTATAGAGAAGATGTTCATTAAAGTTGTTTTATTTATAGCATCAAAATAGTAATGCTTTCAACTTGACATTAAGGTACATTACACCTCACTAAATATAGTCTTCTTCTACTAGGTAATCAGTGAATAAACTTTTTCAAGAGATGTTGTACAAAAGATTGATAAGATTCGTGACAAAGTCTTTTCACTGAACTAACAAATAATTCGAAACGAAATGGTACGCAAATTGTTTAGATTGCTAATAATTTATTTTCAAAATTAGTAACATTTTAAAAAGTTTAAAGTTTTAAATATTTTGGCCGAAAGTTCATTTCGAAATAGGATGGAATTGGAACATCAAGAACTTTTCAACTCTAAGAAGTTTTGAAGAAGAAATATCAATTTTCACATTTGAAGTGTAGTAGAACAATTTCCATTATTTCATCTCGTGAGATAATGATCACCAAAAAATAAAAAATTATTCAAACAAATTCTTCAACTACAGGTTAACGAATAATGTTGCAGACATTTTAAAAGGAAGTATCTATGCGAAAAGGTTTTATATATTATATTATGTAGCATTCATTGATATCTTTCAAATTAAGAAATTGTTGTTTTGCCTTGAAAGAAAATAGTTTTTGTACTAGAGTAAAGTAGATACTTTTTTGTGTGATATAAACATTCAATTCACCTCTGCAGTGGATATGTAAACCTCACTACAATAATTTTTAACTATAAATAGTTTTTCTTAACTATAAAACCATTGAAATGTGAAGTGAAATTTTCATAAAGTATTTTCTTGATCTATGAAACATTCTTTTAATAAAGTTGAAAATTCAGAGGATTGACTTAAAATGGAAGCACAGTGCAGCTCTTTCGTGGAATCTAGATTTGTGTTTTGTAGGTGTTCATTCAGATCTAGAATGATTTTATAAATTGGCCTTTATAAAGTCTGACGATCTCTTTCAGCGTAGCCGGTAAAATTCTACGGGAGAATTTACCTAAATCCCTCTCTCAAACATCTTCGACTTTTGCAGACCTGCGTTTTGCTGAGGACGTTCTATTCCAAAAGGAGTCATTACTTTTGAGACAGTACCTCTTGAAACGTTAAGCATTCAGTCAGTTTCTTTTACACTATAGCGCCTGCCACACAAGAACAAGCGGTTGACGGACGTTTCGTCGAAAGACGTTTTGTCAACAGGACGTTTCGTCGACTAATATTCATAAAGGGGATATTAACACACTGTAATGTTACAAAAAATGTACTTTAACAGAATAATATATCGAACGGTCAAATAACAAAATAGAATAATGATAGAAAGGAAAACTATTAAAGAATTTCAATTCGTTTTTCTATTTTCATACTAAACCAGAACTGATCAATAATACCCAACTATTTTAAATTAATCTCAAAATTGTATATGCAAGATAAAACTAAAGAAATATATTGTACCAAGTAATGAAATACTTGAAAACTAAAGGAATAAATCCAAACACAAAGAATATTCTTTAATTTAATTCTTTGTCTATAGGTCGCATCGTGTCACAACTGCCTATTAAAATCTTGCCGTGTTGGCTTGGGTAAAGGTGTCTTTTCAAGTACTTTGATAATATTAATAATAATAATTTATTAGTTTTAAATATCATGTAATAAAATAATATTTTTCTTGGAGCCTGGAGTGGATTTTTAATTTATGTATTTTTTTCTTACATGATCAAAATCGAAAATTGAGATACTGTTTATAATAACTCTGAACTCTTTCTATTTTAAGCCAACTACTTGTTTCGACGAAATATCTGTCGACGAAACGTCTTGTCGACCAAACGTTTGTACATTAGCCTCTTTGAAATTCCGAGAGGTATGCTATTGCAATAAGGTTATGACTAATTATTTAAAATATATCTATGATACTTCTTTTTTTGAATATAATATTAAACAGTTTAAATAAATATTTTAGATAAAAAAAAACAGCATTAAAATATTAGGATCTTTACTTCTTTATAATATGTTCAAATAATTCCGATGACAAATTGTTTTGAGTTTCCTTTCCCCCATCCCCCGTATTTATGTCTCATTACTAATTCTAAAAGATTCTTCTCAGATCTGTTCATCACATTTGTGCACTAATGACTTCATATCTACAGTGAGTCACCGGGCTATAGAGTGAAGAGAGTAAAACCACCTGATATGCCAATTATAACTATACGATGCTTAACGATGTTGTTGATAGCATTTCTTAAGGGAAAACTAATGCTTTTCAGAGAGGATGCACTCCAAAATGAGAAAATTAGTGGGAATGAAGATGATTATACAAATGATGCATAACAATTATTTAGCTGTTATGATAATTTGTGAACATGAGGTAGTTAGTTTAGTGTCTCTAGTGGACACCAGTGCCTCTCTAAATACATATAATAACTCATTAAGGCAATTACAGTCTTCTATTCTATTCTCCAAATGGAACATAATAACAACTTGAAGCAAATTTTAAAGTATACAAATACAATACCTCAAGAAAATCTTGGTTGCTGTTTTCAAGGTGTTTGAATGGGTTCTAGGTATAATCCACTCTAGGTATACTTCACCCCTGTGACAATGATCATAATTGTGACAATAAAAAATCAAAGAGATTATTTTAGATGGCCATTTGTTAAATAAAGTCAAAAACATTTTTTTTGATGGCCATTTCGTTGTACCGATGAAGAAATAACTCACACGATATCCTGAGACATTTAGACAATATTTAGAGGTAGCTTGAGTCATTTTTAGAAAATTTACTATAATAGCAAAAAATAGAAATATTCATAATATGGAAGTTTATTTCAAAAACATCCTGGTATAAAAAATCATATAAAATTCTTCCCCGTTAAAAAAAAAACTTTCGGTCAAAGACCATTTTACACCACTTTTACTCGAACTCAAAATACCAAATTCTAAATAAAGTATAAATAACAATAAGTAGTATATGACATCATCTTACCGTTAATATCGCTGTTTTTTTTTTGTTTTGTTTAAAAAGACAATATTTTTCCATTAAAAACAAGAAGGATAAAATCTTTACAGAAGAGGAAATTCCTTCAGGAACTACGAGTGAGGGGTTGAGTTCCCTGAAGGGGTGGACCCGACCCTCTAAAACCTATCCTTCGCGGCTGAGAGGATACTGAAGGCATTCCCTCTCTGGATCGCAAGAGCCATTCGCTGTTGGAACCAGGCAGACTCCCTTGGATCATTCGTTGTCTCAACAAGGCGTCTACCTATGGACTTCATGATTAAGGAGGTCGTACTACCGTACGCTCCTGTGGTCTCTATAGCAATTGGCTCAAATATGTATGCATCTCCAAGGGCGGAGTATTTCTGACGTTTACGGTTCTCCGCAGCCCCGGCAGCTGATCCGGCCTCAACTGCGGAATCATTGAGGTGTGTCTCGGCAAATGTGTCGACACACGTGCAATCCCAAATCAGACTCTTTCCATTCATGTAAGGAAACACAGTAATGCCATCTGGGCTTTTACCATCACCTCTGTCAAGCCCAGGAGGCTCAAGTATTGAAGGGAGTCCTGCTCTCTGCAAAGCCCGTTTTACTACATCATTCATTGCTGCATGTCTTGGGTTACGCCCAGAACTGTACATACAAGACAGGCCATGCAGTACTCTGACATCCATCCCACTACCACAGCGGCAAGAATGAAGTTCACAAACTCTGGCACCAACTCTGAGAGCAATGGCTACCCTCAGGACCTCTGGATCGAGCTGTGTACCCAATGACGGTATGGGAATCGCGTTCAACCACACTCCAGTTTCTTTAAGAGATGCGGATAATAGTCGTGACCTTGCCACCTGATCAGCTCTAGCCAACAGACTCTCCATTAATGAATGAGCCCGTGGTGTATCCCATTCTTTTTGACTTGACTCATGGACTGGTACCGGGAGACCAGCCTGTAAACCCTGCCTCCATGTCCCAACTGCATCCGTAAGCTCTCCGGTATCGACTACATTAATATTAGAAAGAATAGTTTCAACCAAATCAGTCACAGAATACATTGAAGACACAAAAGCAGGCAAGGCAATATCTCCAGCTCTCCTACAGCCCAGTCCACCAAGGCCAACCGGTAAAGTTGCCTGAACCCAAGAATCAGCTGACATCTCTACATTGGTCACACTGGCAACAGCAGATCTAAGTGATTCATCAAAGCAGCTAAGTTCGACTACGTGCTTGTCAGCTGGAGAAGCCCGCAGAACATATTGTAGCTTCGGAATGGAGAAAACATTTCTCAACAAAAAGAAGGCTTTATGGTTATCCACCACCCGCAATCGAGAGACCATGAGATCCAGATGTTCTTTCTTCCTTAAAATCTCCTCGGGGATACCCAAGTCACTTAAAGGCGCACCCAACAAGGAGCAATTGTCCTTATGAACCACTCTGACATTTGGAAGCACTGCCCGGAACAACAATTCTGTTTCACCAGGGGCATTATCATCGAGAATGGTCAGCTCACATTTGGCGCTATTAACTTCAAGTCCGATGGCACTCAATCCATCTATCAAGGTTTTTACGTCCTCCAAAACTCTCCCCGGTGTATCTCCCAGGGCTGCGTCGTCCAGATACCATACATTGAACTCTGACTCAACCCTGCGAGCCACCTCGTCAATTCTAAGAACAAACATAGCCGGTCCAAAAGGGTCACCCTGTTGGATACCTGTCTCCGACCACAGCACCTCTTCACCAAAAAACAAAGCTTAAGGCGAAGAATAAGCTTGCCAAAGGAGTCTATATAGCTTAGGCACACGGTTACGAATAACAGTAAGGAAGGTATCTCTCCTCAGACAATTGAAAGCGTTTTTCATAACACCCTCCTATGGTTACAGTCATTCAAGTACCGTCTTGCAGAATGTGCGGCAGCTTCACAGCCACCCTTCGTAGAGAACCCAAGCTGAACCGGTCTTAATTCACCACCAAGAGAGTGTGATAAGGGGCGCGCACCAACCTTGGCAGACAACCTACGCAAGGTATTACCAACTGCTATGGGTCTGATGCCACCATCCTTTTTGGTTAAAGCGCATAATGTGGCTCCATAGAAAGTTGACAAAGCAAAATCAGGAACTTCTCCTCTCCATATCGCATTCACAAAATCTGTCAGAGTGGTCAAAAGACGTACTCCAGCCTCTGCAGATGAATGGGACAATAGCGTCTTCAAATGACCTGGCCTGAGGCCATCAGGTCCTCCGGCAGAACCAGGACGAAAAGAATTAACAGCCCTCCGGACATCCTCCTCCGAAACAATAGGCACAATTAAAGAATTATCCGGAGGCTCTGGCATCATCAAGTCTAACGGGGCAGGCGGGTGTTTAGACCTCAACGCTCTGACAGTCTCTTCGTTTCGTTGGGCCAGTCTATCCAAAGATGACCGCTCACGAACTGCTCCACTCACGTCACCATCTGCAAACTTAGCTGCCACTCTTTTTTTCAACTTTTGTAACTTGTCATCGTCTGAAGCGTGTCGATTATTAACAACTGGGATTATGGGTTCAGGCAGCGTAGGTAGGGAGTCAGTCTCTAAAAATTGGGCCACCTGCCGATTGATTTTGGTAGCAAGAGAAACCTTACGACCTTCCCTACCGCCATCCGGGCACTGTAGCCCCCAGTAGCAGAAGATCATAAGCCTTGTCCATGCTAATTGGGTCTTCTGCGTCAGAGCCTCCTGCAATAACAGATGGAGGGCTCCTGCCACAGCTATTACTGATCTCCTGGGAATCGTATTTAGGACCCTCAACCTGCTACGACAGCCACCAATATATGCCTCCAAATTCACCAGCTGATTGGGCCACTCCTGGGGGTCATCGATTGTACCCCGCCCTCGACACGCCACACAAACTCATCTTACTATAACTGACGCCTGTGCCCTGGTCAGTCCCACACATTACATGTGAAACCATCCAGAACACAGTGCACATTTAACTCTTTTCTTTCGGTTACTACGTGTGTCACATGAGCTACAGAGCACATCCTCACCCTCAATCATTAAAATAAATTAGCAATCTGACTGGCCAAACAGAGCAAATGCCACCAGCACCCCTCAACCGGAGTGCCCATGAGCATTCAGGGGTCAAGAACCTCCCTGCTCAGTACTCTGGAATTCTTTGCAGACGTTTAGAGTTCACCAGGCAGACCAACAATTCCTACCTCAGCTGTAACTTAAACCTCCTGCAACACAACTAAAAAGGTTAACTTACCAGCTTACTACAGAATAAAAAGGTTAAAAGAGATAAAAAAAATTAAAATCAAAATACCTCAACTGATAAAGTACGTTAAAACTTTAAACTTCTTCTTGTGATTGGTCAAGAAAAGGTTTAGTTTGCATCAATGAAAATGCAATTTACCTAGTATTATATAAAATATTAATAAAGGATTAATATCAATAACTAACGAACCTAACCCGTAGAGTGGGGAGGAACCTACCGGGATGGAATATACCAATATGGTGGAATATACTGGGGTGGAATATACCGGGGTAGAATTTACCGAGGTGGAATATACCGGGGTGGAAAATACCGGTCACCGCTTGAATGAGATGAGAACTGTTAGATAAATAAATATGAATAAATATGAATAACAAAATGCTAACCGGGAAACCAAATCCTTTCAATAAAAATCAAACGAATCAAACTCAGACAGAAAAAGTAGCTTCTAATTCAGGAAAAGTTTTCTTTTCAAAATATTGACAGTAAATGAATGATAGGTCGAAGTTTCAGTTTTCAAACAATGAATCGAAGTTATTATAAGCCTGTTACTCTAAAACAGCATTAATAGAAAAAAACAATCTCGTAAATTCATTTTTAGAAAAACACTCACGTAAAGTAATTAATAAAAGTTATCACGTAAAGAATTCTTCAGTTACATGAAGCATGTCTAAATTACATTAGTAATTCCACACTAAGAGTAACTTCACATTGGATGCCGTCATCAATCACCACGGCAGTTTGTATAGGTACATATGACGTAGCAGTCAAAACTGATTGAATTATTTACAATACACCTGGGTAATTCAAGTCAAGGATTTGGATTCTAAATTAACTACAGCACGATGTTTTGGATCTATAAATCTTTGATCATCAATCAATTTTATAGGAAATATCTTAAACTAAATTAAACTAGAATGATGAATGCTGTTCAACAAATTGCTCTTTTGTATTTATTAACAGATAGTTTTAGCCAAAATTTTATCATTCATGTTGTAAATTCGCATATTGTATTGAAACAGTAATGAACATGAATAAAATGAGCAAGTATTAAATCATATGAAATTATATTATTCTGAAATGTATTAATATCATCAGAGATTAATATAAATAAAATGCACCCCTTAACACAATTAAACACATCGTTCTTTAGTCCATAAAGGCGTCAATACATTTTAATCGGTGATTTAGCAGCTATGATTCACGCTCTACTGACTGCTATCAATAATTCATCGACTGCTCCTCAGGATATTAGAGAAAATACATATCGTCTTTCAGGCCAATCAATCAGGGTCGTATTTCAGACTCAGGTTTCTCCTATCTTCTTCTTTCGAATGCTGAATAATGACAGATTAGCAGAGATGTGAAGAGCTCTAGCATACACCTTGTAAGTAGGAGGAGCACTTTATCACATTCAGCAGAGAAGATACTCAGTTCAATTTACATAGATAACATGCTCAGTAAATTCTTTTGTGCTGTGAAAAATAACGTCAGCTTAAGGTGACTCGTGAGCGACATAATTGTTATAGTTAGTTAGTTATTCACAAGAAATACTCAAATTGAATTGCAATTATAGTATTTCTATATTCATATAGAATTTAGTCAGAGTGAAAACTTTAGCAAAATGCGTTGATAATTTCTAACAACTGTAACTAGGCCAAACAGGAAAAAGAAAACCTTTGACAAAGGTAATAAAAGTGCCCTAGGCCGATGCACTATAGTGACACAGAGGGGCACTTAGGTTCACCCAATAGGAAAAAGCCTTCCACAGACTGTAATTTATCATCCAACACAATTGGATGTTGACAATGGTATGACTTGACGCAGAATAATCTTACATTTGTTACCCAATCATCATCACCTTTTATGAAGCCATATCAGCCAGAAAATCCTTTATATTCTTCTTTCAAACATTAATACAATTTATTCTAAAACAAATGAATAAATGTGAGCATTAAAATATTTATTCATTGTGAAGCTAAAGCTTTAAATAAAGAGCTAAATCCAAAAGTAAGTATACAGGGTGTCCCATAAAAAGTGTACCCAACTTTAAATTAGTATATTTCAACAACTACTGAAGATACAGTTTTGTTTTAACCATATAACGCCCGAGACATCTTCTAGGCCCAACATATTTTTTTTGATAGATCAATATTAGATAGTTAACCTTTAAAATTTAAAATATGTTAAGAATACCACTTTTTGGTTTTATTTTCTTTTTAAAGTCAAATAGAATAAAAAAGAAAAGATACAAAAATAATAAATAATATTCATTAATAAGAACTTTAAAAACACGCGGGTTATCATATATAATAAATATCAACCAAATCCTACTTCTGCCATGTCCAGGATTGCTCAGTGGATATAACGCTGCCTTCAATTCTCCATGAGACAGTTGCAGGTTCTAGTCCCGGACACACCACTTCATCTCTTTCTCCATTTCTTTCCATTTAATATGTATATAAAAATATGTAACATTAAACTAATCGACATGAAGCCAAACGTGCGTATACACAATATGATATAATGTAAAAAATAAAACAAATTTGTAATTGAATTTTTTTTAATTCATGTATACGGAGATATATTATATATATTATAGGTATACCCCAATTAAACGAAAGCAGCTAGAAACAGATGAGGGATATCCCTCAGTGTCCCGCGTCTACAAGACGTGGGACAATGAGGGAAACACCTCTCCGGTCCCACATCTTGTTTCCCTCGCTGTCCCACGTCTTGGAACCCACGTTATTCCACATCTCTATCCTACGTCTTACAAACGGAATGGGATTAGACTTGGGACATGCGATGGCCATTGCTGTCTTACATCTTGCAGGACGTGGGATTAGACGTTTAACAGCGAGGGACCCCTGTGCAAACGGCGAGGGTCAGTCATCTGCAAGACATCTAAAATCCCCCGTCCCACGTCTTGTCATATGTCTAAATCCCTCTATAGCAAGGTGTATTAGACGTCTTAGGACGTGGGACAAACTGCTTTTGATTAGCTGGATCTTATTTGAGTTGTATTTGGAGACTCTCCTACATTAAATTATAACTAAAAAGCATTACATATACTGATAATAACCTCGTAACTTTGCACACATATCTTGATGACATCACATGAAAATATAAAGAAGAAACAGAGTAAATGAAATACTGGGAGTCTTTACCAGAGACTTGAATACAACATTCTCCTTAAAGGGGCAGTTCAGTCAATTTTTGTTTTCATAATATTAATGTTGAACGATCACTTAGTAAAAATAAAACATTCTTGTAGAATTAAACGGTTGAAAAAAATATAATAAGCGATGCATATGATATTTCATAAATTTGATTTAGTTCCTGCGTCCTCCTACAGATGGCGCCACCACTCTGTACTATTTGTTTACATTTTACAGCTGATAACATGTGAACAATTTTTCTATCAACAGTACTAACTGTTAATTTATGAAGAGATGGTTTTCTTTTCAAAACTAAATCTAATTGACTCGAAGGACAGTTTTCAATTTCACAAATTCTTTTCACCATTTTCATAAGTTAATAACCGATTCAAGTCTGAGACTGGTTATCATTTTGTTTACGTACTACAATGATTAGTTACGCGGTCCACCGCAGTCCACAGATGGCGCCACTAATTTACAATGTACTTTTTATATAAACATTTCTAAAATCAATGAATATTCTAATGTTACATAAATAAATATACTAAATCGATTTAAGACCAATTTGGCGATAGTTTGATTTTGACTGAACTGCCCCTTTAAATATATACTTTCTATCTCATTTATCTGAAAAAATAATTTTAAAATTAAATATCACAAATCAATTAAAAATAAAGAGTTTCTTCAGTTTTTTGTTTTTCCTTATAGGTAAATCTAAAAATATCAATCTATTTTAATTTTAGATATTTAGTCTAAATAGTTTATTGATATTATTTTATTTTATTTCTAGTATTTTCAGTCTTGATTACAATACAAGACACAAAAAGAGGATAGATTTTATGTATAATTCTCTCATTTCTTCAAAATAAATATTATACATCATATTCTTAATATTTTATTGCGTCCTATCTAAATACTGCACAAATCACAATTTTCTAATTAACTATATTTATCCAATCTTAAAAAAAATTGTGGTGTAATGAAATAAAAAAATACTGTAAATATTATTTGCTGTTAAAATATATATTTTACATCTACGAACAATGAAATTTGGGTGCGTAGGATAGATCTACATAGATAACGCAAGAAATAGTTATTAACTTGTTGTTCCTGGAACACTCCTTGCATGGATTATACTCAATATATTCTCTAGGGAATCGTAGTCTATGTCCCTATTTCAACTGTTTGCTAATGTCCCTATTTCAACAACAATGATATCCCTTAAATGATGCTGAGAGAATTTAATATGGATATGAAATGTTGACATTGTAGTAATGAAGATATCGGTAGCAATGGAATTACAGAGAATATCGCAAATACAATTCATTCGATGTAATCCAATAATTCTAATTACTGTCAGATGGTTATGGAATGTGTCTATAATAGCATGGAATTCTCCATGGTATCTTAGCATGTATAGCAGAGGAAATTCCTTCACCATGTATTAAGAGCATAATAATCAAAATTATATGCATTAATTTCACCTTTTCCCATGCCTTGCTGTTCAGTTGAAGTTTGTTCAACAAGTTGCTTGATATATTCCGATATAACCAAAGTTATACCGAAGCTAAGAGTGAAATATGGCATTTGTGCTACCTAAACATAGTCTAAAGTTCTAAACCCTAAACAGTAAATAGAGCAGTCATTGCTGTAAGAAACGTAAGAAGATGTTATAGTTCATATTTGAATAATGAACTAAGTTCACTAACCACAATTGCTCTGATACAGTATGAACTTTATATTTATTCATAAGTTGTGTAATGAAAGCAACTTAGAATTGAATATAGTTTTCTTATGCAATCTAATATTTAATATTAAATTTATTTTCTAGTTCGTATTTATATTATAGAATATAGATATTGAAGTATTTCATGTTTTTGGATTGCCTAATTAGGAATGAAAACTAACGATCATATTTTAAATTCTTTCCTTAAATTTAGAAAAAAAAGTTTATTCTAAATCAAACTCGCACCTGCTTGATCAGTAGATTGAATCCTGAACACTTTTTACAGTTTCTCAGTAAAATATTCAAGGTTCTGATTGCCCTTGATCAGACAGATAATCAACTGGAGGGAATGAGGTAGGAGAACTATGCAAAGGACTGATGTCATGCTAGCGTTCGTAGTGAATGCTGTTCCGAAAAAGATAAGTCAATGATGACTGTTTCAATAATAAAAAACTTAATTGCATTATTTAACTACAGGAAATTGGCTTCAACGTGTGCAAGGCTGTACGTAACGGTTCTAGGGGAGTTGCCACTGGGCGAATTGCCACTGAGTGATTTGTCACTGGGGGAACTGCCCATTTGGGGGAATTGCCACTGGGTGAATTGCCCATGTGGGAGAATTGCCACCGGGGGAACTGCCCATGTGGAGGAATTGCCACTGGGTGAATTGCCACTGGGTGAATTGTCACTGAGTGAACTGTGTACCTGTACGTGCCGATGATACCTTAAACTGTTGAACCCTTGAAAATGTGCAGTGATAAAGTTCCTTTCAATATGTCCTTATTCGACATTCGTGCTATCTCTATCCATCATTTTCAGCTGTGAAGCGCCCCTCCCCCATCTTATATTGGTACACCGACAATTGGGCCCCGACAATTGGGCCAAATACAATTGAGGCCACGGCAATTGGGCCCCCGACAATTGGGCCCCAAAACAATTGAGCTCAGAAAAAATTGGACAAAAGACACAATAAAAAAGTGTTACTTTTTTATTACTAGGGCAGTCACAATATTAACTTTGAAATATGCTTTATATTCTCTAAAAATATGTTCATACTTTTTTAATTCGATTGATATACTTGATAAGGTATATATTAGCTAGTAAGCTGCCCCTTAAATCACATTTGGATGCTAATCTCATGTTTTAGTGTAATGAAAATCTTTGAAGTATTTAAATAAGTCGTATTAACTTGAATCATGTCATGTGGATCCATTTTTTCGTGACATTGAACTAAGAAAAATTTAACAGTTGTTGGGATAAAATGAAATTATGATAATGCATTTTGAAATACTGATTTCTAAAAGTCTTCTATAATGAACACTGAACAGGTTTCAACAAATCGACTTGTTTGTTCCAATAATTTCAGCAGGTCTTGGTGGACCACAGCTTTCTTTTAATACCCACATTCTTATTATCTTTTGTTCTTCATTTAAAATATCTACATACATTCTTACTTTCTATTGGCTACAACCTAACTCATTCACTTTACAGGAGTTCTCTATATAGACTCATAGAAGTACTGTAACTATGAAATTTGTTTCTTATATGTCCCATCTCAGAACAGAAAACTTATAGTAGTTTAAAAGTATAATAGTATTTATTCATGAAAAGAATATGTTCTATTAAAAAATAATTCATGACGTGAATATTTTCTCATATAAAGAATATTCTTTATTTTAATTATGCTCAAGACTATATTTATATCCAAAATGCATAATATCGCATCCCAAGTTATTGCAGTAGTAATGGTCTTTAATTAAGTTAATACAGTAGACTCTAAAATATTGGGTAATTTATATAATTGTCTGTGGGCCCAATTGTCCGGGGCCCATTTGTCGTGGGGACCAATTGTCCTAGGCCCAACTGTCGGCGGGCCCAATTGTCGGTCCACGCTCATATTAGGAGGCGGGGGTACACCTAAACACACGGGGTGAGTTTGTGTTTTGTTCATCTCGTGTACGTAGTGATGCAGTCAGTGAGAGTTGTTCACCCAGTGGTAATTCACCCTCACGGGCAGTTCACCCTGTGGCAATTCACCCACATTGGCAATTCACCCACATTGGCAATTCACCCACATTGGCAATTCACCCACATGGGCAATTCACCCACATGGGCAGTTCACCCAGTGGCAATTCGCCGTGCACCGTATGTAACGATCATTCCACCAACGATTCAGTGACATGAAGTTACTTGCAGTCTTCTCTTCAAGTCCAAATTGAATGTTTATAACTGTTAATGACAAAACATTATAAATTTATTCTTTGATATATGGTTCACTTGACTAAAATTATTCGGATTATTATTTATTTGCTAATTAGAATATGATTTTGGTTCCATGTTTTCATTTGGTTATTTACGTGTAAAAGTAAAGTTAAGGAGTTGAAGTTATTATGCATCAAGTGTACGACAAAGATATGCGTAATCAAGCCGATCTCAAAGGTACTCCAAAGATTTCAGCAACTATATTCTTCGCCCAGGAAATTGCAAGCAGAGTCTTCCAGCTGCTCTCGCAATGTTCTCCTCCACAACAATTGCCGGATATATAAAAAGAAGAAGATGCAGCTGGCTTCCTCCATCTCATCCATGTATGGTGGACTATTTAAAATAAACTCAGTGCATTGTGTAGGAGATACAGCAAAGATTGGAAACAGTGAATCACAGTTTCTATGAGCGTTTTTAGAAAGAGTGAAAAAATGGGACAACACAAAAATTAGAAATAATGAAAAATTTACATACATCATCGAGCCAAACAACACTACAAGGAACACTCTTATGCTAAAGAAGTGTCTGACACTGTACCAGTTTACATTTTTCTGAAAATGCAAAATTGCATCGGTGGATGTTGTTCTGGTCATCAGATTTCAAAGGGCAATATTGCAAGAGATGACTCAGCTGTGATGAATGATTCCTTGCTGTCACGATGCAGTTCTACTTTTACTTCTAAGGACCTCGGAGAGTATGTTTGACAGAGTTTTTCTTATCTAGACGTGGGCTCTAAAGTTATTCGGATATCACTTGTTCCCGGGAGAGAAGCTGGCGAGTTAATTCGGAGGACATGGTTGGGATCAAAATTGTCCATGAATCACGTGATATAGTTAGTTCAGCTCGAGTGGAAAGAATTGTAACTGGTATTTTTTAGACAACCAAAAGAAGGAACTTACAGAGTCTGCTGCTAAGAAAGAGTGGCAGTTCTCCAGAAAATTAAGAGAAAAAAAACTATTTTTAGTTTTTAAGCTTGTATAATATGATATGTAAACTATTCTTTATGTTTATTTATTTCAATTTGCTTTTTTGAGAAATTCTATATCTTCATATATTAAAATATTAGAATGTGCTTCAAATATTGTAATAATTCAATATATAGTACCCCTTATACTTAGATACAATATAAATTTTGCCTTCTATTTCAAAAAGAAAAATGTAATTATCAGGCCATGTTTATTGAGTAAGATATGCATTTTATATCACTTTGATCAAGTTTTATTTCATTTGGACCAAATTGAACTGTAAAAAGGTATAGTTCATCACAGCCAAGTGAATGCTCAAGTTTTTTCAGAGTGAAACAAAATATGAAAATAGGTACACTTTTAGATATGAGTTAAGAAAATGAGAAAAATGAAATAAAAGCAATCCATAAGATCAATAAAAATATTAGAATAAACACATATAAAAATATTTATAATTATAAGCTAATTAACTCGTATCACTACAGTACAATAATATCTTTTTGATATCATAAAATACGAGAAACTTGTTATGTTACCTTTGCCTTTTGTTTTGAATGCTATGATGGAATAGAAAATTTTTCTCTAATAACCATAAAGAAAATATATTTATATGCAAAGTGAAGAAACTAATAAATCTGTCAACATGCGAGTTTCAGGTTAAAATTCTTCATCTCTCACTAATTAATATTTTCACTGAAAAATAAACCTGCACACATTTACTTTATTCAGGAGAGAGAATTTCTCTGAAAACATCGTTACAATTTAAAATCTCACTAACAAGAATATCCATATACCGAGGATATATTTTGCAAGAAACTCCACACTGCTTTTAGCCTCTTCAAAAGTTGTGCAAAGATAATTAACAGTGCAAAAAATATGAAGTTAGAAGAAGGAAAATAATTTAGCTGAAATCTGTGGTTGGTTTTGAGTGTCGCCTCAATTTTCTAAACTTTTTGTGTTATTTCAAAAAAACTTTTAAGGAAACTTTCAAGCGGATTGATATGAGTGCAAGTAGAAATAACCTGTGGATATAAAACACAATTCAAAGGAAAAAAGTTTATAATGTGGTTTGATTTCTATGAATTGTAATGGTTTCTAACCATATCACATGAATAATTTTTCTTTAATATTTACACCATAATTAGCCAAGTATTTGTTGTATCAAATTGCATTATTCTTTTGTAAAATTATATCAGTTCATATTGTACAGTGTTTCCCTAGTTTGCGATAAAATAAGCAACGCTATTAGTTTCTTCACCTTAGCCTGGCATTGTTTTATAGTAGACATTGGCAATGGGATAACCGTTCTAAGTAATAACCTGCCTTAATGTGCTGTGTTCAGCTTTCTCCACACCGGTCTTCATAGGCTGCTTTAACTGACTCAATACTGCGACGGTTTAGCGCTGGCACTCTTAAATATCATTGAACTGAAGTCTCAATTATGATTATTCGAATTAAATTTTTGTGTTTTTGTATAATATAGCTATTAAGAAAAGACAATGGAAATGAGGTAAAATACATTTGACAATAGCATCAAAATATTAAATTTATACTTCAGTCAGTGACAAAGCATATGAATATTAACATACAAATATTCAACTTAAAGACATAGAATGTATAAAATTTCTCCATTGCGGAGCAGAAAAATAAAGTAATGAATAAATGAACATCTAAGGAAAAATAGCTACAAACTTCCATGTGACAATAACGATGGCTATCTTATCAAGAGTCTGACATCAATATCATAACTTTGTCAAGCCATGAATAAATCGAATGCGACTTCTATTCCTTCTTAATCTTACAATAACAAAAACTTCCACAATATTACAAGAATACATTGTCTTCATACATTGCCTCCTAGAATGTGTCTAACATCCTATAGTGTCTTAAGGCCTCCCCATCTACAGTGTCTACAGGCCTCATCATCTACAGTGTCTACAGGTCTCATCATCTACAGTGTCTACAGGCCTCATCATCTACAGTGTCTACAGGCCTCATCATTTACAGTGTCTATATACCTCATCATCTACCGTGTCTATATGCCTCATCATCTACAGTGTCTACAGGCCTCATCATCTACAGTGTCTATATGCCTCATCATCTACAGTGTCTACATGCCTCATCATCTACAGTGTCTACAGGCCTCATCATCTACAGTGTCTACAAGCTTCTCTATCTACAGTGTCTACAGGCCTCATCATCTACAGTGTCCACAGGCCTCCCCATCTACAGTGTCCACAGGCCTCATCATCTACAGTGTCTACAGGCCTCATCATCTACAGTGTCTACAGGCCTCATCATCTACAGTGTCTACAGGCCTCATCATCTACAGTGTCTACAGGCCTCATCATCTACAGTGTCTACAGGCCTCATCATCTACAGTGTCTACAGGCCTCACCATCTACAGTGTCTGCAGGCCTCATCATCTACAGTGTCTACAGGCCTCATCATCTACAGTGTCTACAGGCCTCATCATCAACAGTGTCTACAGGCATCATCATCTACAGTGTCTACAGGCCTCATCATCTACAGTGTCTACAGGCCTCATCATCTACAGTGTCTACAGGCCTCACCATCTACAGTGTCTCCTTATCTCCAATTTTTCCAGTCAGTGAATAAGGTATTAGAATAGGTTCATTTTCCAGATGATGAGCCTTAGTTTGGCTGGTGTACAACCCATCATAACATTATTCATTGGTATGACAATCGACTTTATCTTTTTATGTCTTTGATGACGTTCAGTAGACGATCAAATGTCCGTTGAATGTCGTAAGGATGTCATTGTCTGATTGTGGGAATGATATCGGAGATGTAATTTTGTGTGTTCAATCATAAATGTCCCAATAGTTTCAAATTGTTTGATTGCATTCAGGCGAGAATATTTATCTCATTGGGATATGGGTTAAGATTAGAGAGATGGGAGAGAGGCAATCGTGTATAGTTATTATTCCTGATAACAGAAAAAAGCTACAAAAGTTAATCACTAATAATTCATTCCCAAGTGGCTAGAAATAGATCTTGATTACACGATTGTTTTAATTTCATAACATAGCTAATTCCTAAAGTTAAATTTTCATGATGTAAAGACAGAATAATTTCTCACAATTATTACAATTTGTTTATAATGACAAATTAATAAGAGAAAAAATTATAGGAATTACGAGCTCAAATAATTAATACGTTCAATTCTTAGTCAATTAGTAGGAGTAATTGGAATGTAACAAATAATCCCCGTTTCTCTGGCAATAACTCAGTCTTACTTTCTACCGGGGAAGCTGTATAATAATTTTTCACGTTGAATTTTCTCTATAAATTACTTCAAAGCTTGATTGTATTTCAGAAGATTTAATAATCACCTTCAAAGAAATTATCCGACAACTTTGTTTCCACTCTACTGTTTGACAAACAATTTTCACCGTGTTGAGATTCTTCAAACACTCGATTTTGGTGACTAAACTAAAATACAATGGTTTTCAAGTAATTCGACACACAGGTTGCCAATGTGTTTGATCGCGTGCAAGGGGTATTGTATGTTTATATTCAAATTAACTTTAAAACTTTTCCTTTAGTAGAATGATTCAGATATAGAGTAATGGTGGGGCCAAGGAAGATTAAGGAGGGACCCTGCAGTGATCCATTATAATCCAATCCCATTTAATTTACCATAATATTCTACATGTATTATCCTTCTATACTGATCCTTTCCAATCCCTTATAATTATAATCAAACAAGATAAAGTAATTATAAAAGGCATCTGATTGCGTCAATAGATTTAATTCTTGATAAAGTCCAGTGCATAAATCTCTTTGAATTACTCTTACTGTATAGCTTAATTGCTTATCTCTAATATATGAACAATGATATAATATATTGAATATGTATTGCAAATATATAATTAGATTATAATTTAAAATTATTCCATGAAATGCATTATAATAATAAATACAATAAATTAATTTCACTCCATTCTGTTACAACCATCCTCTGATGAAATTAATTTCAGGGATACCATTTCTATGTTCATTAATGATATTTTAATGCAATTTTATATTGTTCTCTATGGCTCAGTACTTTAAAACAGTACCTATATTAACCTACTATGATTATCTATAGTCTTCTATGGCTCAGTACTTTAAAACAGTACCTATATTAACCTACTATGATTATCTATAGTCTTCTATGGCTCAGTACTTTAAAACAGTACCTATATTAACCTACTATGATTATCTATAGTCTTCTATGGCTCAGTACTTTAAAACAGTACCTATATTAACCTACTATGATTATCTATAGTCTTCTATGGCTCAGTACTTTAAAATCAGTCATACGCTATTCATTATAATTACATCATGCATCTGATAATAAATTATCAATGACTCAACCATGAATTTAGCTATGAAACGTTTACAGGTTATCTAGCTGCAATAATAACGTAATACACGTATTATTTACTTTTCTATTTTCTCTTCTAATTCCTAATACATGTGCATTGTGCTTACCCATTTGATTACGGTTTTATAAAATTCAGAGATTTATGAAAATCCGAGATTTTCAAAAAATCTGAGATTTCCAAAATATCTGAGATTTCCATTTAAAATCCAAGATTTCAGTGAATTTGTATTTCACAAAGTAGAATAATGACAGTCATTTACCTGCTATTCAATACTCAGAGTTAAGTAAAAGCATTTACTATCACCAAACTCTGTCAGTCTATTCCCACTCCCCCAGAGAGTGCATTGCATCACCAATAAAAAGACAGAACTTTATAGTCAAATTACAAAAAAAAAATAGCGCGTGAGGGTCAGTGAGCAAATGCATTTTGCCTCCATTTTAACCGCCACACCGCCAAATAATAGAATAAATATACGCACTATTCTAATTCAATTTAAAAAGGACTCGCTTGTTTTGCTCGAAATTCAATTAAAATGCGAGACTGAATTAAAAGCAACAAAATACAGAGGATGATAGAAAGAAGTGGAAGACAATATTGTATTACCAATTTGATATCGGTGACTGTTAAATAAATGATATTATGTTCGAGAAATGAATTGAAAACTCAATTGGATTATATATATGAAAAGCATTCTATTATTTGATGTAATTACAGTAGTCATCGCTTCAACTATAATATTATTGCAGACGTTATAAAAATATTAATGAAATAGCAAACAGAAAAATGAAGTGTATCATTGCAAACTAATTTATTCAATATACTTTCAGAAGAACGTATTAATATTACGTTTCTATTGAAATAGGTTTGCGATACTTATAATACATAGTATACAATGACAAATTTAGATTTGACATATTAACCAAACATCAAATTATCATCCAAATATTCTCTTTTAATATTATCCCCATAAATAACAATACAGTGAAACTTCTCAGTTTGAAGCACTCCAATAATGGGGACCTGAATGATGAAATGCTCTGAGTTATGAAGTAGTTTTCTATGTTTTTAAATTAAAGAAAATGATATGCGTCAAGAGTAGCGTCATAGCTATCCCTCAATAACCATAGTTTTCTATGATTTAAATCATAGAAAACTATCTAGCGCACCAGAGATATGAGACGGCTCAGGGTTATGAGTGAACTAAACTTCATAACGCATGAGTTTTAATGTACAAATTTCAACAATTATATGTCTATTTGTTAAATAAATTAATTTATAGTGACAACATCAAATTTCAGGCAATTTGGTTGAACACTGTTTGAATTATGAATGACCATGACCTTGACCTTTCACCGGGTCGCTCCCAAAACTCTACCAGCAGGTCACTGGACATGGACCAATCGCTTCACTAAATTTCAGGCAATTTAGTTGAATACTTTTTCAGTTAAGCGAATAAGAAGATGATAAATAAATAAATAAAGTCCGATGAAAATATGACCTTCCTGCATTCTGCGAAGGTAATAAATAAATGCCGGGTAAAATATAACATTCCGCAAATTTGCGAAGATAATTAATGGTAAATTCCTAGTTCACGTCCCTATCTCATCTAGGGACACGAACTAGGAACCGCTCCAAATACCCCCTTCCTAGTTCACGTCCCTATATAATTGATTTAGGGACGTGAACTAGGAAGTGGGTACTTTAAAAATTATATTTCTTTTATTTAATTACCTTTTATCTAATCTATACTAATAATTTCCGTAGTGTGTTTATTTATTTGGTGTCCGTTTCTACACGACGGGTATTAAACATGAAGAATGTAACTATGATACGCACGGGAATATATTGACTTGATATTTAAATTCCCCTGTTTTTATTCAATTTAATTTTAATTGAATTCATTAGAAAAAACCTAATAACGGGTAATAAATTGGTATTGATGATGACCCGTTATTTTTAACGGGAAAGTACACTAGTTAACATATATTGCACTAAAAAATAATGATCGACCAAAATCTAGTATCTTGACTACATATACAAATAATACCAATAAATGAATATTTGAACTTGAAATTCAGCAAAAATTACTACAAATTTTCTTATTTGTTAATATATAAATCAAAGAAAAAACAGTGAAACAGGACGCTTACCCTCTTCCTAGTTCACTTTCCTGATTGATAACTTGAGATACTTGAAATTTTTGACAATTTTGAAGGTAAATTTCATCGTGAGAAAAACTCATGCCAATAATATCAGCTGCACGTGCTTTAGGCCATATACACATTGAAGAAATTCCATCAACATTTCAACTCAATAAATATTCCATTAAATTCCTGCCCCAATTCACCCCAATATATATGCATTTGTTATTTATTGTGTTCCATGTTACCAACATACTACAAACTAATTTAGCACTATTAGTATAATATTCCAAATTTATATATCTGAAACCTTATAACTAATTAACCCTTCAACGCACAGCAAAATTGAAGGCAAAAATAGTAGATCAATGTTAGATAGGTAACCTTTTTGAAATTATACATGTAAAAATCACTTTTCATTATTATTTGAGAAAATCATTAGGCGGTTAGAAAATCTTAAATCATTATGTTATATACATGTATTTGTACAATTCTACTGCTAGAATATGATTATACGGCATACATGTAAACATAATTTCAAACACTTATCATACATAACAAATTTATATCAGATTTAAATCAAGGTTTTCTGATGTCCCCAAAGAGGCAATATTCCCCAACTTCAAAGGTATTCCACAACTGCAATAAGTTACCACACATAATATTCAATCTCCCACTCTAACGTGTTTTACCAATCCATTTGATCTCATTCCAGAGTCTCAGGTATTTACCTGTCACATTATATAACTCTATGGAGATGACTCACCTTGAGCCACTGCACCGGCAGGAGTCTATATGGCTGAGTCATATTGTCCGGTAGTCTGAGTCTGCCGTCTTTCCAGCTCTGAGCGAAGAAAATATCTGCCGCGTATGTCTGTTGAATGAAATGACGCCATTAGACACTAGAAATTATTCTGGTTGATTCTTTCATAGAAGATTTATGAATTGGATTAAAAATATTTATTAAATGACAAATATTAGGACATCATTTGAAATTATCATAACAATCAGCTATTTTAATATTGTTCAAATTAAGATTTGTCTTAAAGACAGTTGTTTTTACTGAATCTTAACTTTTTTCTAAATTTTATAGTTGATAAAATAAATTTTAATGAAAATTAAAAGATATTTAGAAATTCGGTATCAGTTCATCTTAAAGGTCCACTCCACTGTAAATTATAATTTCTCTAGAAATGCTTCAAATTTTTAGATCTAAGGTTGTATATTATGTCGCAGTTAACAGAAAAGAAATTGATCAAATATTCACATCGTAATCAAATATATAAGAAATATTCACACTCAAACTTCTCTGTCCGACTTTCTATCAGATTGAATAGAAAAACAAGAAGGAAATATGAACTCCATCTCGTATCTAATAATAATGGCATACATTATAGGGTAAGGACGGTATAGGTAGCAATTTATAATAAGTCTATCAGCTTCAATACGGTTATGAATTACTCAGAAGTAACTTACACTTTTCATTTGCTTAGTCAGCATAAAAAGACCCACCCGAATAACTTACATCACATATTATAGTAAATATTTGTAACCAAATTTGAAATGGGTTGCAGTTTTATAACCAGTAACCTTAGTTCTAATGAATAGAGAAATAAAAAAATAGTGAGAACCGAAATTTCATTATTTCCAAACATTATAATTTATTTTACCAACCATTGATCCCTCATCTATTGAGTCCAGACTCATGACCGTGACGTGGAAGTGGACTAGAGTGGGCCCATCCACTTCCCCCCGGGGTGGGGCCATCTTGTCGTATCCCCGAGGGTCTTCGGGCAGAATATCTTCGAATTCAAGGGCCTCGTCATCCTGAGGCTGTCTGGGATAGGAAATATATTATAATTACCAATTAAAGTATGAAAATAGTGTAATTTACTTTCTTCAATAAGTGTGCGTTAAAATAAAGTTGAAAATATATCTGTTATTGATTTTTTTTTCTTTTAGTATGAACTTAAAGACATTAATATTAATGTAAATTGATTAGCTAAGTATTTGAAAGTACTGAGAATCTTATTACAAATGCAATAGAAAAAGATTACAAATATGAATAATTTGCATCTGTTGATTTAATTAATGAGGTAAAAGCAGCAAGATATTTAGCTACATCCTGAATGTTTAATTACCGATAATGACTAATTTTATCGGTATTATCGATGTTTCCGACTGATGTTATTATTTGGAACATCAGACCCTGGATTCTAAATATTGATAAAATTAATTAATTGTATCAACAAATTTAATTTAAATTTCATTAAGATATTTTAAGTTATTTAAATGTATTGAACAAATCCAATCCAATTCCATTAAGAGGAAAAACGTCATTTAAACAGTAGTCTGACACTCACAGTACTCGGATAGTTGGCGTCAACAGAGGTCATGAACAAAAAACTGTTTGACCTATCATGACCTGTGGTAACTCCCACTTTGCGAGTACTGTAGGTGTCTGAATACAAAGATGCTCTCCTTAATCTAATTTATACCTATTTACCTATTGCACCGAAATTATTTATTTGCAAAGAGAGAAAATTATCTATAATTGAAAGTCTGTTAAAAGAATTTAGTTCATATTAAAGTCATGTATATTTTCCCTTTCAATATTAATACCATATTAAAATAATGAATAAAAGGTGAGAGGTTCATTTTTCTTTCATTTGAACTTGTTATGTGAGGAAGTGATAATAATTCTACTACATCATATAGGGTCGGACGGGGTATCACCGCGCATACGCTTATTATGGGGTATCACTCCGCGGTGTCCGGAAAACTGCTAGGCGGAAAACTACCAAAGCGGAAAACTGCCATGCGGAAAACTGCCAGTCACTTACTGTCAATTTATTTATTTTTTATTTTTCTGAATTGTCATTAAGATATATAAAAAAAAATGTAACCGAAGTCAGTGAGTTTTCTGCATCTATCAGTATTGCCACCGATGAAGGTAGATGACTTTGTTCATGGAGGATTTTGTTTTCTGATAGCTTCTTGTAGTCTATTGAGCATAATTTCCTTTTGACTTCAGCAATATAGCCTTTGGTTCCGAAGCATACGTTAAACCCCGTGTACTGATTTGTGATTACTAGTAAAAAATACATTATCACAATTATATAATTTTGAAATATAAATTATAAAATAAATTGATTGAATGTTAATCAACTAATATGTGTTCAATATTTATTACATTTGCATTTTTATTCGCCATGTCATAAACACCTCCATTTCACAGTTTTCATTCATATCTAAAAAGTATTATTAATTAATATGCAATCAAATTTGATTGAGTAGAATTGTCTCAGAGCAGCAGTTTAATAATCATAGATGTTGGGTTACAAATTCTATATATTTCACAAACAAGTTGTTCTATATATTTTCACAAGTTGTTCAATAATGAGTATAAGAATATTAAGCTTGAATGCTTGTTCAATTCTCAATTTATAAACAAAAAGAGAAATAATTTGACACTAAATCCGTTATGAACTGATAATGTAAAGATGCGTTGTGAAAACAAAGAAATTGTATTCTTTCCCTTATACAATTATCTCTTTGTTTCTTTTCTTAGTACTTTAACAGAAAGGTTTTAGTTTTTAATTTCTTTATTGTATTTTATTTATTTCTGTAATATTTCTATAATAAATATATTGTATTTTATATTTTTTCTAATAAATACGTCTACATTTAACAATTATTATTATTTTGTTCACAAAGTAAAAATTGATGTCCTCTTAACTCCTTAACGAAGGGAGGACACCTTTTTTTATAAAATAAAATGTTATTAGTGACTGAAGTCATTAAATTGTCAGTAAATAACTTGCAGTTTTCCGCCTAACAGTTTTCCGTCTGGCAGTTTTCCGGACACCGATGCCACTATTGACTCACTAAAATTGCGCACAGAAAAAATGCCAATAAGTTTTTTATTTATTTAGTTATTATTTCAAAACTGGTTGATAATTATCCTCATTCATGATTATTTCATCACGAGAAAAAGAGTTTCTCTTGTACATTTAGTTTATGAGTAAATACAGAGTTTGCGGGATTGTGCGCGGTGATACCCCGTCTGACCCTATAACAACATATGGATATTTCAATATAATTACATTACATAGAGATTCTCACAGATCTTTTTAATATAGAATTACAATTTTTCTTAGATTTATTCATTTTCCTCAATGCAATAAGCTGAAAGAATTTAGAAAGTATATTAGTATTTTTAAATTCTAAAATAAATTTCCAGTGCTGATGAGAAAGTCTTCATTTGAACAGACGAAAAGATTTTCACTCATGTTGATGTCCTTTTAAATTATGGAATTTGTGCACGTCATGTCTCAGAGTTTGCAGATGGCAATCGAACTCTTTCTCGTCGTCAGAAGAAAACTAGAGTGATTTTATGGGTTGCGGTAAAATGACGGTCAAATGACTCCAAATTTCCTCTCTGATCTTCATCGATGAAGAGGTTAAAAAGAATAGAGAGGTTTGCCTGAAAATGCTTTAGAGAAAGTGCTTCTTTGAAAGCTATGATGATGAATATATCTTCACTCAAGATGGTGCTCAATCCCACACACCGAATGTCACCCAAAATTGTTGATGCAAGGACCATTTTTGTGGATTTTGGGACAAAAATATTTGGCTGTATTCAAAAACCCCGATATCAATCCAATAAATTTTGTGATTTGGTCCAATTTAGAGACAGATGTTTTCAAAGTCTACTACAGAAGTGTTGTTGAAAGATTTGCGTATACTATTAAGTAAAGAAGATATACCATATTTCCGGTTCTCTAACTTATTAAAAAGTAATTGAATTAATTGACTATGACTGTATGGTCTTAACTTAGGTTTCAATTAAACAAGATAGGACATCAAGCAATTCAACAAGTGTGGCCAATTGAAGCAAGCTCTAATCAAATCTTGGTCAAATTTGAGCGCGAAGAAATTGCACAGTTACTACTGTGCAATTATACTCAGTTATACTCAACTGATCAAGGCAACAGACACTCTCCTGATTTTGTGTAATGTTTTGAGGTAGTTTCTTTTACACAAAAATTTAGATATACTCATATTGTTCAATATTTACCTCGTAATACAATGTTTTATTTAAATGCTATAGCACAACACTCTGACCTGATTGAGCAGTTCAGATAAGATTTCTGGAATCAGCATACACCCAGAAAAGTTTTAAAATACCCCTTCCTTAAAAATCACACGCAGAGTAATGATATTTATTCATTTCTAAGATATTTCCATTGTATTTCTGGATTACATTAGTATCTCAAACACGGAAATACGGTAAAATTGCAAGTCATTGTTCATGTACTTTTAGTTTAGCTTAGGAATAAAAGTTCTTCTATTAATTACTTTAATGTAAAACTAACACACAGGAATAAAATTATAAACCAAATGTTCAAATAAATAAACTATCAAATAAACTATATAATGTCATAACACTTTTACAGTGGAACTCTTCTATAGTGAATGTAGAGTCCTGAGTAAGAGCCTGTATAGTGAACAAACTTTCTTTAGTCTCCCATAAAATGGCCATTAGTTTTCTAAAACCAATGGCCATTTTATGGCAGACTAAAGTAAATTTGTTCACTATGTGAGGTATATATATTATATAGTTCTTACTCAAGACTCTACATTCACTATAGAGGATTTACACTGTATTAGAAAATTAATTATTTTATCATCTTGCAGTAGGGTAAAGTCACAGTTACCGGATTTGAATTATTTACAGTATGAATGTACCTATCATTAGGTTACTATGAAAATTTTGATGCTTATTATAATTATGGCCTATTTTTATATTTTCGTCCGGTATTTCATTCGAATTTGGTACCTCACTTCTCTTAACAAATGTTTACCCGATCGCTTCTTAGATTGAATCAAATGGTTCATGGACATTGACCAATCGTACCACCAAATTTCAGAAAATTTGGTTGATTATTTTTTGAGTTATGCGAATAACAAGATTACCGTTAATTTATAATAACAAGATTACAAATATATTAATATTGCCGATCAAAACATAACGTTCCGCAGTTTTGCAAAATAATATTAAGAAGTGTGAAAATAAGTCACAAATATATAACATATGTCAAAATTTTCTTTGAATTGTATTTTTCATAAATTATATTTAAATTATGTAATTTATTAATTGGCATTAACATTATAATACAGAGATATTTTTCTCGCATTCAATATTACTATATAACAACCATATAAATCCTTACGTTAAACATTCTCTATTCTAAATGTTATTCGTAATTTAATTGTAGGTAAAACACTCACAGAAATCATTTCACGTTCCATGCAAAGATATTTTAAAAGATATATGAAAAGGAATGTAGTGAAATATTCTTATTGTTTTCCGTGGAGTTTTGTGATATTCCCAGCAAAGTCAGGGTTAAAAATAAAATAAATAAAGCTTTTTATTTCACTGCTACAATAAAACTATCTTAATTTTATTCACGACGAAATACAAAAATTTCTTGGATAAAATATCTCTCATCAAGAAATAGTTTTTCAATTCTTTTAATACAAATTGAATTATTATTATTATTCATGAAATATTTAAATCTGCCATGTCATCATTATTCAAACTTTTATAAATATCAATCTCAAGCAACTTGGAACAAATTGTATGCATGAATATTATGGCCGGGGAAGTAAATTATCATTTCTCCTTTAATGCGAATAAATATAATATCTCAGGATAGATGTTCATATATAGCTTTCTATTGTCTCTATAATTCATATCTTTTTCTATAGTCGAGGCGACTGATGAATAATTACATACACTATGATTTAGTCAGGCAACAAAATAACCTCTGCGTTGTTTCCTGGCGATGCTCCGGAGATTTTCCCAGGGAACATCGAAAAAATGTCCCATTTCGAACACAACATCTCTAGTAAATGTTCCTGGCACATCACAATGTTATCTAGGATCACTCCAGAGTCGTCAATGGGTAAGTTACGAATTATTGGTCAGTTTCACATCTTCGCTCACATAAGAAAAAAACAATTTAATAATTATTATATTAATAATTATAAGATAAAAATAAAAATTACTTATCGTTTTTTCTTATATGACCGAAGATGTGGAACTGACCGATAATTCGTAACTTACCCTACATCTTCATTTCTCTTTGAGTTCATAACTACTGAAGATGAATAGAAAGAATGAAGGCTATCATCTTCACAGTCATTTAGGGACTCAAAGTGAGATGTTCGTTCATTAAGTACTATCACAGTACACTGTAGACTTTCATTCAGTACTATCACAGTACACTGTAGACTTTCATTAAGTACTAGCACAGTACACTGTAGACCTTCATTAAGTACTATCACAGTACACTGTAGACTTTCATTAAGTACTATCACAGTACACTGTAGACCTTCATTAAGTACTATCACAGTACACTGTAGACTTTCATTAAGTACTATCACAGTACACTGTAGACTTTCTTTAATTACTATCACAGTACACTGTAGACTTTCATTAAGTACTATCACAGTACACTGTAGACCTTCATTAAGTACTATCACAGTACACTGTAGACTTTCATTAAGTACTATCACAGTACACTGTAGACTTTCATTAAGTACTAGCACAGTACACTGTAGACCTTCATTAAGTACTATCACAGTACACTGTAGACTTTCATTAAGTACTATCACAGTACACTGTAGACCTTCATTAAGTACTATCACAGTACACTGTAGACTTTCATTAAGTACTATCACAGTACACTGTAGACTTTCTTTAATTACTATCACAGTACATTGTAGACTTTCATTAAGTACTATCACAGTACACTGTAGACTTTCATTAAGTACTATCACAGTACATTGTAGACTTTCATTAAGTACTATCACAGTACACTGTAGACTTTCATTAAGTACTATCACAGTACACTGTAGACGTTCATTAAGTACTAGCACAGTACACTGTAGACTTTCATTAAGTACTATCACAGTACACTGTAGACTTTCATTAAGTACTATCACAGTACACTGTAGACTTTCATTAAGTACTATCACAGTACACTGTAGACTTTCATTAAGTACTATCACAG
>CANNZV010001310.1:0-13523 GCA_947561585.1 Caprella mutica | reverse complement strand
CACTGTAGACTTTCATCAAGTACTATCACAGTACACTGTAGACTTTCATCAAGTACTATCACAGTACACTGTAGACTTTCATTAAGTACTATCACAGTACACTGTAGACTTTCATTAAGTACTAGCACAGTACACTGTAGACTTTCATTAAGTACTATCACAGTACACTGTAGACTTTCATCAAGTACTATCACAGTACACTGTAGACTTTCATTAAGTACTATCACAGTACACTGTAGACTTTCATTAAGTACTATCACAGTACACTGTAGACTTTCATTAAGTACTATCACAGTACACTGTAGACTTTCATTAAGTACTAGCACAGTACACTGTAGACTTTCATCAAGTATGTCTAAGAACAAGACAACTCTGGTGTATGATCCGTTGCAGAAGTATGTTTTCGTATTATAATGTATCCATATCAGTACGCTTTAATATTATATTATTTTGTTACTAGAAACCATAGGGTATTTTTGAATTAACATGTGGAAAAAAGGATTGAATTAAATATTGCAAAAGAACGGGTCTATGTGATTTGGGTCGTGGTTATTTGGGTCGTGGTCATTTAGGTCCGTCTTTACAAAAAGTATAAAAAACAAGCATAATTGATTTGATTTATATTATAATTGAATGCTTTCTCTGTTTTATGCGCTTCCACTATGAGCCACTTCTATGGAAGTGGCTCTATTAAATTTATTCCTAACATTTTTTTTTTCGATTTTATAGGTATTTTTAAAGTTATTCGAATCTTAGGATTCAGATATGTGAATACTCAATATCACGAGACTTTGAACCCATGGATCTCATCGATAAGTTGAAACTTTTGACTACTGATTGCGCCACCTAATTTTCGAGGTTTTGAACCAACCAAAAACTAAAACCTGATATGAAATTCAAGCTAGTTTTTGAATATCAGTCCCATTCGAAAACATATATCTCTATCTTCGAAAACTGACCGAATCTTCAAATTTCGATAATTGTATTTTGTTCAGACATCTAAAACTAGTAAAATTGAAAAATTTATTCGATCCCATATATTCAACCTTTGTTGTAAAAACTTTTTATTTTTGAGTATGCTAAATTTTCATTGTTCATCACCTTGTGGAATCGCATTAAGTGATTTTATATAAATATCTATATATAAAAATTTCAGTAGATATTAAAATATTTTATTAATTATCCTTGAAACTGAGAAAGCATTCATTTATACAAAAGCTAAATTAACTATGCATGTTTATTATACTTTTTATAAACACGATCCCAAATGGTCCGTGACCCAAATGGTCCGTGACCCAAATGGTCCGTGACCCAAATGGTCCGTGACCCAAATGACCCCGGACACCCAAAAGAACAAACGGTTTTCAATCACAGTGAAACTCCCAATCCAAGATGGCTGCCTTACGAATGACTGCAATTCGTTAACGTATTCTCTGACCTCAATTCATTATACTGTGAAATGTTCTTTTAAAACTAATTTGAGCTTAATGACCAAGTACATTATTCCTTGTATTTACTTTTCTTTTGATGTCACCGATATATGGTCTTGGTTCCAAGCAGACGTTAAACCACTACGTAATTAATTAATTAATTGCAAGAATGACTTAATTGTAAGGACATAATTGTATAAATGTCGTAATTATTTAATTAGTGCTATTTACAAGTTATGTTACCAACAGAATAAGTTAATAGAAGTATAAGGCCACAAATGTAATTAAATAAAGGCCTCTGTTTATTTTCAAAACTCTTGTTTTAAAATAAACTAATTTTGTTTTTTCCTCAATACTAGTTGTAATTATGAAATAATTATAACTTGTTTTATTAAACATGTAGTACCCTTTACACTAAATTCAAGGGCGGGGCCTTCCTGAACCTGAGTCAAATATTTTGAATTTTTTTGTTTACTAAATTCTATTTATATATGCACAATATTCAAATTTTTCATTAAAGTTTGATATTTATGTTAAGTATCGTTATAATTCCTCCATATACTACCTACATAAACATGTGTCAGTATACTTAACTATTGTTTTATTTCAAACGTAGAAAATGAGATGATGGTGGACGAAAGAGTTTGTGAACGAAATGTTCGTGAGTTCACATCACGACGCTTGAACGAAATAGTCAGTGTGCCATAACGACAGAGATACTTTGCATTATGCTACCATATAATCTTTCACTTCATGGAATTCATTGGATAGCAAAAGATAATTAATACCTGTCCTACGATCGATCAACCTTATCCCTTACCCCCCCCCCCCCCCCCCCAAAGCCGTAGCAATCAAGCTGTTTAATCCACGGGATTGCAATTGATCCCCACCACTGGTCTGATCATCAATAATACACATGCGATGTTTTGAATACAACGAATTTCAATTAGAATTATTGTAATGTAATTTGCAGTGGTGATTATATTATATTGATATTAGTGAGTGTGATTAGATGAATAATTGGCAGTCATGATTTATAGTGATAGGCCAATTGATGAAAAATAGTGATGATATATCTTCATGGAATTGAATTATAAATTGAAATACCTACTTACTGACATGAGAAGAGAGTAAATACAATTTCAGGAAATAACTTTGATCAGATGTAATTTTGAAAAAAGTTTTGGGTTTGAAAGTTTATTTGGTTGTAATTTGCTTATAATAGGTACTCACAATTTCAATATTGCTTACAAAAAAATTCTTCTATCAAAGCATGAAAAGTGTAACAATTGAGTCAAAAACTTGTTTTTCTCTATTCATTAGAACTATGAGGTTACTGATTTAAACCGGCAAACCATATCAAATTTGGTTCTTTATTTTGTTATAATATGTGATTTAAATTATTCTCGTGATTCTACCCTATGAATTCCAAGCGAAGAAAAAGATCAATGCACCTCTTTATAATTGAATACTATAATAAAGCTTTAGGTAAAACACCAAAATTAGGTACATAAAAGTGTACCTAAATACCTAATTACCATTAAATTTAGGATACTACGAGATAAAGCTCTACCATGTCTCTTCTTCTTCTAGTATTCTATTCAATCTAGTGTTATTTTATCATGATTAATTAATTAAGAAGCAAATACTTGACCAAATTTTTTTCTGTTGACGGTGATATGTTATATAATATTATTTCTACAAATTTAAAAAACTTCTAGAGAAATTATAATTTAGAGAGTAAAAGACTTTTATGGGATCGATACCATTCAGATTTATTTTCTTTATTAATAATCAGAGAGTTCTGAAATTTGGTTTTCGTGTAGAACAGGACAAAAGAAAATGTTTTGTTCCAAAAAAAATTTGGCTACAGGCAATAAAAAAGGAGTATTTTTTATTAGAGAACGAATGTTTTAGGGGTAACTTCATCGCGTTTTATCAGATTCACAATTTCACAATCTTTTGTAAGAGGAAGAGTTGTTTCCCGATTTAGCATTGAAATATCTGAAATTTAAACTTCATTAAATTATAGTAGAAGTTACATTTGAAAAAAATAATGGAAACCCCTATTTTAGCATATTTTTCAAATTCTGCTAATTCGAATATCTAAAAAATCAATATTATGTTTTATAGAACCTCTCTTTTCTTTCAAATGAGCTCCACCACGTTCCTCTACAATAAAGAACTGACAGAGATATAGAGCGTCAATCAACCCAAAACGTAAGTTATCAGGAGAGACTGAAACATCTCTACCATCTGGTTACCTGTCTCTAGACTCTAGATCCTCCTCCCAAAAGCTCAATATGGCACAGAGCCTATATTGTAGGAATAATTATAGTGGGTGTGAAAGGCTGATGCGTTCTTAGCCGCCTTCACCCATCACCATCAACTGTACGCTACAGACAAGTTATGACTGTAATATATTTTTTATAAAGACCCCTTGCCTCAAGAAGCTGTAATATTTATACTGTAATATTTACACAGAGTATTCTACACACCTGTAGGTGTGTCTTAAGCGAATAAATTATTTTGAATTTTTGATTTTCTGAAAGGTATCAACCCCTATAACTCTAATAAGTCTCTGAAGAGTCACTGTCAAAGATTCACTTCACAATGGAAATTTTGGGAACCAGAGGCTTGCATTGTGCGTTTTTTCCAGTTCATAGCATTTATCATATATATGTACTATGCAAAATTGTATATTTCCACGATTGATAGGAACAATATTATTATATTGACTGAATTCTTTTTGAACTGCGAACTGGGTACCGAAGGGGTAGAGAAACAGCACAAATATACGCAGTAAATTACAGGACACTATTCACTTTCATGCATGACATAATGTTCTTGTTGGCAACTGAGAGAACTAAAATGTTTAATGAAAAAACTTGAGAGATCTTAGTTGATTCAAAGCATGTTCAAAAAATGTATCCTCTTAAAAAGTCTTATCGGGCTCAAACTCCACAGTCAGTCTTTTAAGGATCAAATTAATATGAAAGACGATCTTGCATAATTTCAAATTAGAAATGAAATATTCATCTCACCAAAGCAAGTGTATTTAATATATTTATATTAATTAATTAAAATACTTTTTAATTAAAAAAATTAATCAAAAAAAATAAAAATACTTTTTAATTAAAATACTTGATTAACTATGTCACGGAAATACATTTCTTTACCTTGAAAGAACAAACGACAAGCTAATAATTCTGAATAATTTAATAACAAGAGTAATTGATACCATTGAAAATGCTGGTTTGAACGGTGCCAGGTAATTTGATCCCCTGTAATTTGATTCCCGGTAATTTGATTCCCGGATACAGATATAAAATCGTATAAAATAAAATATATATTTTTCTCCATCGAAGACTAAAAAATTGACAATAATAATGACATATAATGCTCTAGTTATAAATTACTTGTATTGTTGATACCAATATTTGATTCTATATTTTATAAATCAATTGTGTTTATTTATTTCAAATGTTAAATAATTTATTTCAAAATGTGCATTAATTTATTTCAAAATAATTAAAATCTATTGTATTGTAGATACCAAGTTTTGTACATAGTTATTGTGTAATTTATTATTTGAAAGATTTGGAGGAAATGGAAAATTGGGCCAATCAATTTACAAAATGAAATATGAAATTAATTGATAATATGAAATAGTGCGAAATTGAAAATACGGCAACCAATCAAACATAATATAAGTCCAAGAATTGAAAAACGGGGATCAAATTACCGGTCACGGGTTTGAACCCATCAGAACCTGCTAAGTAATTATAACCTCCGGCTAGTACATTACTTGATAAATAGAAAGAAATACCAAGGCAATTGGTTCCAAGGTAGAAACTAGGAAGTCAGATCTGAATAATAAAAACGAAGATCTTCCATAGAACTTAATAGGAAACGAATTTAATCTGGCATTAAATCTTAAATTCAAATATCCTCTGATATAGGGTTCCAGATACTATATCTTTTCAATATCTGATAAACAATTGATCTTGTGTATATTATATTATTATCTGAAATATATCAAAATTCAACAAATTAACAGAACACTAAGACAACAGCTTGCAAAATTTGGTGGAAATCTTTAGGTTTTACCATCAGTTGAATCACAGCCACACTGTGAATATAAACAATACAATGTTGCAGGGACGATATCTTGGGTATAACCGAAGCAGTAACATAATGAAATTGTTTTATTTCCATTATTACCCCGTCTTACGGTATTTGATGTTCATATCCAATCATCTTCTAGACTAAAATGGTTGACGAAAGGAGTTGTTTCGCACTGTGAAAAAGCAATTGCTTTTAGAGACAGAAAGGAAACATAATTTAATGATGGTTCAATATTAAGAATAGTAGTTTTCATCAGTCATATAGCACACCTAATGGTGCATACGTGTTATTAACTGGCCGTGTGGAGTGTAATTTAACACCCACAAATGTGTAGCAATAGGCATAAATCTAGTCAATAAACTGTTGAAAGGACCGTCCCCCTAGAATATAGAAAGTTTATTAATTGATATACAAATGTGAAATTTTCAAGGTTAATGCAATTAATCAACACCCCAACTAGGGGGGTATTTTTATAGGTTCTAGGTCCTTCTGCCTAAAACACATTTGCCGAAAAAACATTCGCCGAAAATACTTTCACCAAATGCCACTTTCGCCGCATGACACTTTCGCCGTAAAAAAAACAGTTATTTACCTAAATAAGGCAAGACCTCTTAGACAGAATTTAGTTGTCCACAAAGTTATAGAGCTATTTATTTAAATTCGTCTAAGAAAAATTCAATAGAATTTTTCCAAAAAAAAATCACAAGTATTGCTTTTTTTCATATATCTCATTATACCTCCTCACACATTGAGAAATTTGAAAAAACCTGCTTGTAACTTTGTGAGCAATGCAGCTTACCCCATGTCTCAAACTCAAAAACTGTAAGAGTTGTTGACTTTTTCTGTCGAAAAATGAACTTTTCAGAGGAGCCAATTTCCTGAATTCTTGGGAAAAAATTGTCTAACTCAACTAATTCTTTTTCCATAACTTTGCGTGGAGACTCTTGTTTGTGTGTTGCGTACTCTTTTAATGCATTTAGTCAACAAATAATTTGATGTGAGATCCGATTAAACCCTCAATACCTGTGCTGACAGGTCTATTGACAGACCTGACAGGTATAATTTACAATATTGTCCATCTGTTTTAGAAGCACTTCTACATGGTTTTTTAGCTCTAATATTTTAACACATTATTCGGGAGACTATAAGACATCATTTTGGGCAAAATAAAATTAATTCGATTTTTTTTCCATATTTGAGGGAGACGGCTCCCTTAATAAAAAGGGTCAACCCATCGATTTTGGTGAAAATTATCCATTTATCCAAATTTTTGTGATGGCACGAGCACTGGAATAAAAAATATAAAAGAATTAAGAAACTACATTTTTTCGAAAACCAAAGACAAAAGCGAGAAAGTTACATGAATAAAATGTGTTTTTTTTTTTGTGGCGAAGTTACATCTATCTTACACATTTCAGAACAATCGGTCCACAAATAAAAAAGTTTTTTTGAAAAGTGGGATGACCCCCACTTTTTACCTGTAGCTACTTGTTTCATTTCTTCATGATATTACAATTAGCTTATATAGACTCACAGAGTATTTAGTTATATACGGAACAATCTTTTTACAAGTAAACCTACAAATAAATACAAAACTATTCGGTGAAGTAAACCTGTAGTTAAATTTGAATAAAGCTCTAAAGGGTTCAAACTCTGTTAAGAAAAGACAATAGCTCAGTGATAACGTTGCTCCCTGTCATCAAATCTGATTGTTCATTGTTATTGTAACTCAGGCCATTGTATTTATCACTTGCTATTGTTGCTCACAGTTGTATTAACCTGATTAACAGTTTCACAGCTTGATACAAAGCCATGTCCTTGACTATGCAGTGCAAACTATAACCAATCCTAATCTATGTTAAACTGCAACCTATCCATCCAGTTACATTCTTTTAAGCAAAAGAAATACTTTAATTCACTCACATTATTTAAATACATTAATTTACCCTCTGAACAGATGTCAAAATATTTCTCATATGCACCAAGGGGGAGAAATAGAATAGAACATATACCAATATATCATGTATAAGGTATGTGCTGAAGGTATAAAGAATTCAACTTCCATTGTGTAGATTCAAAGACCAGAGGTCCAGATTTCCGATACATCCACAGGTACAAGAATTGAATTTTTACGTGGAAATATCTTTTCCAGATATAGTCAAATCTTCCTTTCAGAATTTAATCTACAAATTTGAATTATTTCACTGCAGTGTTCAGCTCACTATTTTTTGATTCACAAGATTTATGTTCCTGGAATTTCAATATTATAAAGAGGGTATTGAAAATCTCAATGTTGAATGTATTATAAGGATTGAACTTTCGAATAGAAAGATGTCCATTCATCTTCAGGATCACATCTTGATCCTGATGATGAATGAGTTTATCCTCTTGATAAGTTTTTCTTTCTTTATATTGACGCTAAACTTTGAGAGTTGAAAGTATCCAGAGAAGAACAGTCAATAATTAATAGTTTTCTGCCATCCATTAACTTTTGTTGGACGAAAAAAACGGAATTAGTTTCCGAAGAATTTAATCTTGTCTTTGAACTACAAAATGTCCTAACAAATGAACAAACAACAAAGAAGAATGGAGGCGAATTAACCCCCACCGTGTCCCGAATGCATGCATTCAAAGATAAAAACTTGCAGACAATCCTGGAATCTATTTTCCCTCGAACAAAGAACCATTAAATAAGCTTTTTGTCTCTGTTTCTGCTACAGAACCGTCTGAATCGAATCCTGACCTAATTACCCGAGGCCTCTTTTGGTTTTACCTTCAATTGAATCACAGCCTTACAATGAATATAAACAATGCAATGTTAAAGGGACAATTGCTTGGACTTAATACTATATATAATACTAGTTTACTATCCCGTTAAACAAAACGAGTTTTAATTTTTTCAAGGATTTTTTTTATAGAAAACAAACAATTTTCCCTTTTTGAAATTTGAGTGTTTTGTAAAATTTAGAGTTGTAGGAAAATTTTGAGTTGGAAAATTTTAAGTTTCTGGAGAAATTTGAGTTTTCAGGAAATTTTGGAGCTTTCGGAAAATTTTGAATTTTCGGAAAATTTTGAGTTTTATAAAAAAAATTCTTGAGCGTGATTGATTTATATATATATTTATATATAAAAACACAACACTCTTTATTATTGAGAGGGATATGTTTAATTTTAAAGCTATGAAAGGATATTTATTGAGTTACTTCAAACTGAAAAATTTCATTATATGTACGTTAAAATAGAGAATTAGCAGGAAATTTAATAAAAAACAACAATATCAGCAATGGTTTACTTCTTCATTAATGACTTGAATTAAAAAGAAATAATGCGAACCTTCTCACACTCAATATCTATCTATATATAATAGTAAAGTGAAAAATTTACCATAAAATAGACTATTTATTGCTCATTGAATTGGTAAGAGATATTCCAAGTTTTAGATCCTTGCTGCAGCCACTTCATTTCATCCAAACGTATTAGGTGATACTTCTAGATCTTGTTACAAGCCATAAAATGTTCTTCTCGAAAATATCCCGTAACTGGTGTACCTAGATGCTGAAATCCCATCAATTTCTGCTATAAACTAAATTACGGATGGCGCTCGGTTTAGTGTCTAAAAACTGTGTATCATTTGCATAAACAACATGTGAAGAGGTCAGAGGATGCACAGGGTAGGTGTATAACATGCACGTATTTGTATAGTCAAAGAAAAGTGCTTATGTAATGGTATTTAAAACTGTTCGCCAATGTCCATGAAGAAACATTTCTAATTACAGATATTTAAATCTTGATGACAAATTTATAAGATTTGAAAAAATGAAAAAGTTTGAAGTGAAAAACCATTTGTATGAGTGAAAAACCTATAATGGACTTTAAAAAGCGAATAGAAGATCTGAACCTCAAGAGTGATTATTATTGTTATGATAGTTTAATTACTTTCATAAATTTCTCAACAATTGTTCTTTGGCAGTTAAGCTCCCTACCAGTTGATTTGGTATGATTTTTCTCTGCTTTTAAAGGATGCAGTTATTGGAGAGGAATAACTTTTAAACATATAATGCAGTTCCGACCAAAATTGGGAAGCAAATTCTCCTAAACTAATTATTCAAAATAGGCCAAAAACTGCACAGATGATATCCGTATAAAGGAAATAATAAAAAAGAATTTATCACATATTTATTGTTTTAGAAGTGACCAAAATTAGGAAAAATATTAATTTTGCCTAAATAACAAAAAAAATGGCTTCCATTTTAATATTGTTTGTTGACTTTTTTATGATGACTGTCGCAAATCTTCGTACACAAGAATTAACTAAACTTTTGACAGTGAGCAGCAAGAATTTTGCCCATTCTTCCTGTTGTTTCTTCTCATATTTTCCATATCAATTGAATTTTTTGTCATTACCTTCTCTCATTATATCTCCAGCTAATTTCTATCGGGTTCATATCTGGACATATTGCAGCCCCAATCGAGAACTTCCACTCCTTCTGCTTTTAGATATTTCATAACGAGTTTTGCCTTATGGCAAGGGGCATTATTCATATAATTACAAGAACGTCAACACCCAAATCTTTCAATGCAGGAGTAACGTGCTTCTCTACCACCTTTTACACACTCCAGTTCTTACTCTTGTAGTGAAACGCACAAAAGGCGAAGTTCCAAAAGCCATCACGCTACCGCCACCAAATGTTACTGCATTTCAAACCAATTTTTCTTCAGTGTCCATCTATTGCTTGAGCTGCTGGTGTATTATCTAACTTTAAAATTTTGTAAACAGCACTTTCCGAACAGTTTATCTTGCCATCAATTTTTTGTACTGCGTAATGTCCTTCCTAAGTTTCACATTCTCAAATTTATTTGAAGAGTCGAGCTTCGGTGGCTTAAGCATGTTGCAACTGCTGCAGTTAGTGATGATAAACAACCGGTAGTTCTTTATCTTAACAGCTGTTTACCAGAAAAACGGATCATCAAAATTACACCGAGTTTCAGTTTTATGTTTCAGACACATTGTAAAGTTAAGATGTGATCAAATCCTTTTCATCATTCTTTTATACTGATATCATGGGCTATTGAAAGAGAAGTACAACACAATCATCTGTGGAAATCCAGCCTCTTTTATTTACTGTTTTTTGAGAAATTTCCTTTTTAGTCTTTGTTTCCTAAATTTGGAGGTTACGATTAATATAAGAAATGATAATAAACTATGAAGTCAATAAATAAGATAGCAGTGCACCTGCAAGATATTAAGTAAAGCTAACAAAGTTCTACCAGCCTGAATGCAATTTTGAGGAAAAACTGTAAACACCATTCATAATATATACTCCAAAGACATATTCTAACGAGGAAACTAATGAAATATTACGAAACGCCATAAAGAACTTTGAATGAGAGTACCTTCTAAGATGAATAATTAATGTGAGTACCTCAAAATATGCTATGATGTACTATCAGAGAAAAGAGTCACTGTGATGATGTACTATCAGAGAAAAGAGTCACTGTGATGATATACTATCAGAGAAAAGAATCATTGTGATGATGTACTACCAGAGAAAAGAGTCACTGTGATGATGTACTATCAGAGAAAAGAGTCACTGTGATGATGTACTATCAGAGAAAAGAGTCACTGTGATGATGTACTACCAGAGAAAAGAGTCACTGTGATGATGTACTATCAGAGAATAGAGTCACTGTGATGATGTACTATCAGAGAAAAGAGTCACTGTGATGATGTACTACCAGAGAAAAGAGTCACTGTGATGATGTACTATCAGAGAATAGAGTCACTGTGATGATGTACTATCAGAGAATAGAGTCACTGTGATGATGTACTATCAGAGAAAAGAGTCACTGTGATGATGTACTATCAGAGAAAATAGTCACTGTGATGATGTACTATCAGAGAAAAGAGTCACTGTGATGATGTACTATCAGAGAAAAAAGTCACTGTGATGATGTACTATCAGAGAAAAGAGTCACTGTGATGATGTACTATCAGAGAAAAGAGTCACTGTGATGATGTACTATTAGAGAAAAGAGTCACAGTGATGATGTATCATCAGAGAAAATAGTCACTGTGATGATGTACTATCAGAGAAAAGAGTCACTGTGATTATGTACTATCAGAGGAAAGAGTCACTGTGATGATGTACTATCAGAGAGAAGAGTCACTGTGACGATGTACTATCAGAGAAAATAGTCACTGTGATGATGTACTATCAGAGAATAGAGTCACTGTGATGATGTACTATCAGAGAAAAAAGTCACTGTGATGATGTACTATCAGAGAAAAGAATCACTGTGATGATGTACTATCAGAGAAAAAAGTCACTGTGATGATGTACTATCAGAGAAAAGAGTCACTGTGATGATGTACTAGCAGAGAAAAGAGTCACTGTGATGATGTACTACCAGAGAAAAGAGTCACTGTGATGATGTACTATCAGAGAATAGAGTCACTGTGATGATGTACTATCAGAGAATAGAGTCACTGTGATGATGTACTATCAGAGAAAAGAGTCACTGTGATGATGTACTATCAGAGAAAATAGTCACTGTGATGATGTACTATCAGAGAAAAGAGTCACTGTGATGATGTATCATCAGAGAAAATAGTCACTGTGATGATGTACTATCAGAGAAAAGAGTCACTGTGATTATGTACTATCAGAGGAAAGAGTCACTGTGATGATGTACTATCAGAGAGAAGAGTCACTGTGACGATGTACTATCAGAGAAAATAGTCACTGTGATGATGTACTATCAGAGAATAGTGTCACTGTGATGATGTACTATCAGAGAAAAAAGTCACTGTGATGATGTACTATCAGAGAAAAGAATCACTGTGATGATGTACTATCAGAGAAAAAAGTCACTGTGATGATGTACTATCAGAGAAAAGAATCACTGTGATGATGTACTATCAGAGAAAAGAATCACTGTGATGATGTACTATCAGAGAAAAGAATCACTGTGATGATGTACTATCAGAGAAAATATGGCAGTTTCATAAATGACAGTTTTATAATATCTTATTATATTCCAATCTTGCAAACTAATTTTCTAATATCAAATGCGTCCTTTTAATTATTAATTACCATTACAGAAACGCTTTCTTCGGTTACTTATAATAAAGTGAGCATTATCATATTCTATTAAAGAATTATCCGAACAGGGAAAACTCCCACGTTCATAGATAAGGAAATCTAACTGGTTATTGGATATCAACAAAATTTGACATAGTAATGGGTAATGGGGAGAAAGTGATGGGGAATGGGGAGAAAGTAATGGGGAATGGGGGGAAAGTGATGGGGAATGGGGAGAAAGTAATGAGGAATGGGGAGAAAGTAATGGGGAATGGGGAGAAAGTGATGGGGAATGGGGAGAAAGTAATGGAGAATGGGGAGAAAGTAATGGGGAATGGGGAGAAAGTAATGGGGAATGGAGAAAGTTATGGGGAATGGGGAAAAAGTAATGGGGAATGGGGAGAAAGTAATGGGGAATGGGGAGAAAGTAATGGGGAATGGGGAGAAAGTAATGGGGAATGGAAAAAGTAATGGGGAATGGGGAGAAAGTGATGGGGAATGGGGAGAAAGTAATGGGAACGGAGAAAGTGATGGGGAATGGGGAGAAAGTAATGGGGAATGGGGAGAAAGTAATGGGGAATGGGGAGAAAGTAATGGGGAATGGGGAGAAAGTGATGGGGGAATGGGGAGAAAGTAATGGGAATGGAGAAAGTGATGGGGAATGGGGAGAATGTAATGGGGAATCGGGAGAAAGTAATGGGGAATCGGGAGAAAGTAATGGGGAATGGGGAGAAAGTAATGGGGAATGGCGAGAAAGTAATGGGGAATGGGGAGAAAGTAATGGGGAATGGGGAGAAAGTGATGGGGAATGGAGAGAAAGTAATGGGGAATGGGGAGAAAGTAATGGGGAATGGGGAGAAAGTAATGGGGAATGGGGAGAAAG